>WBMW01005209.1:225115-323065 GCA_013396635.1 Penelope pileata | reverse complement strand
TTTTTTTTTTTTTATCAGAAACACTTTAAACACTTTCCAAGACGCAGACGTTCTGTACCAATCAAGCAAAGCACAGGCATTTGCCAAAGCCCAGATTTATGGGTAAAGGCATCTGTAGGTGATGACTGCTATAACCACATATTCAAATCATCTACAAGCGCAAATGGAGAATGCAAGTATTGCTGGCCAAAACAATACCAGCCCTGACACTCCTGACGGATGCAGAATTGAAGAGAGCAGTTGTGTCAGAATGCCTGTTCTACAGGAGAAAAATACTTTGGGCTGGTGAAAAAGAAAAGCACATCAAATTGTGTAAAGATGATACAGATGTTTCTTAATAAAGGAACTGAAGGAAACCAAGATTCTAGTGGACATGCTTTAATTTTTTAACATTACTAATGTCTAATAGCAAGAAAGCTGAGGGCAGGGGTGGTTTGTGCCTTTTGAAACACTTAATACTAGAGTTAACAAGACTACACAAGCTAGTAATACGCAAAATACTTCTATAAATAGCGAGTGCAAACATAACCAGAAAACAAGGCTTCTGGGGCTTACTGTGGACTGCAGTAACTGACCAGCCCCAATTCATTCAATAATATAAACCATCATCATTTTTATGCACACATCACAGCTTTACCAAGGTAATCTCTACATACACACAGTACCTGTTTAATGGTCTCCCAGATGTTTTTCAGACGGATTCTGTTCATTAGCTGATTGGGAACAATGCAGTTCGAGTCACTTGTCCCTGATGTCTTTGATGTGAATCCATGCTGCTGCTTCCTTGCCTTGCCACCACTTGCGTGCTTAGAGAACAGCCCCTGCTGCATCCTCCTTATCTTAACGGTGCAAAAAGAGCGGACAGCATCCAGTTCTCCATCTGATAACTCAGTAATTCCTGTTAGCCATGCATCAACAAAACAAAACTGTCGATTACTACAGCAGGGGAAGAGAATTACTGGTCTTCTATCTGTGCAACCTCATGCTAACTACTTAAGAAACAAACCCAACATCAAGCCTGGAAGCAATAACTGTAATAACAGTAATATACAATTTAAATCAGGACCTGGATCACAAATGCCCTTTTGAATAGTCTCCAAAGGGGAGAGGGAATAAGAACACTAAAGAATTAGGCTACTTAACAATACTGCACAAATTTATAAGTAAAGCTAGTACTTCTTGAGTACTGAACCAGAGGCAGCGAGTATTGCTGTAACTCTGGAAGACATCTCAAACAACCTAGAGTTATGTTTGGGGTTGGTTTTTTTTGGTTGTTTTTTTGCGGAAATGTAATTATATTAGAAATATTTTCCTTTAAAGCTTCAATGATCATTTAAAAAACTTATGACCTTGTTTAAACAAGATCTTTCACTCCTTCACCTCCTCCCTTGCTAGTGGCATGTAATAATAAAAACAGAGATTACATTTCAGATGATCATCTAAGGATGAATTCAAAACTTCACTCGGTGCTTAGAGGGAGATTTTCCACTGACTTAAACAGTCCCAATCAATACAGACAGCCAACAAAGTAAGTTTTTTATGTTGCAATTCCATTATTTCATGGGCACAAGTGTATAATGATTCTGGGCTGTACTATATGGTCTCAGGAGATACCTCTGTTTTCAACTATTTAAATAGGGGATAATATTTCTCTACCACTATTACACTAATTTTGTTTTTATGCAACTACTGAAGCCCAAGGAAACACTTCACTGTGTGTAATTAAATGAGAAGTGAGGAGGAGACAAAGCAATACAGGAAGCATGACTGGAAGTCTGGTGGATAGCTCTGCATACAGCTAACGCATTACTCCCTTCTCAGGGCTCCACTCTGACAGCCAAAAAAAAAGTCAGACAATAATGACTACACAGAAAAGGTACAGTGAGTCTGTTTCAACTTGAAGAACTCAGATGGAGAGGATGATTATATCCCTTAGGTAAAATCCTTCTTTATTACATATTTCATTCATTTTCAGTGGTTTTCCTTAAATTCGATTTTACTTTTTCTGGACAAGCACTGCGTATTTCAGGGTGCTTCTGCGACAACCAGTGCATTGCCATTTGAGTTCTGCAGGGTACCTTGGCATAACCACAACACTAATACTTAAAGCACTGAAAGATATAAATGTAAAACACTGTCTAAATATGCTGTAGTTAATTTAATCTGAAGTAGGCAAGATATTGCTGTACAATTTCATAAGGAAACCAGGCATGTCTTCAGAAATGCAGTCAATCCTTATGAAGATTAAGTGGATCCACAGTTAAGACTAAGCCAAGTAGAAATTGGTAAGCTTCGCCTTATGGACAAAGAAAACGTGTGATTTAAGTGCAACTGCCACAGGTCAAAATCAATCATCATACGGCAACATATTCCTCCCACCAGGCTGGTGTATTACATTCACTAAAGACATAGCGATACTTTACAGGTAGATTAATAAGAATTACCAGTACTGTAAAACACAATTTAAGCACTTTTTTTTCCCTTGGGTAAGACCATGAAACTTTGCAAGAGTAAACACCATTTTGGTCACCAGATCATTTTCCTTGCAAGTGCACTGCACAATCCCCACAAAACAGCGTAAGCCACACGCCAGTATTGGGTGTAACTGCACTAATAAAACACATGCATATTCACCTACGTTGCACATAGACTGAAAAAAATAAAGGATTAAAAAGTTACTGTTGTGGGGAAAAAAAAAGAACAAAGCAATGAAATATACTAAGTTGAGAACATAAATGCACAAGTAAAATACACGGAGTCTGATGACTATCTTGTGTAAAACTAATACCAGCCTAATTCATTCACTAAAGTTTCTTCTGATATATAGAAGCACATCTGAATTAAGAATTGGTTTCTAATAACGCACACATTAATTGCGTGCTGCCAGTCACTTACAGACTCTAGAGGAGACACTAGCAAAGCGAACAAAGTTTTAAACTTAAAGTTTATCAGTAAATAAGCTCAGAAAGAATAAAAGTGGTCACAGGTTTAGAACCATAATTTTACTGAAATAAGAACCTAAAGTGCTGACAGAAGTCAGCTCACAGTTAAGTTCAGAAAAAAAGTCTTAACTGCACAACGATTATTTAGACTGTCATATTTTCTTCTAGGTAGAGAAGGTTTGCCTGTCCTTCAGCTGAAGGAAAAGAGATGCATACAATAGGACCCACATTGGAACTACACTGGCACTCAGTTCCATTTCTTGTCTTTCACATATTCTCTCCTTTCCATCTTTGGACAAGACAAGCTCGAATGCTCATCTCTATTTGTGGTGGCAGATTTAAATGTCACTGCCTGTCTGTCTAGAAAGGATCCCTGCCAGGGCCGATTATTGTTCCAGAAGCATGCTTTGCTGATGCCTGATTGCCCCAAATCGCGCATTCCCACACCCTCTTCCTTTCCTTAGAGAAGAATAAGGAAGGGACAGGTGATGAGAATAACAAAACCAGGCACCAGGACAGACACTGAATCAGAACCATGCACCGTACAGCAACAGGGTAACAAAGCACAGACTGTTTAGAAAGTAAAGCACAAACTGAACCATCAAGCTGCTCTGATGACAGAAGCAGTCAGTGTGCACCAGTGGAGATAAAATAATCTCTGCATCTACATTATAAAACCTGCTGTGTGGCTTATAACTAAACGACCTACATAGATTTTCCTTTCTGTATGCAACTAGCTTTTTAAGTGTAAGATTTTAAACCTATATGAGCAATGGGGAAAAAAAGAAAAGCTACCATTTTCCTGGTTTTCCTTTTTCTTTGATGACTGACTTTGATTAAATAGAAAAAAACTTGGCAGGCATTTTGTTATTATTATGCTCTACCTCCCATTTTAAGGAGAAAAACTGAAATGGGTAAAGGAGAGATGATTGTGAACAGCAGCAATTGATAACTACTATTCAGAAAGATTGACTCCACATCTCAAGATAACATTTTCCTAATTATCTAAATTGCAGTTGTACAATTGAGTGCAGGAATTCAGATTAACACACTGACAGCCCGAACAGCAAACATAACTTTTGAAAGATTTGTGCAGATAGCACAACACTGACATAAGCATTCTGATAAATCAAGCTTTATAACAGAAATATGAAATCAAAGCCAATAAAGTTCTCCAATATGGTGCAGGACATTCTCAGTTTTCACTGAGCAATCACTAGAAGAGACAGCAGAAAGACTCTCACAGAATTCATGTTTTTCAGAAGAAACTCATTCGTTCCCAGTTCTATAATAACATTAACGAACAAGATGAACTTGCTTTACAAGCAGGAGTTTCCATGTGGATATTGCTTGTTGGAATTTCCCATCTAGCTGTTTCAATGCTGTTTTACTTCAGAACAGTAAAGCTAATGGGCTGCTGGGGAAGAAGGTACAACTCAGGAATCTTGGCTGGAGCCCAGAGGAATCCCATACCTCTTGCACGTTACCAAGCAGTAAGTTCAGGTGCTGACAAGCTCAGGAATAAGGAGTCAGCAAAGACTAACAGGTACCTGCTCCCTTCTGCAAACAGCATATGCTTTCTCAATTTCTATAGACAATTACTATTACTTTTTATAAATACTTTTAGTAAACTATTATTTGCTGAGCCAATTTAAATGCCTGGACATGTGGAAATTTGTTCACAAAGCAAATACTAACTAGGTCCACTCATAAAGAAACGTGCTGGGCAAGCTGGAAAAAACCTAGTACAGAAAAATAAATCCTTATGCTTCCCTCTGTGAACTTAGCTATACACATGTCAGCACCTTTTATCCGAACACCACAAACTGCAGGTATTTGCCTGTATCTACGCTAGACTTTTTTTCTAGATTTCCCAGTGTTGATACCACTGTCACAATAAACAGTGGTTGAAGTTGTTGATATTGACTGACATCCTGTATTTCAGCCACAGCACTGTCTGATTCAGCTCAGACAATTCTGTATCTCTGAATAACAGAGGCTAACAACTAAAGCTCTCTCGCTTTTGCTAGCGGTCGTACTGTGGTAACACTGCAGTAAAGAAGTGAGAAAAGCATTTAACATAAACACCTTACAAACAAAGGTAAGAGTGAATTTCTGAAGCCAAAGTGCTCAAAAACCCCACCTGAACCTTCAGGTATATCTGAACCAAAGAATGGTGGTTTCCTGTAGTAAATTTCAAAGAAGATTAACTGTCTTTGGAATAATTGACTTGAAGTTAGGGACTTACAAGAATAGGGTCTTTTGTGATGCATTTGTCTAAATGAAACAGCTAGCTGCACAGCTGAGGCAGAGGGCCAAGGAAGAGGAAGAGACAAAGAGACAACTATGATAAAAATTTCTCCCTTTTCTTGATGCAAGCATATAGTTTTTTCTTCTTTTAAGCCGTAAATAAAACTATGAAAAACAAGAATTATGTTCCAGGGCATTCCCATATGCAAAACAGGATTTTCTTTTCCATATTTAACTACATCAGTATTAAGATATAAAATCCCTTTTATCACCTGCAGATGAATTCAAAAGTAACATGCATGCTCAGTGCATACATCATTCATTTTGCTAAATTTACTGAGGGGACTAACGGTGCAGCAACCTAGTTCTAGGAGACCTCATCTTCTATCGTGCTTTAAAAGATACCAAGTTGATAAAATAATAAGGAGCTCAGGGCCTACTGAGTGCTGAATTATTAAGTCAAAGAGAACGAGACGTTCATAGATATCAGCACATGAAAGTTGCTGAGCTTATTTTGTATATATAGCTGTGTACTACATTAAAGGAGATGGTTAAGCATAATTGATGCTGATGAATTTGGGGATAATCTGTCTGCCACATGCCAGTGTTATGTTTTTGCATGAATGAAACTGAAGAATGAATCTTCTTATTGACAGTTAGGACACACTGTAACATTGTACCTGAAGAGCGCTTAACTGCTTAGATGAGAGGTGATAGGACAGGCAGATGAAGAAAGGAAGCTAAGGAAACAGGACTGGCTGTCCTGCTTCAAAAGACTCAGTGACCAGACTGACTCTACCTATCCCAAGTCCATAAACCAAAGAGAGCACGTTTCTTTGTGCAGAACTGCAGAAATCTGAAATTCAGTGGATAAAGTCTTGCCAGCTAACTTTCAAGGAAAACCCTGCAGAGATGGAAAACCTCCTTAATGCTACACTGTTGTTTGCCATGTGTTAAATTAATCCAAGCTCATCAGGTCCTCTTCAATTTCACTGCAAATCAAATGATCACGAGACTAATATGTTTTAGGAAGACTGTCTCAGTGGAACTTAACAAGAGAAGCCTCACTACTACAAATGATCTACATTATTTATCTTTACACTTGATTACATGAAGAAACCCAGTAACAGAAAGATAAATGCTGAAGACGAGTTAGGAACTCCTAACATTGACTCACTACTGTTGTGAATGAGCTATGCAATTAAGAAAAGCCTAAGAACAATCTTAGGACATGTTCTCCTGCGGTGTATGGAGAGTTTCAGGATGCTTCTATGCAAATGCAATGTCACAAAGTGTCTGAGCAGTAGGACCTACCTGATTAATCAGTCTTCGAGCTGACCAGCAAAATGTCTGATTTCTCATATACATACAGACTGAGGAAGATACTTCTTCAATTATTTTTCTTGCTCAACTACAGCTTTCTTGCTCTTTTTTAATTAAAAATAGTATCTCTGACCCACTTTTCAGAAAGACTTGAGCAGTACTTCCATCACACCATCTGCTCTCTCAGCTCCTTGCATAACCAGTGCCTGCAAACAGCCTCCTCCTTTCCTCCCTTCCTCTCTCCTACTCCACGCACTACATCATTGTGCTGGGTTGGTTAAAGCTGTTCCATTGTTCTTGCCAAAGTTGGTGCCCTGCTGCCTCCTGCAGCTTGGGAAAGGAATTATGAGGGGTGATCCGAAAGTAATGCCTCCTATTTTATTATGGTGGCCCATGTTGTCAGAGGTGCCTGTTGGTGGGGTGGCATTTGAGGCTGTACTTTCCCATCAATATCCCATTCCATTTTGTTGCTGTGTGACAGAAGGCAGCAGAGGGGTATTCTGACCAAATGGCATCTGACATGGAAGTGCAGATGGAGCTAAGGTGTGGGATTGAATTCCTTCATGTGGGAGAAATGGAACCCACTGGCATTCATCAACGTTTACTGAATGTTTATGGAGACCAAACAGTCAATGTCAGCACAGTGAAGCAGTACATGGTGCATTTCAGTAGCAGTGATAGCAATGCAAAAGACAAACCACATTGTAGATGGCCGTGCATAGCTGTCACACCACAAAATGAAGAGCACCTCAATCAGCTCATCTGTGTGAATCTGTAATGGTGGTGACTATTTTGAAAAACAGTGTTTTGTAGCTGAGAATTTGCTTCATCAAATAGTGTTGTGCTCTTTGTTGCAGCTTCCATGCAAATAAATAAGAGGCGTTACTTTTGAAGCAACCTATGTAAAACATGACAAACATGTTATTCAATAATTAACACAGATGATCTACAGGGGAAAAGATTTCACACACTCCGACACCATGTTTCTTTTCGAGGAAAAAAACCCACACCCCTAGTGCCTATACAGCTGGGGAAAAAAAAGGGAAAAAAAATAATCAGTAAAACGTTGAGATTTTACAGTTAAAGAGAAGTTACCACATTTTAAATTTACACAGATGTATCTACACCTTGTGATATGCATCATCAGTATGTCTGCCATAACAATAATTTACTGCTCCTAACACAGAGACAAACTGATTTTTCAGAGAAACCATAAAAGAGAAACTTTATACTTAGTTATCTGGCTAATTAAGTCTGGTTAACTACCTGGCTTAACTTTAATAGCTTGTACATACAATTTCAGTCTAGTTAAAAATTCACATCCCCTCTGTCAAAACAAAGAATTATCAACTCTACCAAAGTTAGTGAACTCACCAGCATTAGTTTTGATGACAGATTTTTCTTGCTTAATGCCAGCTTCCTTATTTTTTACAACATCTATCATTTTTCTGACGAAATCTCTTTTCATAGCCGCAGAATCAACTACTTCAGACTGCTCTTCTACAATGGAAGAAAAGGTATTTTTGAACATACCTTATAAAGAAATCAGGATTGAGAAAAACAAAGCAAGATGCAAATAATCTTCCACTTGAACGTGACTGAGTTTTCCCTGGTGTGGGGAAAGAAGCCCCAAGTCTCAGCACTTCACAGATGACATCAATGACTTCAGGCTGAAATACTCAGCAAGCTTCTATTCCATGGAAGTATCTCCCATTGCTCATTTCTAATCACTCCACTGAAAGACTATAGGATAAGCTGGGAAAGAGGCTCATGCATTCAATTGTGCCTGCAACGCTAACTTAACCTCAGTTAAGCCCCACATAGGTACTTCATTTGTCCCAGTACAAACACTCAAGGGAGCTTAGGTGAAGTGTATTGTGTATTGATTCAAGTGAAAAATAGTGCAGGGGGGAGACGGAAGGTATAAAACTCCATAAATTCCCTGTTCTTCAGCTTGTTCCAGTACAACTGCAATTCTGCAGTAACTGAGGAAACAGCACAGATGTAGAAGAGAATAGCTGGGTAAAGAAACAAGACTTAAACAGGCACTCCCAAGCCATGGCCTGCACCCATCTCTCAGCAGCTAGCACTGCTGAGATGCAGCCAGGACACGGGGGGGACACAGTGCAGCGTAACTGGAGTTATGCAAATAATGTTATGCATTTTGATACATTGGCTAAACACAGTCCTGTGAACAGCAAAAAATATGCAGCCTTGTATGTACTGCAGAAAGCTATCAGTTCCTCAAGATACATTTTTTGTGAGTTATTCCTGTTTTCTCATTTAACTAGTAGTACTCAGAGGACTCTATGATTTTATGAAATATTAACCTTGTAAAGATACAAAGCGGTAACACTTACTAAAAGCACTTTTACAAACACATAAAGGATTCCTCCTAGCACGCGCTTCTGGATATCAAAAATAAGGATTTCAATGGTTCGACATGGAATGATTTCCACAAGTTGCTATATATCCAGAATAAAAAGGTTTATTAAAACCTCTCAGTTGTAAAAACTAAAAATTATGAGCCAAACTGTTAAATCGAATCCATTAGACACTGTTCAATTATATAAATGTAGCATGAATAAGACATCAAGGCAATAATAATCTCTTTATTTCTATTCTTGAAGTACTGATCTCTAAGGCTATTCTCTGTGCTATGACAAAAAGGGTTTACGTTCATGTATACATATCTCTATATTTGATGACAAATTTTGGCCTGCACCATTTGGATTTCATGCCTAAATGGTATGTAAAAAGAATTCCTAAAAGAAATTGTCCTGGTTATTACTACACAGTCAAGTGAAAGGAAAAAGAAACAAACAAACAAAAGCAAAAAATAAAAAATAAAAAAAAAAAGAACAAAACAGTAAGATGTTATCTGCATGAGAGACAGAAAGAACATCTCTACTGGGTCTGTGTATAGTAGGAAAACAAACAGATTGTCATTTTTAAAAGCAGAGTATAGGAAAGGTTGATTAAATATTGGTATACTGCAGCTGATTGTGTTGAATCAAGCAGAATCAGATCGTAACAGTAACAGCTAACAGATGTAAATGTATCTTAAGTACAGGCTACTTTTAAAAATGCATTAAGTGCCTTAGTTTTTAAAACTATGCTGTGTTATACACACTGATTAGCTCCCAAACCAAAAATAGATCTTGTAAAAACAGCCGTGTCTTCAGGCATTTACAACATTTCCCAGACCACAACTGGAGAAAAGGATTATGAAAAGAAACAACAATCCTTCAGAGACAGGAGGAAAAAACACCACCCACACAAGAGAACAAACTCTAACAAGACATTAAGACAGTTAGTTTATGTCCTGCTGTCTGCTTCCTTATCACTCTGATGCAACTTTAAGGTTCTATCTGGCCCTCTTCAGTCTTGGAAGCTTCCCTGCACCCTTGGAAGGATTGCTATATAGCCCAACGACTTATCATACATGGTAACTAAGTCAAGGTATCTCGGAGAAGTTTTTAACATGCCAATGGAACTGCAGCATCTCAAGATTACTGAGCAAGAGTTTTCACAGCTACTTCACAACATTTCTGCATGTAGTTGTCAGCAAATCTTGAAAGAAACAAAACACAGAATTGGGCATACTGAGGTTCTGTTAATTCGCACAGCAGAAACGCTGTATGCAATTTTCACACTTTTTCCACATTTTTTGTTAATTCAAGTCTCCACTGCACACATCTAGAGCTATAAGAGACAGGTCTCAAGTATGATAAGTTCTGCATACCTGTGTGACTTTGGCCTGCCAACCAGGACGCGCTTTCAAATGTATTTGACAGAGCAGAATGCTCTAATTCTTCGATGGAACAATGCAATTGGGATGGTTTGCTCTCGGGCTGGGAGCAGGCTGCTTCCTCCTCGCTGAAGGACTCAAAAGTATCTTCTGAGTAGTCAAAAACAGAGCTGCCGTAACTCCGGCTCAATTCCATCTGCTGCTTTTCATAGTCACCAGAGCTAGCTGATAAGGTAGCAGTCATGGTGTAACCCTACAAATAAAAACAAAAGAAAAGCACGTAACAGGCTCAGTTATACAGGAAGAATAGCTGCATTACTTACAGCTATGGGGAACATATGGAGGAATATTATAGCTCAGCTCAAATCCAATTTAATCACCAAAACAGGTGGATGAAATAACTGCTTAATGTGTTACATCAATGCAACACCCTTGAAAGCACTACTGCTGATCAAAGTAATGCATCATTAAGGTGTGCTGGGTAAGCATACAATGACAATTACCACAGAGCACTAACAATGAATTTTGATAAGCATTCCCTTCAAGTTTGTAATGAATTACAGGTAACACTTGGACAAAATCAGTCATGAAAACAAAGGTGATTTTGAAAAAATTGATTTTGTTTGCTTTAGATTAAACCTCTCGCCCCTCAGAAAAGCAAAGCCTCCTTGTTCAGATTACATCCTGTCTAGAATACTAGAAAATTATGTAACAAGCATCAGCCTGCTGGTGCTCTCAAAATGAAGACAGTCATGCTCTCAGCATAGGAAAAAAAATGAAAATGTCTGCAGAACCAAGTCGGAAGAATAAAACAGACCTCAGACAGGTAGTTACCATGTCACTGACACGTTTTAAAGCTTTAGTCTTACTTTTTTATTACTATTATTAGAATGATATACTACCCATTCTTCCTTTGAATCCAACAACATAACTCTCCCCAGTAATTGTGCCCTATTTTTTCCCCTGCTCTCATAAGGAGAACAAACAAATGGGCGACATCCCTTTGGAGAGATGCTTGCAGCAGCAACAGTTATGGCTCTTCCATGAGAAAAAAGGGAACCCCAGAGAGATGACAGTGGGAAAACAAAGGTACTGTCACTCCTGAAGCTCAGTTATGCCACTGAAATGTGGTGTTTGTCAACAGTTTTTAAGCAACTTTGAAGATGCTGACTGCAGCCACTTCTCCAGTGAAGATGCAGAGCTGCCTGTTCTACCTGCCATGTCACTGCCGAGGTCCTTCTGTGTGCTGTGTAAGGCCCCAGCGCTCCCAAAATTCAGGGCTGCTTTCCCAAGGCTAGGCTACCAAAAGCAGCCTGCAGCACCAATTCTAAGTCCAAAAGTTCCATTTTTGTTTTAACGTTTCAAAAACTAAGGAATAGTCCTGATCTAACCTTTAAATAACAATAAATACTTGGTAATTCTTTTGTGCACTACACCAACGCTGATTCAAGCTGGAAACGGGTTAATTAGATGAAATCTAACAAAGAAAACAAGCAGGAGCTGCCAGCTGAGCCGGGCCATGCTCCAGCCCATTCTGGCTCCAGAAGCTGCAGCTGCACATGGATGGAGCCCAGCTGACAGCAGGGCTGGCTGAAGTAGAAATACTTCATGGTATCAGGTATGACTGATAGCAGCTAATCTTTATGACGAGAATTAGGCATTTGTCCCAACATTAGCAGAGAAGAAGTAACTTATAGGGCACAGGTGTACTTGTAAATAGTAAACAAAACACGTTTGCAGACTGATTCTGTAGCAGCTCCCGCAGCGGCACAACCCGAGCAGAGCTGAGGGAAGGGCCTGGACACAGCCTGAGGGAAAGGAGCCCCATCTCTCGGGAGGCAGAGACGTGGAGACCCACACACCGCTAACAGCCAACCGAGAACCCTTCTGCACCCGTTTTCTCATTAAAAGCCCGAGGTGACAGCCGTGCTATTTCTTTTATTTAATTATTAACCCACACCTTAACAGACAAATCTCCTAGTAGGAAGCCTCCCTGCCCGGCAGCCTGCGCGGGCCCCGGGCCCGGGCGCTGTACTCACAGGGCCAGCAGCCGGCTCCCTCTGCCCTCCCGCCGCCTCACCGCCCGCCTCCGGCCGAGGAGAGCCAAGGGCAGAACCTGGAGCCAGCGCGGCCCCGCCACGCCGCGACCGGACGGAGGGAGGAGCGGGCGGGTCGCGGCCCGTCCCGGCGCTGAGGGGCGGGGCGGGGGCTGGCGATAGGCCCGGCCGTGTGAGGTGTGTGCTGCGCTCTTCGCGCCGTGGTGTTCGCTGTGATCTCCCTACTCCTCGGGCAGCGATAATCTTTCGTGGAAAATGGCTCCTGTTGTTGAGGACTGTGGGGAGCTGGCACTGCTGAGGGCAGGCAACGGCTGGTAGGGTATTTCAGCTTCACACTGCGGTAAAAGCAGTTCGCGTTCTGTCTCTGGGATCTTGCCCTTTCGAGTTAGCCGGCGTCACTTTTATCTTTCAGGGAAGCCATTCTCCTTACCAACATAGGCGTGTGCTTGAGTTCCAGGATGTGCAGTGCTTTCTCTGCCATACAGAGCCAGCTGTGCCTGGCTGGGCTGAGGGTTGGCTTTGAGAGGTGTGGGACAGAGAACATCTGCTCTCACGTTTCATTAAGTGCAGCAGCTCAAGCGGTCTTGTTTCTCTTGCAAGACTCCTGTGTGCTGCTCTTCTGCCTTTCATGTCAGCAGTTTGGCCAGCGTGAGGAAGGAGGTGCATGCTGATGCAGTGGAGCATGAGGCTAAGAGGAATAAACAGTTCACGTTGTTGAAATGTTTTAGCATTCAGCAGTAGACTGCTTGGTGCTGGTCCTTTTCATTTTCATCCAGCTAGCTTCAAGAAACTAAAATAATTTACATGATAAACATCTCTTTTATATTCCCCATCAATGCAAATTATAGCAGGGATCGGAGAGGTATGCAGTTGGGAATGGAAGGGGCAATTAAGCATCCTGCAGGAAGTGGGAGCCAGCTGAATACCAATCGGGGCAGAGAGCTGCACAAAGCAGCCTTTTCTTTAGGCTGTCAACAGTATGGAAGGAGAAAAATGTAATTAAGAAAATACCTGCTCTTTAGATAAGCAAAATCTGCATTGTGTACTAAACTTGTCCGACCTAAAGACTCACCTTTCATTGATTGCTTTGTATTTTTATTCTCAGGAAAGTAATGTTGGAAACAGGGTAACAAGCACCCAGCCTGAGTAAGAACACTTTCTGGAAGAATCTTAAGAGGTAGGCTGACAGTTTTCATGCTCTGGGTTATAAATGATTGTGAAATAGGATGGGGAGAAATATTGCCTTTTCCTTAAAATTCTAATCAAGGTACACAGAGAATAACACAGAATAAGGGTAACACAGATCCTCACGGTTGCCACTAAATACCTCCCTGGCAGCTTGATACTTCATTATTTATCATTGTCCATTTTTTATGGTAACAGTTGACATTAGATTATTAGTGACCTGGTTGATATTTGAATTTATTCCCTAGAGGTTAAAGACTTTGTAGTTTCATATTCTCGGTCCTTTTTAAAATTCATAATTTTAGAACATGGAAAATATATTGTTCTATCAAGTTTATTTCTTTGACATTTATTCAGTGCAAAGTGTGATTCTAATATTAAAGGCATTTGATTTGAAGCCCAGGATACAGATAATTCTTTAAATTCATCTTCCCTAAAACAGGTCGCTTTATCACTGCAGTTCCTCTTGTTGATGTCTACAAAGTTAATATGTTGAACAGCATAATTATTTGAACCAGCATTTGTTTCTAAAGGACTTGTGGGCGATAATAGATGGACCAACCCAGTTGTGTCAGAAGGTATTAAGATTTCTGACCTCTAATGTAATGATGCTGGTCCTATACAGAGCCATAAATAATATTGTGTGAGAAGCAGTGATGGGGTTTCACTGCAGCTCTTCTCTTTATCATATGTTATATTAAATTTAAACACAATTGTTGAATTTTTGATGTGGATAAATGCTTTTTGATGCCTCCTTCTATGAAAGTTGTAATATTCCTTTTAACCAGAGGGCTGCATAAGAATTCATACTTGCTAGGTGTGTTTCTCACATAATCATAATCTCATTAATGTTGCCAGCAGAACTAATTGAACTGTCACAGTGAGGTTCAGTACCCAGTTGGAGAATTATGGTGTGAGGCCAATAGAATTAAGCATAGTCTGCTGGTGGGTGAAGCTGATGTGACTCATTAATGAGATGCTCCTAAAGCCTTATTCTCCACGAAAATGCAGGTATTTTGAAGGGTTTACTTAGACTCCGGGTATATGAAGGACAAA
This sequence comes from Penelope pileata, assembly GCA_013396635.1. NCBI lineage: Eukaryota > Metazoa > Chordata > Aves > Galliformes > Cracidae > Penelope > Penelope pileata. The sequence continues at coordinate 308,501 of WBMW01005209.1, read as the reverse complement.
TGCAAGAGCTCTCTTGAAATTTCAGAAGCAAGTTGTTGACAGTTCAAGATACAATAAAGGTTTCTTCCTTTGGCTGTACTTTCAATGTCTGTGCTGATAAGTAGCACCTAGACGACATAAATCATTGATGAGAGTGGATAGTTTGAAAATATTATAAGGAAAAACTCTAGGGTATGGAGCATTTAAAGAAGTCTTTGTCTGGGGCCTGCTGTATTTAAAATGGTCATTTTAGTTCCCATTAATTCACATCTCTAATTAGGAAATGGATTGATCTCTTACTTGAAGTTGTTAGTCCCTGGCTGGTGTCCATGTCAGATCAAAAGCTTGCATACAAATTAAATGTTAAGTGACCACTGTTGTATAAGTTTAAATAAATATAAATTAAATGAAAACAGTGGGCTGTTTCACAGGCAAAATAGAAATCTATTTCAGACCTGGTTTTATGGATAGCTCTTATTGCTTATGCTCTGGTTCATAGTAGGAAACCACAATCCTCTGTGTTTTTACTAGGCTTCTTGGTGGAGAAAACTGAAAATCTTGTGGGGAAAAAAAGATAAACTCTCAAACAATCTTGTCCTTAGTCACAATAGCATCTCTGCAGGCAGATATGATTTCATCTGTGTCAGACTTGGTAACCACACTGGGGAGGAATATCTAATGAAGAACCAGGTTGTAAAGAATGTGATAAATGTCTTTTTATGCCAAGTTTTTGTAGATGTTGGTTCTCTGAGTTGCTGGAGAGCATTGTATTCCAGCACAAGGTTTTCCTTAGAATGAGATACAAACAATAATTAACACTTGTGACTGCAAAGGAGCCACAGCTGTGTTTCCAAGATTTGGTACTGATGCATAGACTAGATCCAATTAGCATAATTACACTCCATCATCCTAATTTTGCTTTGTACTTTAAGATGAATAATTACTCTTACTCACTGTGTGTCCTAATATGCTGTTAAATAGCAACATCCACCTTCCCATGTTTGGGTGCGTTTCAATGCAAACTGCATACATAGATTGCAGATTGCCTTGCAGGTCTTGTCTCCTTATAACTGCAATAAATTGCAGTAACCTTATGGGAAAACATCTGAAAATACAACAAAGTTCCACTAGCCAGCATTATGAAGTGTCCATTTGTGTGTATGCATATGTATACACACGTACAACATCAGAGGTGGATGTTGGTGGTATGACAGTAGAACCTTCCTGCCAATATTTTGTTCCATTTTCTGCTGGGTGACAGATGGCAGCAGAGGGGCACTCTGACAAAATGGCGTCTGACATGGACATGCGGATGGAGCAAAGGGGTGGAATTGAATTCCTCCATACAGAAAAATTGGGACCCATTGGCATTCATTGATGCTTGCTGAATGTTTACAGAGCCCAAACAGTGGATGTCAGCAGAGTGAGGGGTCATGTTGTGTTTCAGCAGTGGCAATGGTGACAGTGGGGTTCCTCCACTGGTACAGATGTTTATGAGTGCAGCATGCAGGCGCATGTTTATTGCTGGTGAAAATGCACAGCTCATGGTGGTGACCACGCTGAAAAATAGTGTTTTGTAGCTGAGAATTTGCTCAATCAAATAATGTTACTGTCCTCTTTGTATCTGTTGTAGTTTCCATGGAAATAAATAGGAGGCATTACTTTTGGGATGACCCACATATAAACATCCAAACTCATCACCAGAGACATAAATGCCTCTTTGAGAACAGGCATGGCTGTAGGCAGTGCTCTGCCTGAAGAGCAGGGAAGAAGCTGAGCTGGTATTGTCAGTAGTTTCTTACAGTGGAGCTAAAACCAGTAGTGGAGAAGAGTTGGATTTGTATCCACTTGTGATACCTTGAGGTACTTCTCTTGGAGCTGACTGCTTGCTGAGCTAAAACCTGTGATTGTGTGGGTTGGGACTGAATCTCTAAATCACATCTTTCCTAATGGCCTTGATCTTTCTGACCTGAGTAGAACAGCAGTTTGAGCACAAGAAAGTTCTCATGCATGATCCTATTGCTTTCCAAGACACACAAAGGTGGTGTTAGTTAACTCGATCTGTGCCCTTATACACCTATTTGCATCAGTTCATTTTAATTTTTCCGCATGCAGGGTTACTGCAGGTGCTTTCAAGGAGGTGCTTTAAGTAGCAGGGGACTTCAGACCCGTGGTTTAGTACTGTCATTCTGAGAAATAATGTGTTCCCTTTGATGGACAGGTTGGGGTTGTTTCTGAACATGACATTGATTCACATGAAAGAAGAGAACTCAGAAACTCTTACAGTAAGTGTTTGAGAATTTCTTCTCTCATTTTATGTTTGCTTACAGATTTTCACATGGATCATCCTAAAGAATTCCCAGTGCCTTGTGGGCAGAAATTTCTAAAGGAAAGGCCATCTCATCATGCATTTTCTATAGATCGATACTAGACTTATTTATCAGTTTTCTTCGGTAATAGGTTGACTGTTGGAAATCGTTCAGAATATATTTCAAACTGATGAGTCATTTTGACACTTAATAAAATGCCTTCATTTAGAAATTACAGCTTTTCACATCAACATTCCGTTAACCCATCATGTATCCATCTGTCTATTGTAAAAACACAGTACTCATTCATTCATTAGCCAGATTTTGTGATACTAATTATTTTGTTACTGAAGTGTCCTAAAGGTGATGTAGGTTGTCTTGGCAAGGTTCTTTCTGTTTTTCTTCTTCTAATTCTTTGTTGCTGAAATATTATTTCTACTGGAGAAGATGGAGCAATTCTGTGGTTTGTTCAGAGGACAGTGTTTTGAGATGTTTGTAACCTCCTCTGAAGAAGGCTTTATTTCTGAAAGATCTCGTCCTGAAAAAAGAAACATCAGTGTTGCTACTGAGCTCTTCTTTGCTGGTAAGGAAGTGACTTATTTCAGGTGATTGTATTTATGGAGAAAGATTTTCCCTCTTAATCTTCTAGGTCTGTTTCAGATCTCCGAAAATTGACTCTAGTTTTAAGTTTGGTAACTAGTTAGTGTCATTTGTGTGTGTAGAGATGTTTGAGAACTTTGATGTCTCAGTCTAAGGCAGACCTTCTCAATAAGTATAAGCTCTATAAACTGAAGTACTGATTTTCATTGTATTGGTAAAGCTATCATTTTCATGCCAGTAGCTTACTTGAAACATGGCTGATTTTTCCAGCTCCTGTGGGATAGGTATCTGAAGGCAATCAGACAAACCACTTGGTGCTTCCAGGTCTGTTTTGATGCATTCCATGAGGCTGTGTGTTGAATAATGCTGCAACTATTAAGTGAACTTATCATTCTCTCCAGTGTGTGTTGGTTATAAAGAAAATGCAATTGCAAAATTGTTGTAAGTCCCATTAACAGAAGAAACTTCATATATGTGAATTTTTGTGGTTTTTTCCCCTCTTTTAGTCCCCAATTAGTACAGACTGGGAAGATTTCACATTTGGCATATAAGCATGCATATGCCTAAAATGTCTTTAGAAACCTTTTAAGTATACATTTTGCACTGAGTCATAATTTCAAAGTGCATTCAAAGCATTATTTACTCTCAAAAGACATGTAAAGCAAGTGTTAGTGCCGTCACACCATAGCTAAGAAAACAAAGGCATAAAGAGTAAATGACTCCTTCAAGGTCAGGCAAAATGGCAGCCAAGGTTCCTGGATTCTTATCCTGGCACTTCTTGCTATGACAAGGTGTGTCCTGTTATTCATTATCTCTTTCATTCTTACCCTTTGATAATGAAGGGTTGTCTGATGTGTTATGTTTCCATTTGGAGTGAATCGCCACCTCGTCGCATTCTCAAATAGTTACGGAATCAGAACTTAAAAAGTCTCATGCCCTTTTCCCAAGTTAAAGAAGCTCTCTGCTGGATATTTATGAAATAATGATGTGCCTTTTGAGTTGCCAGACCAGCTACAGGAGGAGGAGATAGACAGCAGGAAGACACTGGGTTAGGCAGACAGGGTAAATTATGATGATGTGAATTTCCAGCGTCTGTGTATGAAAGAGGATTTTCAGCATAACTAAATAGTATGTCACAACTGCCACCAAATGCAGTTAATGTCTTGTTGTGTCAGCTGGGGAGATTTATTCTTTCTCTTTTTTAGAAACTTGAGTATAGTCAGATCATAATCCTTTCCATTTGGTATCGTATTAATCTTTGCTATCAGTGTTTGTGGCTACAACGAATATAATACATAAAAATTTAGTGTGGGTAACAATTACAATTGTTATATAATAATTATTATATATAATAATGTAATGTGGATATAATGAAAAATGGGAAAAGCAAAGATCATATCTTTGTGTTTGATGCAGTCATCTGATGGCTCCATGTCCACTTGGATTATGGAGGAAAATCAGTTTGATTCTTTCTGACTCCATACAGAGGCATAAGCGAGCTTCCCAGATCCATGTTCCCACTCTCCTGATCAGTGGGAGCTGCTAGCCCATCTCTAGCTACCTGAAGAAGTGCCTGTGAACTTCAGCTACTGAGCTTCTTTCAGGCAGCTTGAATATCAGGAATACACTGAGACTACAGACGCTTGGCTCAGCCCCAGTGTGTACGCATGAGTGAATCATGCTACTCCATGCCAGTAGACCAAGTCTCCAGAAGATGAACCTGATGATCTGATTCTAATTAGATTTTTGATTTAATGGCAGTAATTTTACTTTTGTGGTGGCAGTTGTTGTCCCAGCTAGCTAGAATAGTAGAACTGTTTTCTTAAAGCCCCATTTACATTGTACCCTCTGTTGAATCTTAAGCAACAAGAAGCCTGTAAGTATTTCAAATTATGGTATTTATATGGTTAAAAATGTCCTGAACTTGCTGAAGCTGGTAACTGGGAATCACTACAAAAAGAAAATGAGCACTCAAAAAATTAAAGTATATTCTGTATTGATTCAGTTTTGTTCTAAGATTCTTATTTCATTGCTGGTTTAAACACCTGGATGTTAAATTTCTCGTAAAATTAAAATCAGGCTAACAAAATCTTTAAGGAAATGAAATAGCATGGAATGTGATGTGTTTAATGACACCAGTTTAAAACTAGAACAACTCCAAAGATAATTAAAAGCAACTGAAACAAATGGGTTGATCTCCCTAATAACCTAATGGGCTAAGCATCACTGAAGTATTCTAGTTCAGGTACCTCAACCGTGTGCTTTTGGAAATTATCCTTAAATGGGAGAGCTACAGATGTGTAGCCTTAGTTATTTTCCCTGGAAACTTTTAAGGAGTTAGCTCTCCACAGCTAGATTAGAACTGGATTAGGTATCTTCACGCTGCAGTGCATTTTGAATTGTAGACTTCAGAGCCTGGCAGACTTGACATGCCAATCTCATCCTGCTAGCAAAGGAATCTCTGGACTCGTTGTAACTCACCGTTCATGATCAAAATGTTCATGAAGGAACAGACTGGTGCTGCCTGGTAGGACTGTGGTGCAGGTTAGCTGCATGGAAAAGAATTTAGGGCATATCATTTCTGAACAGGTATGTTGGAAGAATTGTTGAACTTGATTCAGTGGAAGGCTATTATTTGTCCCCCTATGATCTGTACAAACTACAGACATATTATTCAGCTGGGGAAGTTAGCCACCCAGAAGAACTAAGGGGCTTCGATAGTCTGTCAGCTTCTTGTCAGGCTTTAGTCCTTTCATTAAGAATATATCTATGTCCTCCCTTCCACTGTTCTGTGTCAAATGGAATTGTGCTCTATTGTTTCTTGCACCTATTTGCCTTTATAAATTCTCCATAGTAAGGAGTTATGAGGCCCTGAACTTTCAAATCTTTTATTCATAGAACACCTGCTGACTGGTGATAGCTTAACTTTAAAAGACTCTGCAAGATTGTTCCTGAATTTTGAAGAGTAATGTGCATTTATAGTCCTCACTTGGTAATATAGACTGATGTATAATAATATAGGCTGACCTGCTGCATACATATGTGTTAAGCTCTATGCATCTGTGTAGTCCCTGGGGGAGTATTTATGGAATAAGGGCTACATTCATCTAATACTGTGTTTTGGGTATCAATCATCAAACATTTAAAGCAAAATAACTGTGAGGATGGAAGATGCATTTTGAATGGAGCTTGTGATGAAAGTATGTGAAGTGGGAAAAGCATTACACTGGAATGTGCTGCTGGTTTTAACTAAAAAAAAAATGAGATGTAAAAGAGTATATTCTATCAGGAATTTGTATTCAGATGTTCTGAAAGATTTACAAGTTCTGAACACGTTCAGGTCACGTAGAGACGTATCCATACATAATTTGTATGAATAGCAGCGAAGAGATGTTCGGTTTCAATGCTCAGTGTCTCTAACAATGTATTACTCTAAAGTGCAGATCAGAAGAACAACAAAGAACAAATCATAGTCAGAACAGAGACGGAGATATTAAAGCCATAATTCAGCTACAAAGTTGACAGAGTGAGATGAAACAGTGAAACTGTGGCACCATTAGCCTGTAACAGAGGCTGTTATGTGTGTTTGAATTTACTCTGAACAGAATTGCTTGTCCTTACAACAGTGTCTTCTTACCATTTTCGTCCTTTGCAGCATCAGGGAACTTAAAACAAAAGTGCAAGTTTGTATCTTTAAAAAAAATAAAACTAAGTAAGGTGACCTTGATCTAGGCTGATACAATCCCAGGAGTTATGGGGGCTTTTTTGAAAGGTTCTCAGCTAGGCTGTTATTTAAACCTTCTTTTCTTCCCTCCTCAAATAAGTGAAATATTGACAAAATGCCATTAGCTGGTGAGTGCAAGGGGAGCTGAATCAGTTGGTCTGTGTCACCAGCTGCCTGCCTGGCTCAGTGCAAGCTCGCCGATGGATCTGCTGTGAGTCACTGACGGGGTTGGCAGAGCTCGCCAAGGGAGAGGCCTGAAGCTGTTTTCCACCTGGATTGTTCTGCTGTGTACGTTTAGTCATGCATGTATCCTAATCTACTGGACAGAATAGATGCTCAGTAAAATGTTGGTTATCTCCTACAAATTGCTTCTGCTACTAGATTGTTTTAAAGAAGTCTCATTTCCAAGTCAGGGTGATAAGGACTGAAGGGTACCTCTCTGATTCCTGCCTTTCTATCGTAGCTCTTGATGCAGCTCTGCAGGCCAGTGAAACACAGTTTAGGTTGTGGACCTTTCTGGTTTGATTGCTGGTTCAGCTCCTGTTCATAACAGTATCAATTTAGATCGTTATAATGCGATAGTGGCTCAGGGAAAGCAGTTAAACAAGGTAGAAGCATGAGTGTTGTACCTACTAGACAGGTGCACGATTGATTCAACCTGTGAATTAGGAAAGCACTGTGATTGTATGGACAGGCTGTCACTGCTGACCTGAGAGCTACGGCAAGGCATGGGCCATTGCAGGATTGTCCCTGAAGAACAATCTTGTACTGCAGCAGGGCATTGTACAGGGTTTGTGTTACAGAGACAACCATCAGCTGGCTTCCCTGGGGGGATTTCTGAAGAGGAGCCGCAGTAGGACAGGGCTGGTTGGCTCCCACCAGGCACTGGATAACACTGGGGTTAAAGAGCAGAGGTAAAAGATTGCAGGTAGCGAGGGCTGGCATAGCTGCTTCCCCCACACTTCTGGTTTTGATGACAAGTGCAGAATTTGCTGGATGTCTCCAGCAGTGCCAACAATTTCCAGCACTAACTCAACCATACCGTTTTGTTTTAAAAGAGGTATTTTTGCCAAGCTGCCTTCTGCTTGGTGTACAGATGGAAATAATTCAAGAATTTAAGATTTTTCTTTTTTCAGCACTGGGATCTTTGCCCAAAAATGGCAGCAAAAGTTTGACCAAGGAACCTTTCTTACTGCAGCTATAGCTATTAGTTCTAAGTGCAGTATCCGTGTAGATGGGCTATTTTCCTGTCCCCTGATGACTGACACCTTTGGGCAGATGTTTCTACAGGCACCGCTGCTGGCAATTACAAATTTTGCAGCCATCTCTAGAATGCCTTTCCTCCAATTCATTTCTTATCTATGTGAGCCCATCAGACCTGACAGCACTCCCACGCCTCTTACCACCACTAACATAATGTAGTCAGTGTCACTATTACAAAAAAACACATTTTAGTATCTCTTAGTTATAAATGAACAGACATTAACTGCATCATGGCACATTACAAACTGTTGCTTTTGGACAGAGATACCAATGGCATCAGGTGTCTAGTAATAATTAAGTTTGCATATTTATTGTTCTACTGTTTGAAAGGTAGGGCTTTTTATGTGTGACCAGTAATATATTTGTTGTTAGAAGCAAAAGACAACACCTATCCTTGGAATGATAATTTCCTCTTCATTAGCATTTCATCTCACCTGTCATTTTAAGGTTCCAGATAGCTGAGAAAACGATTTATTCCATGAATTTCATGGAAGGATAATAAATAATTTTGTTGATTGCAAATAAATAGTTGTGTTATTTTTGAGAACAAATTGACTATTACTTGTTCATTTTTATTACAGAACTACCACAGATGGTATCTTACAATTTTTTTCTTGGACATGAAGGGGGCTGTAGCTTATGCACCTCCATTGCTTGCCTGAGGGACTCTGTAGCATGCTGTAGCCAAATAAGAAATCCAGGTGTGGACTGGTGTTCATGAGCTGTGTGGTGCCAAAACCACCATTACCATGTGTTAAATATAACATGATATGTTGGCTTTGCTCTCTCAATACAGACTGAACTCATACTAGATTCTTGGAAGTATTAATTTTGGATAGAGATTGGTGTTATAATTCAAGGTTAACATTCAAGCAACATCTTCTCCAGGAGAGTATTTGTCAAATTTTGCAAAAACAGAGAAGGGATTACCTCCATAGTTTAAAAAGTCCCTATTTCCTCCATGTATGGTGCAACATGAGCTCCCGTGAGGTTGGAATGCTGCTGTTTATGAGCAAAGCATAGGGGTTACTATCCATGCAAGTCCTGTGGGATTTGAGAGTGTCCCTCTGTGCTATGCTGACCATGACCAGTTCTCTCTTAGAACTTCTCAGTTCTGAGGGTGAATTTTCAGCTCCTTCAGATTTTACCTGCATAGCAGGTAACTTTACCAAAGGGACATAATTCCTCAGGCTCTGTCTTGGGTTCCTTTGCTTCTATGTTGTCAAATTATCTGTCAGCTTGGAATAAATTTCCATTTTTATGCTCTGTAGTCTCAGATACTTTTTTTTTTTTTTAACCTTTTAGTAGTGTTTTTCAGCTCTACCAAAGTCATCTCTTTTCACAGCAGTGAATGGAAGCTAGAGCACTGTTCCTTGTTATCACAACATTGCACATATCTTAGGCTAAATATTAAGCTCTGTACAGGAAGAGAATGAGATGGGAAAGCTGTCGTATCCAAAATGTGTAGATGGTTATTTTGGATTTTATTATTAATCTCCTAAAGCAATTTGCCATTCCTTTGTAATACTTGTCTGCGTTGAAGATCAGATAGCGCTTATGCTTTAAGATAATGCGTTTCAGAGGCAAGTCTATAAGAAAATAGTGTAGTAAGAGGTGGAAAATAAAACTGTCAGGAGATATTCTAGCTTTAGTGTTTGCACTGGAATGAAAATGCCAAATATCAGTGATAGAAGGTGAAGTAAATACTATAACTTACGTGGACTCAGTCCTATCAGGTACTCTGGAAACTTGGATATTGTTTGCAAACTAATTAGTTATGGTGATACACCTTCAAACACTGGCAACAACAGTGCTCCATCACATCCTGTGTCTGTGCTGCAGTGTGGTGTTGTGTAAAAATACCCAGTGCAGGTTTAGACTAACTGCTTTGGTTACTAATTGCAGAATAAGTGCAGGAGTAAAGGCTATACTAGACCACAGGGGCCAGTCTTAGGGCTAAAAAAAGCAAAGGTCTTAAGTCTTGGGGTAAGCAGGAGCCTAAGCAGATTGGTGTAGTAGTGCAAGGTCTTGAATAGTGGCATATAGTAACCTGATTTACAGAGCCATGGACTGTGCTAGGGAGATTAAGCAAGTTTTCCTACACCAATAAATGCCAGTACCAGAATGTGATTTACAGTCCTGCGCGCCGTGCTCCTCATCCTGTCCTCTGCTGACAGGACATCCCTGCATCTCTAAATAATTTCTCTCTGTATGCATAAGACACTCCATGTTTTAGGATGCTTGAAAGCCAGAATCAGTTCTGGTCAAACTTCTTCAACATACTGAAGTAAAACTCCGGATCTGAGCAACTCCATATTTTGTCATATCTTAATTTTGTGGCTTGAACACATTTATTTATTATGTACAACATATTAACAAAGTTGTCTAATTGTAAGCATCCCTTCTGCTGTTGATGCATTCCTAGTGTGAAGAAAACTAGGTACTTTGGAGAATGCTTCAGAAGCCTTAAGAGTTTCCCAGCTAAGAGCATTGAAGCTGTTGTCCCTTCTCTTCGTGCTTCATCACTGCCTGTCTGTAGGTGGGTGTTCAAAAGGTAGCTAGTCATACTCATGTGTGCATGTAAAACTTCAGTTGCTTCCTTTAGGCAGAGCCCTGTCATTGCATACTTCAGAGTCAATGAAAAACAACAGAGCTAAAGATGTAAAATGCAGTCTTTGAGAATGTGCTTTGCAGTCCTAGTTAACTACCTTATTGTCCAAGTCTTCTTAATCCTTGGCAAACTGCAGAAGAAATAATAGAATTAATGAGTGTAATTTGTCAAAAAGATAACGAACTATTACACATGGAGCTATGTTGGCCCATTGACCTGTGTGTACACAGCCTCAGCATCTGACAAGAAATGCAAAGTGGTTGGAATCAAGGTTAAATGCCAGGTGCCTTTGGTGAAGTAATCCAATATACATTAAACCGTTCAGTTTTAGGCCAAGCCACGTGTCCTCATGTGTTTAGGCACACAGGGACAGCATTTCTAGGAATATGCTAAACATCTGTAAGCTGATGGTGAGCCTGATGTGATTTGGAGCAAGCCTCTTGTCACAGATATTTAGACCTTACTTAAAATAATCTGGGTGTTGTGACCCTGCAACTGTTCATACAGGAAAATTGTGCAGAAGATGAGCATTGTATGGAACATTTAGTGTCTTTTGACAAGGAACTGTGCTGGAAACCTGAGATGCCTCCCTGGCCCCTGCTTGGAGCAGCAGCACTCAGCAGTGAGCTGTGCGGTGATGCACAGGAGGAAAAGCAGTGCCCCTGTCTTCTGCTCTTACAGTGCCTTTCCCTTCCCACCTTTCCCTATGCTGAGGTCCTTGTGTCTGTCACCCACCCTGAACCACCCAGTTAACCTCTTCTGACCGAAGTTGCCACTGGCAACAGTAGCCTCTACAAACTCCTTGCAATGAACCATATTGCTGTAGTTATTCCAAAGAAACTTTGTCTTGACAGAAGAAATTGAAGCTCAAGTGATGCTATTAGCTGTGTGAAACTGAGTCTGCTTGCATTTCTTTTTATGGATGTTTCACAACGCTGTGAGGGTTCTGTTCAGCCACCTGAAAACGTTCAGCAAGATCAGCTTCAACATTTGGTTTCTTTTTCTGATTTATTAAAGAAGAAAATCTACTCTGGCTCACTCAGACAGCTGATACTGTTAGGATGATTACAGAGTGCAGACAGAAGACACTCCACAGCACTGTTATCATCATGACATCTAGTCATGTTAATGGTAGGGATTGTTTTTATTTATTTACCAGTGTGACATAAGCATGTGAGGCTACTTGTTGTATTAGTGGTGCTTGCCACAAAGAATTCTAAGCTCATTGTGATCAACCTGAAGCAACTTTTGTAATAGTGCACTGGGCCTACATTTAGGAGGGGTGAATCTGTAGTGAACTTTTTCATTGCTAGATAATTTAAACACAACCTGTTCAGATATTACAGAGATAGAAGAAATAGGTTGTTATTCATTACAGTGGTTAGGTTTTACAGCACATTGCTGCTTTCTTTGATTGGAATTTTACATCCTGATGATACAAGCTTCCTCTTTAAGCAAAATTTCTCTCTAACCCAGTGTTAGAGAGAATTTCTCTCTAACCCAGCCTCCCTTGGGAGATTGCAGCTCCTTGGCTGGTTGATAATGGGATTGCAGAATTTATTTATTTTTTGAACAGGTTAATAAGGTGGCTGAATATGATTTTGAGATTTAGCAGTTGTTATTAAGACTTTTGTTCCTGCATATCTGAAATGGGAATTTCATTTTCATCACTGCAAGTTAGAGTTATGAGAATCAGATAAAATATTCGGTATTTGCAATTATGTGGCTGGAGCCTCTTGAGGCATCTACAGTTCACCTCAGACTATTATTGAGTAAAGATGCTTTCCAGTTTTTAACTTGCCGTGCAGAATCCTTCTCTGAAGGAAACCGGGTGCTTTTACATTGCTTTGCCAGCCCCACGAGAGCTGATGATTTATGCAGATGCAAGGTGGGGATCTGTGCAACCTTCTCAGCCCCAGCTCATCCGTGTAAGTTTCAGGAATACTCTGATTTGTGGGATGGGCATTTTCCAGACAACCTTCCTCATTTTTCGCTTCTCTCCTCACCCATATGACATAATGTTTACGACAGTACTTCTGTTTTATAGGTTGCAAGATAGGTTCTGCACATCTTGGCCTTGGCCTTGTCGTTGTGCTGCGAGTTACACAGCAGCAGTTGTTTTTGTGGTGGCTGAACAAGTTCATATCCCGTTGTGGACAGAGCCAAGAAATACAGACCTGCTCAAAACCTTGCCTGTGAGAATATTTTCAGGGGCTCTTATGGATGGAATTTAAAATGATTTTACTTAAGAAGTTAAGTAGTTAAACTGCCAGACCGTACTCAGGAGTGAGGTGGGTGGTATTGTGAGCATTTTCCTGGATAGGGAGTAGATAAAGGAGAAAATAACTTGCACGCAGTCAGGAGTAGACAGAAGCAGAAACTGGATTGTCAAACTTCTGGCAGTTTGTTCCTGTTGCACTATGCAAATAAAAACCATGTCATTTAGGAATGATGAGGAGAGGAGCTCTGTCAAATTAGATTGCCTGAAAAGTGATTTGATTTAGAGCGCTTTTAGAACAGAAGCAGTTCTCATTACTTGATGTTACACAAATGCTGTGTGTACACACACAAGGATGCCTGCTGCTCAGGCTAGCAGGTAACCCCTGGGATGCCACAGCTGTAGAACTGCATGTTCTGAAGAAGAACAAAGGCTCACAGTTGTGTCTGAAGTATTTCCTCTCCAGAACGGCCCCTGCTCAGCATTTCATTCTGCTTATAGCACAACTTGCTGTTGTTGTGCCATATTCTTTTTTCGTGGAAGCTATGGTAGATTTCTCCTGGGTTTATTTCTGTTTGCTGCAATATGCCTGCAAGCTGAAAGTTTTTGTCTGTTACTTTGTGCATATAGAAGGATGCTCTAACTGGCAAATCAGATGGGAAGTTTCACCTGAGCAGAAATAGATGTTTAAAAAGCATTCAGAGAATGGCTGCCCCCACATCCAGAATTGACTCCTCTGGAGATCAAGAATGTAAGCAACACCCTCACAATTAAATTCAAGGCAATTTTCTTTGTGTAATGACATAGAAAATTAAGACCATCTTGCAGACCAGTGGAAAAACAGATACTATATAACTAATTTCTTGGGTTTGAGAAGGAGCAATGAGCACCCAGGTGTTCTTCAGGTTGGAAGCCCTATAGGTTGGGAGCTCTGTAATTCCATTAGCATTTTAGATGCACTCTGGAGCTTTTACAGATTTGCATTCCTACATGCACGCCCTTGCACATAAATGCCAGCATCTCTTCTATTTTCATTGCTAGAGAGCTAACCTCCAGTAAGCAAAGCACTAGGGAACAGAGACACCACTTAGAATAGATTAAATTCCAGCCACAAAGAAACATCATTTGGATTTTTCTTGCAAAAGACACTGTGCTCTGTTTCTTCAAACCCCAGCGTATGAATAAAACTTATATTATTGAGGCAGATGGCTTAGGGAGTTTCAAATAAGGATTAGACAATTATATGAATAAGAATAGGTAGGATGAAACGAGAGGGGCCATCAAGCTGCCTGCACCTGCTTATAAATTCATCACCAGTATACAAGTAAGGTACAAATCCCATAAGCGTTGCCATCAGAGAGAAGATCTCTACGTGAGCAGAGAGATCTCTTGCAGCAGTGACTTTGGGGCTATTTCTAGGTTGCTAGCTAGAGATGTTTTAAACAGACCTTATTTTTCAGGAGGTGGTTGTTTTGCTCTTTCTGACACTCACGTTCCTTTGTGTTATAAGCTCATGCCTCAGATAGCTAAATGCTTTTGAATACCTGTTTCCTACAGAAGAATTGTATTGACAATCATCGGGGAGTGATCTGAGCTCAGCATAGGTTGTTCTTACTTCGATGTTTTGAGTTCTGCCTTATATATAATTATTTCTTATCACCAGAGGCAGAGGGAACCCAGATCCCCTCACTCTTAGCACCGTGTAGTACTACATATGCTACAACATCTGGAGGAAGAGTTTCACCTTTAGGTTTATCTTTAGACTTGCCTTAAGTGCCTGATGTAGGGAAATATCAGGCTAATCTTCTGAGGTAGGCAAAAAGGGTACGCAAATCTCTGAGGGCTATTCACAGTAAAATCGTAACATGGATGTCTTAAATCACCTTCTAAAGGTTTCTCTTTCTTTGCACTGACTCTAGAGAGAACCAAAGGAGACTGAATATCTCACTGAAGCTATAATTCATCACTGCACCAGCTTTGTTGGCTCTGCCTGCTTGAAGAGTTCTGTTCTCTCGTGCCTAGCTGCTGCTTCCTAGCTCTGCTCTGTCTCTTACTTGTGCCAGCCCAGCTCTTTTTGGGACCACACTGGAACGTGGCTTAGTGTCTTTTTGGGATGTTACCTAGATATGCCTGGCATCACTCTATTTTGTTTTAGTCTTCAAAGTGATGGATTATATTGAAACAAATTTGTAAATTCCTCGGCGCTTCACAGACATCAGCGCTGTCCACTGAGGCTTGTCAGATCCCTATAGTGCAAAAATAGTCTTGTCCTTCCTAAAATGGGGATACTTTGCACATAAACAGGGGATACATTTCCATTAGATTACATCATTATAGGAGTATTGACACATGGACGAACAATTTTGATTCTTTCCAGTAGAAAGAAAGAATGCACATACACGCTCAAGCGCAAGCGACATCATTCCCTCTGTGTTTTGTGAAGTGACCGTTACTGAGAGGATAAACCCAGAAGAGTGACTCTAGATAAATCTTTATCTGAATTATCAACAAAGAGTTTCTCTCTTACTCTTTCTCTCATTTCATAGACCATTGACCAGTATTCCCATGCAACCATCTTTTAATAGAAAAGAAAAATTTCTTCCTAAGCAAAGGAAAAATATATGAAAAGATGATTTGCTTGGACAGATCATCCAGAGGAGGGAAATCAGTTGGGATTGTTTATCCAGCAAAAGAAACAGGGAAACCAATGAGGAAAAATGACTTATAGCTCAGGAGAGGTATCACACCGTGTTTGGCAAAACACTTTTTGTACATACGGGACCTCTGCTGTTATTTTCTGTGGTTGTGATACTGAAAGAAATGTTTCCCTTTATAATAGCCAGCTCTGTTGTTGTCACCTAGTGGAACTTCTGTGTATATCAGGGCTACTGGATGGGTATCTTCACTCCTGAATTCTTCTGTGATTGAAACTGAGTAACCGTGTATGATTTATCTCGGAATGACAGATGCCAACCATCTAACTGCATCCGGGAGCACCGAGACAGCCTTTCACCAGCCGTGGGGGCACCTATGGCAGGTACTGCTGGAAATTTCCCTTTTCATCACAGCAAGCTGATGTGACTGGTTAGATCAGTGGTGCATTGACTTTTCTTTTTTCTCTAGAACAAGCTTACAGGAAAAGAGTAATATATGCTTAAATTAAATTGTTTCTACCAGCACCTGTAGAAATAATCACTGAGCATGTGTCTGAAAGCAGGCTGGCATAAAATCTGTAGGGAATTTCCATTTACGAGCACTGATCAGCCCCAGGATGAGGTCTGCAGAATGAATTCTGCGTTCTCCCATGATAGCTACTGTAAATATAGCCACATAAAACCAGCACTTCGTATTGTTAGGCAGACCTTGATGTGATCTCTTACTGCTATATACATCCCCATCATTCTGCAAATGAGAAGATAGCTCTGTATGATCTATCTTTGATTTTACCATGACATCCTTCAGACTTGTATCTGAGCAGAAATGATTCATTTCACTTGTCATTGTAGTTAAACCCCTTCTAGAGCTGCAGGAAAAAAAAAATATATTTTTTTTTAAATGCCACTGTTTGAGCAGGAAGAAGACAGATACAGAACAGTGAACAAGTGGGTATAGAGGCAAGTTGTCTCCGGCTGATGTTTGCCTGTGACATTGAGATTCAGATTCTTCTGGAAAGTTCTGTGACTTTTTAAAAGGGAGTTTTACAGAACCTACTTGTGCATTTCGTCCTGCATTGGGTCATTCAGCCACTGAATGGCTCTTGTTAGTCTCCAGCAGCCACAGTCTGTAACCTGACTGCAGTGCTTTGTGGTTCAGTAATAGGTAATAATTTTCAAACACTTCTCATAAAGTGTATTTCTACAAGTGGGTGTGTACATTTTAAAATTGATACAGGGCTTTTCACTTGGGTACAATGTTGGATGTGCAGCAGCACTGCCTCTTGTATTTGGTGGGGTACTGTGCAGGGGAAAGGGAGATGTGTCCAGTCTGGTGACTAGAGAACAGGGCAGGAGCAAGGCTGAGCCCTCACTGCTGGAGCAGGGGAGCCATGCAGGCAGAGCCAGGGGAGCTAGCCTGGAGAAGCAAAAGGAATGGAGGCAAAATCCCAGAGATCACCCAGCAGAGATCAGTAATCCCCTGGGATGGAGAAAGAAATCCAAAGGAGAGGAGACGTGTCACAGTGTCATCAGCAGAGGTATTTAATATTTCTGGTGTTACCTAGTGTGGCAAAGATTTAGAATTGCAGTAACTTACTGCAACAATATCTGCATACAGCAGATCGTGATACCTGACAATTTTAGAGCCATCTTAGCAAGAGACACACGTGTCATTCATGGGTAGCCAAAGAGCTAGTGTGTGCACGAGGACTGGAATGAGTCTGCTGTCCTCAGTGAGAAACAAACAGGTATCAGGAACCACAAAAAAGTCATAACGTGAGTTGCATGTGGGAAACAAAATGGTAATAAATTACGTATTCCCTGTCTGAATTGGGCTGGTTTTATGCAGGCATAGAAAAGTATAGCTTTTACCTGGATGTCAGTTTTCACAGTTCATCTGCTTTTATGCACAGGATTTTTCTAACAAGGGATTGATTGCCATAGTTTCGTACTTATGCAGAGGGAAAAAAAGTGATCTATGCATTAAGTGCTATCCTCATTGCTTTAATCAGCAAAGAAGTCCCAAGGATGTTGTTCCTCAGACACTTTTCTGAAGTACCACTCTGACTACAGTTATGTAGTTGACTGTTCACATTGTATCTGTCTCATTGACAGATCTTAATTTTGTTAGGTCATTTTGTTTTGAGTTGACTTTGTAAAAAAACATGAGAAATGAATTTTGTTAATTTGAAGATGCTGTCTCACAGCCAGGGTGCAATTCTGTGTTAAGTTTGTTGTTGCAGAAGTCAGTCTGGTAGACAAAACATGCAGACCTCCAGCATATAAAAATTAATAGAATATTTAATTCATGTATTTGAGATAAACCATGAGATAAACATAAAATGAGTATTATGTTTAATTTGGATGAATACGTATGTTTGTGTTTGCAGCCACACCTGTTCTCTTCTGGAGGGAATCAAAACCATCCATTTATTTTAATAGGTTCCAGTCTGTGTGTTTGGATTCTGTTTTGTGTTGGATGTCAGAGTCTGTTTCTGTAAGGCAAGTGGTTCAGGGAATGGGATCTGAAGAGCCTTGGAATTCCAAGAGCTACACTATGTGTATTTATGTACTATCATTTCAAAATTAATGTACGCACTCTGAAAACTGTGTGTTGGCTTGAATGATAGAGGAGATTTAAGAAGAGAATGCTGAAATCTGTGTAAAGCTACTGCCTGGCATAGGAAATCCTGTCTGTTGTGTGATGGGAGAGATGCTACACAGCTTGCTCCTCCCTTTCCTCTTGACAGCTGCCTCCAGAGTGCCTTGCCTGTTCCTGAATATATATGGATGCATTTTTTCAAGTAATAATACTCTATTTCCGCTATGTAAATTATAGTCTGAAAGGTGGCTCAAGTTCATTAAATTAATGAATTTTATCAATAGAAGGTTCACAGAAGAAAAGTAAAGCACAGGAATTATTGTGTTACAGCCTGTTAAGAAGCATAACATCTGAAAAATTCTAGGTGAAATAAATATTCACCGTTTTTGTCAGATTTACCATCTCTGGCAGACATTCAACTAGTGCTTCTCTGGAAATCCCATCTCAGCTTCTCAGAACACAGCAACTTTATAAGGTGGCCAGGTCATTAATATGAACACCATAAAAACACTTCTCTGCTGTTTGAGTCCAACAGCCCTGTTTTACTTTAGCATATACTGCTAATGCTCTGACTTCCTTGACTGCTAATGCTGAATTGGTGCGTTGTCAAGAGATGTTGTGATAGGTAAAGTGATATCTTAAAAATAAAGCCCTGGCCACTCATGCTCATGTTGCAGGTCCTGTTACATTGGTCTTTATACAGCCTTCCTGAAGCACTGGACTTGTCCTCTGAGACAGGTAAGAGTTTGGTTACCATTCCTCAAAGATTTTATTATTAATGTAAAAACCCCACTCTGGTCAGAGCCCACTTCTTTGTCAGATTACTGCCCTGTCCAGCCTCACTAACAGAATATTGAGGTTGTATACATGCGTTGTCCTGGTAGCCTGGCTCACATTCTGCTAAAAGCCATACAGAGAAACATCCTCCCTAAAAATGTTCCTCAGAGGACCACTGCTGCTTGCACATTGACTCTTCAGATCATATTTTTCCGGAACTACCTACCTCCCCCACATTTCAGTACAGATAAGTCACATGATCTGGAGTGAAAATGTCTGAAGAAACTGTAAGAAATTAGGGACTTGAAAGAAATAGCTCATGTAGTGAAAGAAGCATAAATGTGTTAAGTCAAGCAAGATTTCCCCTGAGTGTTCTACTGAAGGTCTGTGGGTTAAAAGCCCACTCACATAGCAGGATCATCCAAGCAGTCTTGCATTTGCTTTTCCTCCCAGGTGCAATGTTAGTTTGTAAGTTACCCATGCTGTTTGAGCCACAGCATTTTTGCTTTCAGAAATCTGATCATCGCTCCTTAATGAGCATAAGGAAAATAAACTCCCACAAGTTCGGTTTCTCTTACTCACTGTATGAGCCCCTTATACAATTTATTCAGTTAATCCCCTGCAGAAGCTCAGTGCCATTGGAAAAGCTTGGGTGGAAGCTTGGAGGTTTCATGAATTCCAGCTGTGGCTGTTGCCACTGCATGCCAAATTGCAATATAAATTGGGTTTGATTACAGTACTTAAAAAAATTCTCACGGTGATAAGGTTTATTTTTACTAAAATCAACAATGTAGTTTCTAAAGCGTTGTGCAGGGCTTCTCTTGTAGGACACACATTCACGTGATAACTTAAGGCTGTAGTTCTGCCAAGCAGTAAATCTGTTCTCTGGCTCGTTGTACTGGATCAAAAGCCCCAGTGACATGTGGAACAAAGCACCGAACTTGTACAAACTCTGTTTGGTTCAAGTCTATTTTAAAAATGTTGTGTAATAACTTTGTCTCAGCAGATTTTATGACATACCAGTTATCATTAATCTTTACAGAGCTGGCCAAAAGCCAACATAAACCACAAAGGCTGCATAGACACTGTAGTGTATGCTCTGGTGAGCCTGATGAAATGTGTGATCATATTGTCCTGCTTCACTCAATCAAAGCTACGCTGCCAGATTACCCAGTAATCATCTGTCTGACTTTAAAATCGAACCACAGCCACCATGACCAGGTGACATTGTCTAAACAGAGGAAACATTGCTAAAATTACAACTAAGAGCCATTCAAGGTCAAGTTTCTTAAGCAGTATCTGATTTAGGAAGCTCTTCAACACATGTTGAGACTCCCATGGGCTGTCTGAGTAGCACAGAACACCTCCTGCTCCTGTTTGCACCAAAGGCCTCTGAAATGCAGTTTGCGATTTTTCAAGCTGAACACCTCAAAATCAAAAAGCCTCAAGTATTAGTGGACTAGTGTAGGGGAATAAGGCCTTAATCTTTCTGGCTGGATCTCCCTGTCTGTTAAAATGGTAATAAAAATACTGTGAACAACTTAACGGTTGTCAAAGAAATGTAGAAGAAAATGAAGTTGTAAAAAACATTAATATAGGAAAGCCTCACAATCTTCCAGTGGAAATGAATGCATACATAGCATTTACATGGTAGCCAGCTCAAGATCCTTACTGTGTGATATTCAAATTCAGGAAACGAGGGGTGGGAACAATCTCAAAACTGTGAGACTTGTTGGAAAGACTTGATGTGTTAAAGAAGGGCTCCAGTACCCAGCACACCATGCTTGGAGGGAGACGAGACTTACGTGTTGTTTACTGGCCAAGTCTCTGCTTTTAATCTTCCCCAGTACCTTTGGAATCCATTGATCAAATTGTGAATATGTGATACAAGAGCTGAAACCTCAAAGATTAGAAGCCTTTGTGAGTTTAGTGAAAGCAAGTAGCCAGGTGGAAGAGGCATATCCTGTTAATGCTCCCAAAGAGAGGTAATCTATAGGACTCACCTGGTATGACAGACCACAGGAAAGTGAGCTGTAATGAGTAGACAAGCCTTAGAAAAGCTTCACTCATTTTTCACCTTATTAAGCATCATGTATAAAAACAAGACAACTCCACAGGAAGCCAAGCTTCATTAGTTTCTGCTGCTGACAGAAATACATAGCAGTGGGTTTGCTATACTGAGAGTTGAAACATCATATTTCTCCTACATACACATGGCCACAGACTTGCATCCTTAAAAGCTGGTGTGTAGGAGCAAAAAAAAAAAAAGATTTAAAATAAGATCTCCCATGAGCCTTGTGACTGCTTTTAATAAGCAGGACCCAAACAGAAGGTGCAGAGAAATCCAACGTGTGCAGGCTATGCTGCAAGTTGTCTGCATCATATATTCTGCTAAGTGTCATATGAGGTTTGGAGAACCAAACCTCAAAATGCATTTGTATCAGGTATCCCCTTTGACTGAAGAGAACAGAGAAATTAAGTCAGTTTCAGTCCATGGAAGTAATGAAGTAATACATCTCTCTTCCTGTCTGCACTGTGGACTTCTGGCAATTCTGTGGTAGTCAAAATCAAGGCAGTATCTGAGTGCCCTATCAAACAATTCTATTCACTTATGGAGATAAGAGGAAAACATCCTCTGCAGCTATTCTAGAGCTTGATTTGTTCTTAGAAGTAATTTTACTGGTACAAAATTCGTGTTTGTCAGTACAACTGCATCTGATTGAGAAGCGCTGTGTTACTTCAAAGAAGCAGCATGCCTGTATTTGTGAAACGTTGCTAGAACTGGCATTGCCTGAGCACCTACGGATGAGAACCTGGTCTTGTGTGAGGTCTTGGATCCAAAATCAAGTTTTCGTGGGATCTAACAGAGTAAACTGTAAGAATGGACTTCAGGGTTTTGAATTTCAGCTTTCAGTGTGCCAACCAAACTTACTGTCACCTTATTCTTCAGAAATGTTGCCTGGCAAATTAAAAAAGGACTAGAAGAACGCACCAGATTTTCATCTATACACTCAGAAGTCTCATAAGAGACACCATTAATTCATTGGTAGAAGTAATAGTCTTGGTGCTCTGAACAAGAAGGGATTGAAATAATCAGCCATTGAAACAGAATAAAGATAACCACAAACACCTGTGAGGTGGGTTTTTATCCTTATCATAAACCAGTATCAGGGAACAAGTATTAGTCTCTAGCATGGTAAGGGCTAGATCTGTCCTTGGCCCCCATAAAACCCATTTATAAGCAGGAGGCACCAGTCCCATTTCATGAGAAATGCTTGGAAATCATTTGTCAGTAAAACTGTGACCATTAAGACCTTAAGAGTTACTCTGGTAAAATTCACCTGCAGATCAACACAAAAGCGCTCAGGCAGGCATCAGGTGTATAGGTGAGTAGCTCCATGCTGTATTTCCTAGGAAAAGAACATTTCCAGTTTCATTCTGCATCTGAACTCAGGACTGCTGTTCTTTATTTCTGGCTAAGCAATCTCTGCCTGATTTCACAGTAGCAGGGATAAGGCTTGAAGTCAGCAGCTGGGCTACTGTGCTAGCCATCGCGCATCAGAGGGAAAGACGCAAGCTGGCAGCACATTTTGTGCAAGCTGAAACCTCCCACAGTGCTCCTGCTCAAGGGAGCTTATTTAATTTAGAGGACAAACAAAGTGCACCAGCAAGAGTGCCTGTTTACAGATACACTTTGCATCTCTCAGAGGCCCTAGAAGGAAGGAGGAATATATAAAGATTTTTATTTCTTTTCCCCTAGGCAGGCATAGATTTAGTGGAAAAAAGAGACTGCAGCCTTCTGCCCTCCACATTTGTGAGGTCTGGTGCAGTACCACATGCACTGCCGTGTCAGATGCTGTGCCAGTGGCTGTGCAGCCACATGCATCCATATAGGGAGGACTGTGTGTGTTCCTCAGTGCCCCAGCTTGTTGCATCAAAAACATCCAGTCTGGTTTTGTCCAGTGAACCTCCTTCACCCTCACGTATCTATATTAAGCTGCTGGGATTCCAATGGGCACTTCCTGCTACATGGGGCTCTGATAGACACAGCCCATTCCACCATGTGAACATCTAGGCACAGTACAATAGGGTGGTGATATAAAGACAATCCAAACAGTTTCAGAGCAACATATATATATATACACTATTTGACTTTGAATTTACATTGTAATTACCTTCGTTTGAAGAAAGACCCTAAGGAAATAGTATAACTTCCATAAGAGGAAACCTTCTCCCAGGTTTGAGACCTCACAGATGTCTGTGAGCTTGATGGGCTTTTGCATTGTGACAATTTTTGATCCATTTCTCAGAGTACCTGATAGGGAAGAAGAGCAATTTGGTGTAGCTCTGCTAGAAGGGGTTCTTGTTTCAGCTCATAGTTGAATGGACTTGATTAGAATGAATTGTTGCAGATCTTTGTGAAACACTTGGCATAAACATGAAAAAGGATACAGCATCAGTAACATTAACTCAATTTTTACTTTTTTTTAAAAAAAAAAAAAAACTGCAGCTGTGCTGAATGAAAGCAAATCTGTCACTTAATACAAGGCAAATATCAATTGTTATTCTTAACCAAAGAAATGCATACTGTTAAAGAGCAGTAGGGGACTTACCTAAGCTGTAGAACCAGGATTGCCAGAATGCATTCAGAGTTGTGCCAATACACTGTGGGGCCTCGAAAGAGATGGACAGTGAAGGACCCTGTACAGCTTCTTTGTACCTTAGTTTTCCAGAAGGTAAACTGGACATGCCTAGTCACTAGGGGAGGCTGCTTTTTAGTCAGCTTTTGAAAAATCACAGCTTTATAGCATTAGAGGTAAAAGCTCTTTAAATTGCTTTCTTTTTGCCTTCTAGTAGCACAGAGTGCATTGATCAGTGATGCATATTGAATCAGTCCTAAAAAACAAGCAAACAAATACAAAAATAAACCACCAGGAATATTATGGACACTCACTTAAATGCAGCATTCAGACCCATCCTATTCTAAACTAGTTCAGTTAAGTCTGTCCAAAGATCTGAACGAAAAAATACATTTTTGTTTATCTCCTTTCCATTACGAACACATTAAGTTAAAGAAAATTAAAATCACTGTTCAAACAAAGGCAG
Organism: Penelope pileata; assembly: GCA_013396635.1. Lineage (NCBI taxonomy): Eukaryota > Metazoa > Chordata > Aves > Galliformes > Cracidae > Penelope > Penelope pileata. Next base: position 284,658 of record WBMW01005209.1, on the reverse strand, counting down.
CGACAAATGCAGACAAAGCGTGTAAGAAACCAGATGGACACCATCAGTCAGTCTTACAAAGTGCTGAGGGCTAAAGCTGTAATCTTCACCTTTTCAATTCTTAGCTCCTATGAAGTTCTTTCTCCCTGAATCCAGAAAGAATACACCAAGAACAATTCAGATCACCTGTGTCATTACTGAGGATTACGGAGCAAAGAGCATCATTTCTTAATTAGAAGTTGAGGAGAATGGGATTGGGGCATCATTAAGCAAAGAAAGCAAAGCACCCGGTACAATAGGCGGTAAGCAGACTGTTAGCCCCTGTTAATTACTTCTTTAGCTTGAACCGGGAAAAGCAGTTTAGTTTAGAAAAAAAAAGGAATTAGCATGAGTATATCCCATCTATCTAAAGATGTGCTAAACTCAGTAGCAAAGCCCCTCACGTTAGTAAAGGGATAACATTCACATAAAAGATACTCTGTGCTTTTTCCTTAGCCCCCCCATGAGCTGATCTGATTGGAATGCAGATGCCGATCGAGACCCAGGTGATCCGAATTTACGGCGGTGCCTGGCGGCAGATATTTGGCAAATAGTTCCTCAGAAATTGTCTCCTCAGCCCTTGGGGTGCAGAAAGTTGGTTACTTCTTGTTTCCTCTTTCACCGAGTTGTAGTCTTGAAAATGCCACACACTTGAAACATTTGACGTGATGTTGTTGCAATAAATGTTAATCCTACCTTTATAGAAATTCTGTGAAGGGGATCCAGGCAATCCTGCATCCCCATTCTACCTTTGCCGGTGAGTTTTACTCCGTTCAGCCCCTCGGTTTGCTGTCTGAGTTCTTCAGGTGCAGACCTGGAGAGGAATGTTTGTGCTAATCCTGGCCAGGGGCATTCACTGAGCCACTGGGCTTTTCTGTTCCTCAGTGCTGATCAGCTTTGTTCCCTTTAATTCTTTAGGGTTACACCTGAATTCTTGGCTTTGTGTTACGGTATCAGGAAAGCAGTTTCTCTGGTCCCTTATTTAATTCAAATCCTTCTTCGGGAGGGATTTCTGCTGTTGAGAGAAGGGCTGTGCACACTGTAGGTTGTGACTTAGGTGTACCGGCTGTCAGCTCACATGTTCCCTTAACTCCTAGGTCAGAAACTTCTATGCTAGAACAATCATGATGTAGAAAGGGAGAGATTGGCTGAGAAAACCACCTATTCTTTATTTCTAATGCTCAAGTCTACTAAGCATAAAATGTATCTTCCTAGCAGTAAGCGCTGCACAAGTTCCTTTGTATTTCGCAGCACAAAGAGTATGGGGAAGGAAAGCTTTTGTTCATTTGTCTCTGAGCTGAGTGGAGCTTTCGTCATAGCGTGCTATCAGAACTGGATGTTAACCGGGTGAAATAATCCATTCTGCTACAGATTTTCCTAAGCCACCTGCAAACAATGGGTACTTGATAAAAAAGGAAAGCATTTTTTAAGTGCTTCCAGGAACAAAAGTTTGAAACCTAACTTTAAAATTCAGCCGTCCTACTGCAGTGCTTTGTATTGATGTAGTTAAATAAAGCTCAGTAATGTTTCCCTTACTGTAAAAAGGACAACATATTTTGTTAAGTTCAAGCCATTATCTTTCCAAAAGCCTTAATTTGTTTCTTTTTTTTTTTTTTTTTTTTTTTTTTTCGGAACTAACGTGTTTAACAGTTCAGTCTCAGTATTTTGGGGAAACTTTTATTTTCAGGCTGTTTTGTTTTCACGGTTATATTCTTAGTCCAATTTTAAGAGGAACTGGGCAAGCAAGCGTAAGTCATAGCTCTGGGTCAGCTAAATTGTGACGTTTCTGATTCACACCCATGAAAAAGTCAGGAAGTTCTTCAGCTGTGTCAGCTTGCCCCTCCAAACCTGGGCAGTAGGATATAGGTGTGCTTAGTGCCAGCATTGCTCTAGGGCATCCTGCTCACTAGAGCAAGATGCAACATTCTGCAGTAAACTCTATGTAAAGCAGTCTGAGGTCACATGTTTGTTTACTAAGAGGATTGGTCCCAGTGATTCACAAGTGAAATCTCCAAGCATCTCCCAGTACCAGCTTCCCATCGGATGGGCAGTACTGACACAGGCAAGGCTTTTCAGCACTTACCTTTCATGGACACAAGATTTTTAAGCCCTGGTCCCTGCTCTTACTGGCGACACCCGTGGAGGCCTTTTAACATGCCTTCACCGTATAATCACTTTGGTTTCCGTGCTGTGAGGAGGTGTTAAAACACTCCAGCAGTGAGTAGTGTATTTGACAACTTCTTCCTATCAGTGTCCTGCTGTGAGGGGGATGGCTGCGGTCAGGCAGCATGCATCTTAACAAGGAGTCCAAGTGGGGAAGCTTTTCCTGCATGTTCTCAGAAAACAGGACTCTGACCGACAGGAGTCACATTTTAAGTCACGTTTTATTTCTACCTTTCCCTGAAATTCTTCATACATGTGAAGTGTTCAATGTTGTAAAGAAAGAAAACAAAGACTACCAAGCCATTGGAGCAATACTTTGCTTTATTACCTCCCATAGCGTCTGTACTACACATATATTTTACTGAACGTAGGGCTCGAAGGTCCTCCTAGCTCATGGGGGCAGGTGAGCCACCGGCAGTGTTTTACCATCTTGCATCAGTTTACTGATAGAAACATGTGGATAAATAGAGTCTTCCGGCACCCACAATTCATAACTCCACTAAGGCACCTCCCTGTAATAACAGAGGCTGCCAAGAATTGTCACAGCTACAGAAACTGAAATCAAGTCCTCTGACATGTCCTCTAGGGCATGGTATGGCAGCTTGAAAGGGCTAGGGAAGGGTGAAACATTTCTGCAGTATCAGTAATTCCTTGAACAGGTTATGAAGTCCTCAGAATCTCACCCTTTTTGATAGCATTGAAATAATACCGGTTAAAAACTCAAGAACCTAAATCAGTATCTTCAGAAACATAAAAAGCTATGATTGATGCACTTACTAATGCATTCAAACACTTGCAAGTCCTCATTTCAGTTCCAAAGAACTTTTTATAGTAGTGAAGCAGAATGCAGTTCAGGCTGTGTGCTGATGTGTCGTCTTCTCAGACATGAGCTCCTGAGTGCATCATTTGGTTGCCCTGTGTTACACTAATAGGGCACGCGTGTGCGCCGTGTCCGTAAGTTCTTTTAAGGAAAGACACTGGAACCATGACTGTGGTATGATCAGGGGACATTCCATGGCTGGCATGTAAAGGGTGCAGCAGCTGGCCACTGATAGGTGAAGAACTTACAAACTGTGCTTCTTCTGACATCCCAATGATGGGAAGAGGTGGAGCTAGAGCCATGCGGATGTTGCTGGCCTGAGGACCACTGCTCAGTGAGCTCCTGGTGGCAGACCTTGAGCTGGAGAGGCGAGGAGGAAGGTCAGGTTCCAGTAGCCATGTCTGACCAGGTGCAAGTCCACTTCGCTGCTCCTCATCCTGGGATTTTAAGCACTTGCAGCAGCAAATTCCAACACAGGCACCACCAACAACAAATGCCACAAATACAGATCCAACAAGAAGGAATGGCAGGTACACGGGCACTGAAAATGGAAGAGTGGTGTTAGTCAGCCAGTCACTAATGGGGTGTTCTAGGTTATATTCTGTTGTTCATTCCTTAAGACACACACCCAGGAGTGGGCCAGAGTTTGAGTCTTAAGTTCTGCTGCAGGAGAGCAAGAAGGTCAGGGACTGGCAGCTGCTTGGAAAAGGCCCAAAGTGCATAGAGTCAGGCCAGCCATTCCTGTAGCATCTGCCATTTACACCCATGCAAAAATTGTTGCAGTATTCAACATTCATATAAGCCAATATTTAAATGTCACAGCTACTGTTCACTTGAGCACGACTAACTGAGTTATAACATAGAGCTATCACTCTATGTTATATATAAACAAACTGCTGTTGGGGTGCCTATGGATTCTGGGTCCGAGGGCTACAGGTATTCTTACAAGCCAGAAATTAAGTCAAATGCATTACTCAGAGGCACCCACATTCATTAACTATCAAAACACGTTAGCAACATGTGTGCTCCGCTACTGCTAAAAACACCAGAGATGTTATTAGATTACTCTGTTAGCAGCTTGGAACTTCTCTAAGAGTAGGACTGACACAAAAACATCTTGAGGAAATCCCCAGACTGCTGTGTCTTCCCAGTGAAAGTTGCTGACTGGCTCCAGCCCGTGCAGCCACCCCCATAAGCACTGTGCCAGGTCTCCAAGCCCTTCTCCTGCCAGGCTTGCAGCTACCCAGGGCCCAGAAGCAGTGACAGGAGAAGAGGAGCTGAAGAGGAGGAAGGATTTGGGTGATGCCACCAAGGGAGAGTTGCTGCAGGTGTTGCAAAGAAGAGGGCCCACCCCATGTGCCCTCCCGCCTGCCAGGCACATGGCTGCTTACCTGGCACCGGGGGCCTGGGGCTGGGCTGCTGCTCGCCTGGGCACAGGCTCTGGTCCAGGCGGGCCTCCCTGGCCGAGCAGCAGTAGCGCAGGCTGCAGCTCCCGCAGCACAGGGCGGCCTCGGGGCTGTCGTAGCGCTCTGGGCACTGGAAGCCGCGGTGCCAGCGCTGCAGGCCCCCAGCCCAGCCGTGGCAATACTCCCCGGCCTGCCCGGGGCTGCCTCGCAGGGCCAGCAGCAGGACGCAGAGGATCCCTCTGGCCATGGTGGGTAACCCAGGGCCTCCTCCAGGTGCTTGGCTGGCTCTGTCCTCGTTATTTTTGCCTTTGTTTTTAAAGGCAAGCACGCAGCACCCCAAACCACTGGAACGTGATGCTCTCAGAGCAGCAGCTGCCCACCAAGGCACTGCCTGAGCTCCAGTCTCAGGAGGTTTTATCTCTCGGCCCATGGCCCCCCTCTAATCCCCTCTTCCTGCAGCAACAAAGAAGGGCCACTGATTGAAAACCTTTTGCAGCTACTCCGCCTCCACCTTCCTCACCTCCATCCTTCCTTCCTGGGAATCAGCCCCTGTGTGGGGCACAGAAAGCCCAGCACTGCCCCACCACCAAAGCTTCGTTCCTGCAGAGGATCTGAAGCAGCAGAGGAGTCAGAGGTGGAAGGTGAGGGGCTGAGCTGGGGACCGCACGTTATTACAAGTGAGAAATGGAGTTTCAGAAGCAGAAAGAAATGACAGGGATCACCGGTTTGCAGAGGCTGATCAGAAGATAAACCATTTTACAGAGACCCCATAGCAGCACAGGAGTGGCAGTGACTTCTTCATTTTTTCAACGAGAAATGCAACCAGAGCATTTGGCTGTCTGCTTGTTTGCTTCTTAACTACTTGCTCTAGACAGGATCCATGTCTGAAGCAAGGTCAGCCTGGTTTAACTGCACTGGGAAAGGACATAGCTGCTAATTGACCACATTGAAAAGCAGGAGGTTAGGGGCAGCATCTTTTGGACCCATAGGCTGATCTTCTGTGGCACTGCCTGCAACTTGCTGGTGACTCCAAAATGCATCCTCGAATGTACACAGAAGCTGATTCCTGTGGTTCTTTGGAGTCTTGCCACGGATTGTAGAGGAGGCTGCCAATGATGCAAAATTTTAGAAACACTTGCACAAAATTATCTTCTTTCTGATAATTTTTGTTTTAATATTAGATGACAGCTTCCACATTTATGCCTTATTAATGATTTCATAGTTTCAGTTGAGTTTCAATCTGCCAAAGACATCAGCACTTTTGCCTTTCAGTTACCTTTTGTGCAGCACTTTTTATTGGCTTTTTGGCAGATGTGATTGGAGAGATCCCTGTTTTCAGAGATGTTTAATGAAATCTCTGTTTGGAACTAGAGACTTTTCCAAATGCTGCTCAGTGAATTGAGATATGTGCATTTTACCCTTCTGCATTTCAGCTCTGCAAATGTAAGGCTGGCTGATTTGCGCAGGACCTAATCCTGTAAATCCATGGGCACAATCTAGAAAATACCAAGCAGCCCCAACACCCTATGAAAGACAGCCAGGGGTGAGCAAAATGGTGCTGTGGACTCCTGAAGTACTGAAGTGATACTTCAAGCCAAAAGCATTTGCCTTAAGGCAAATTCTAGTTCATTCATACGTGCAACCTCAGCAATGTTAGGCAAACTACTAACTTCATTATTTGTTGTTACAGGGAAAAAATGACCTCAGAAAGGCTTTAAACATGCACTTAGCACTTCGCAGAGTTCATCATAGTACAGTGTACCTCAGTAAAGAGAGCTGGATGTGACCATTTCCTCCCCTATTCCCCATTAAAACACCTGCTAAGTCAGGTATTCAAATGCTAAGGAATGCCTGAGCTTGTTTATTGCATTAGCCCTTTGAATGAAGGTTGCCAGTACATCATTTCCTCTTTGCACATAAACACTTTAACAACATGGTCATGTAAGCTCACTTAGCAGGGATAAACTCTTGCAAATTAAATGTAGAGCTCCTATCAAGGTCTGTGGTTTGTGCATACTCCTGGGCACATTTGTTTTCTGATCCAAAATCTCTCACCTTCACTTGGTCTTAAACTGCTCTGTGCTGTGATGTCCACCAAACTGCTGCAGAAGTGGATTAATTTATTTGTGTATAAAAACTGGATATGCTTATATAACATAATACATGGCCCATTTTAAATTTTGACAGGATAAAAAGCACTATTAAGATGCTGGTTGTGAACTACACGGGTAAATCATCAATAAGTTTCTATTCTCATTCCTTATGTTGTCACTCTCAGCTTCCCTGGTCTTTTACCTGCCAGGCTGAAATTTTTCATGCTTGCTTTTAGCCAGATTTGAGTAAGTTTTAAACAAAAGCATCCAGCCTGTTTTGCATGAGAGGACAGCGATGATGGTTTGCCATTATTAACACCAACAAACAATTTTGTTACCTTTTCTGAGTATCCCTGCAGCCAAAATAGCTCCAGCTTTGAATTTAGAAGTTACCATGGAAATAGCTGTTAGAGAGGACTTTTTTTCCCATGTGATGGTTGTTTCTCTTTTTTAGGGAAATGTACATTCCTCATGTGAATTTTATGTGGGCAGCCAGTTGATTAAAAACCCCTTTTATTCTAAGCAGAAAGTACAAACTGGAAACTTCCTAATTTGCAGCTGCTTTGCCTTCCCATTATTCAGCATAAGTATTTTATAATCTGCGATGATGGTGAAGGTTGAACTCAACAACCAGATTTCAGCTATGTGCTTGCCATTTCTTAATGCCAAGTGAACACTCAATACAGAACAGGAAACAAGGGAAGAAGTGACCCCTCTCAGCTAACAGGAGCCTGCAGTCTGATGGTTTGATGCTGTAAGGTGCTGACCGGTTCTGTCCTCCTGCTCTGGACGCTACTTCCCTCTAACACCCATAAAAGCCCTACATGCAGATAAATATCTCCCTGCTTCCTGCTCTAGGTCTTTGTGAATTGCCTTTGATGCCCTGCAGTAACATAGTTCTTTGCATTTCATGAGTGTGGCTCTTAATTCAATGCTGCCTATGAGAAATTATGCAAATATCCTATGATAGATAGCTGGGCGCACAGCATAATGCATCTGTGCATCTCCACATTATTTTTGCCATGGTTGATGCACACCATCGATACCACCTGCTTCCAGCTGTTAGCAGGCAGAGCCTGCTCTGCAGTCCATTATTCCTTGGGACATCTCAACATGCACAGAGAGGAGTGCAGAGGATGTAAGGTGCTGGCCAGGGAGCCTTCGAGAATGGAGGTTTCTGCTTAACCATACAGCAACCTTCTTCTTCCTGCTCTCCTCCTTGCTGTAATGCATACAGAAAGGTCAAAGCAAGAGAGAAGGTGCAAGCTCAGCAGGAACGTCTGACTGAGAGAGGTTTGAAGGGAAACAAGAACCAGACCTGTCCCAGCAAGGAACAAGCACTGAAACTGTGAGCCTCCTGGGACTGAAAAGCAAAGCTGACTCAGTGCTACAGCGCTGATGAGTCCGCTCTCACAAAGCTGCTGAGGCCAGATTCCCTTCTCACATCAATGAAAGTCAATGCATGGAGCTGCTCCCAGCATGTACGCTGCTGCTGCTACATACAGCAGCATGAGCAGCTTCCTAATTCTGGCACTGTGTAAGGCAGGCATGTACCTCGCTGCAGCAAGTGCTTGCTACCTGGAGATTTGTCCTTCAACAAATTGGTAATGATGGTGGTATTGCTTTACTATAATTAAAGGAAGTGAAGAATGCAGGAAAATAAAAGACTAATTCAGGATAAAGCCGAGAGGCCCATGTGCCAAGGTGACGGGTAAGCACACAGCTCTCTCTGCACGTCGTTACTGAAGGTTGATTGGGAAGGGCTGTCATCCCAGGACCAGGGCACGCTGTGGATACTTAGCAAAATGGACACTGCCTTTGTACTGAGGAAGCTGCAGGAGAAGCTAATATAATGAAGAAGAGAAAACCGCATTATCAACTGCTTTCTGAAGATGCAGTTCTAAATGTCATCAAGAAAATAGCTCTCTGTAATCTACAGGCTTGCATGACTTTGTCTCTTCTGTAAGTGCTTCAGACAGGCTTTAGGTGAAAGCAGGCTAGTGAATCGACAGTGCTAGGGTCTGTACAAATGCATCCTGCCTCTGCAGAAGAGGAGCAGACCTATAAGCCTATAAGTTTAAGCAGAGGAACACAATCTTTGCATGTTTTATGCAGCAACAATTACTGCCTCATAGAGGCCTGTTGGTGCTTTGGTGCTGTGTACTCGTGTGAGCAGCGTCCTGCTAACGCGTGGCTTTATCAACAGGAGTTCAGGTAAGAACATCAGGGAACTGGGGAGCATTAGGAGCACAGGGTGCTGGTTGGAATAACCAGTTGTCCTTAGGGCTGGAGAGCTCTCCAGTGTACTTCTTTGTTTTCCGTAGTCAGTTTAGAGTGTTGTTTTTTTTCACTTTAAAGCAAGCTGCAAGTTTAATTGAGCTTCAATTTCAGGAATGTACACAGAGCTTCCACAAGCTAAATAGAAAAAAAAGACAACAAACATCTTAACATTCTGTTTTCAGAGGTGCCTGAAAAGGAAGACAACCCTGTCTTTGATCTGTGTGTACAATTACAACGTTGTTATGTGTGTCTAATGCAGTCCCAAAGGGGCTGCTAGGTGATCCACATGTGATGACTTGCTTGGTCACAAAAAGCTAAAAGCTAAACTGAGCCTATTTTTAACATTCTTGTTTTCTAGATTTTCATCTCTTTAAAAACAAAACCAGGAAATATTAAAAACAGTCGGTGCTGTTTTTCTTCCTCAGCAAAGAGAATGGGCAGAGGTGGCCTTCCTTAGGGGATTTAGCACCATTAGTCCTTTTGGGAAGCATTAGTTTTTGACCATACCAGCAATTTTCACTTCTGCACAAATCCAGGTCCTGCCTTTTCCCTGAGTTTGACCTTGAGAGCCCCCCTGTTCCTGGGATTTCCTCACTTTCCTTCTTCCAACAATGTCTTGTTTTCACCTTCCCAAAGAGCCAGCCTCATTTCTGCACTTTCCTCCTACAAAAGAAGTCTTTTGAAGGAGGAAATTTGGTGTTCACGTGTTCCCTGCTGGGCTGTGCCCAAAAAAAAGCCAGGCAGTCCATGGCCCTCATCACCTGGAAACACAAGCCACCTGTCACAGGCAGTTACTAGGAGAGGGAAGGGCAGAATTCCTGGAGGTGATTGCAGGTGGTGATTTATGGAGGTGTGCTTTTCGAACAGCTGCTCAGCCTGAGCACTCCTGATTGTTCCTGTACAATAGGGCTGATTTTCAAGTGGAGACAAGGTCCTCACAGCTTCACTGGAAGGCAGCAGGAGCTCTGCCTGTGTGCAGATCGGGCTGAGGAGGTACTGAAGCCTGAGGAGCAAACGCTGTAAGGGTTTAGCCAAACTTCCATTGCCAGTTCAAATCACAATGTGTTCGGAGTTCAAACAGGTCTGGATTTTTTTATTTAGTTAGTTGTAAGTTTTTCTTTCTTTTTCGGATCCAGCTGCTTCAGAGTTCACAAAGGGATTAGAAATCTGAAATGCTGGAAATCTCACAGGAAAACTTGCTCTTAAAATCTCCTGTTCTGAATTGGATGAATGTCTGACCTCTTGGGCTTTTATTATTTTCTGATGAATATTTCTGCAGTGAGCATTTTCCAGCTAAGTGTAACAGACTGCTAGCAGAGGCTTGGCATTTCTGTCTGAACTGAAGGCACTGAGAAGTACCATGACAGCCTGAATCATGCTTCATGAGCTTAAGTGAAGGTCTTCACGGGCGTTTGGTTCACCAGAGCATGGTCAGGAATACGCCCTGACAGGCTGGCTGTTAGGTTGTGGCACAGCACTCGCCTTCGTATTGCTGTGTGCATTACCTAGCTGTAAGTCAAGGAACCTGATGGCTGCTATGTGGAATAATACAGAAGTAGTTGCTGCCCTGATTGGCTGATAGGTTTCATGTAAAGCATTCTGACTGAGGGAAGCACAATGGAAGGGTGGCACTACTGATCACAGTGAGTTCAGCTTCCTTGGGAGATGTCCCTTTATTGCAGAGCGTACATCTGAGGAGGAGCTGGCTGTGAGTAGTTACAAGGGCCTCCTCTCAAACAGGAAAATAAAAAGAGCAAAAAAACCCAAAACTGTTAAGAGTTTCACTTGTTGCTAAAAGCCTAGAAGCCTTCCATGGACTGGCAAGGAATTGGAATTGGAATGAGCATTTTCATAGTGATTGAGAGATGGTAGAAAAGGTGAAGGCTGGTCATGAAAGTTTCGGAGACTGGTTGAGGGAAAGGCTGTGGAGATGCAGAAAATAAAGAAAATAAACTTAAGCCTGATAGGAAAGTCATTAAGAAGTCAGCAGGGAAGACTTGTAGACTGGGGCAAGCAGAACAAATAGGGTTATATTTATCAAGGTAGGAACCATAACAATATGTTAAAGTCTGTCAGTGCTTCTCCTAAGAACACTTAAACACTGAAAATAATGACAAGCTAATTATTAGATAATTTCACGCAGGAGCCCATCCTTCATAGTTACATTGAGAGAAGAAGATGGGAGGAGGTAGATGCCTTTTTAAATCTCTGTAGGAGCAAGGCAGTGTAGAGAATGGAGGTTTGGGAGCCAATAGGCATAAACTCCAGATTTCATTCAGTGCCACAGAAAGGCAGACAGATACACAGAAACTATGCAAAATAGCAAAGAGGCAATCCTTTGAAAAGTGCCATGTCACCTAAGAGATTTTGGAAGAAAATGAAGGCGCTTGGTGACTGACCGGGGCTGAACAGGTCAGCCCCAGTGCTGTACTTAGACTGTAGATGCTCTTATTGGGGATTAAATTAAGCAGTAATTTAGATGTCCACTGCAAGACTCATTCTTCTGTTTCCTAGTGTAAGTATTCTTAGTGTTTTCTGGTTACTGCTTGTTTCTTTCTTGAAATTACTTTGATGTCTCTTGTGATTGTCTCTGCTGACACTTTCTTACATTCTGCAGACACAACTTGTGATCTGCTTGGCAGTTCTGCGATTGCTCTGACACTTGAGAGAAGCCTTATATGCCATCAGTCACTTACCTCTGCTTTGATTTGCAGGCAGGCCATGTGCCACTCGTACATCCACTGTGGAACTGCCTTAATCTTTGCCAGCTTGCAGTTTGGGGACCACCTGTCACAATCCCTCTTTTTAATCCTTTTTTTTTCATGAATCTGCTGGCACAATTCATCACACCGTAGCACTGGTGTAGCCTGCAGTAACTGGTGTGGATGTCTCAGATGAAACTGAGACCACGAAACCATGCCTTGAGGAGAAAGAGAAGACACCGGAGATAACGGCTGTGTGCATGGGCTGCAGAACCCCCTACCCCTCGGCTATTTGTCCAGATTTCTCCCAGAACAATGTGTGAGCAAACACTGTAAAGCTCAATGGTGTTTGTTGTTTGAAACTCTAGCTCTGCCATGAGGACTGTAATAAAGTAGAACTCAGCAGGATACAAAACCATGAGGTACAAATGGGTCAAATCTTTTTCTGATGCCATCTTCTCTATTTCCCTCAGATGATTAATCACCTGATTAATCCCCCATCAATTCAGATGAAGGATGAATTTGGTCCTAGAGATCGAAAAGGTCCTGACAACCCCTAAGCAAACACAAACCTGTGAGCTCTGCATAGCCAATGGAAGAACCCACAGTTGGATCAGGGAGAGAAAGCAGCTGGGAGACACGCTGAGCTGCAAGCAGGGCTGTGGACAGTAAAAGAATCACCTGGGATTTAGGTAAGGGGAAATGAAGAAGAGAAACAGTAAACCACACTGTTGCCCTCACAGAACCCAAATGATTCTGGACATATAGAAAAGTTCAGTTTATTTAGCATTTTTACTCTTTTTTCCATAAAATTCTATGACCATTAAAATAAGAGTCTCTCTGAATGATTTCTGAGTACAAATGGAAGCTAATGGCTGCGCTGAGCTGCCTTCCCATGCCCAGCAAACAGCAGAAAGTGCTGGAGAAACAGGGTACCCTCCCACCCCGTTCATTACCAAGAGGTTTAGATCATTTAAAGAGGCCCTGGTATTTCTGGACACTTAATCAAAGCCAAACCTCAAGGTGAACCTTTGAACCTCTTTCAGTCTGAACGTTACATCTTATAAGTGATGTTTTAATTTTCATCATTCCAAGAAAAGTCTTTCATTCCCCCCAGCTGGCATCTGAGATAAGAGACAAAATCCCCCAGACATTAAAACGTTGAACAGTTCTGTCATATGTTACTTTAGTCTCTTGCTCAAAGTCTTTCTCTTCTCCCTGACTGATCTCAGATATAATGCAAAATAATCAGCAAAGAGAAAAAGGGAAACAATTTAAAGTGTGGCTTTGAAGTTCAACCCATGTTCTGGGCTGCTTCCTTTCTCTTTTCCAAAAAGCTGCCTGGGAGATGTCTGTCCAGAGGGGTTAACTCAGGCTGTCAAGCCAGACTTGCAGTGGCTTATATATTACATGAGGGAGCACTCTTAGGATGAGCTAGGAATTGGTTGTGGGTTAAAAAACTGCACCTTTGCCAAGACAACTCATTGCTGATCCTTTTGCCCTGATTAATACCACAGTGAGTTCATTCATTTTGCTGGCATAATGGCTGCAGGCCCGTGCTGTGCCTCAGTTACAGCATTGGTGTGGCCACGCCAGGTTTGTAACACAGGCCTGACCTTGCAGCTGTTAGCCACTGCCACGCACAGCAAATGTGCTCCCAGGTGCAGAGCTCGCTGAGGCTGAGCTGACCTGGACCCGAGCTCACTTCTGCTTGAGCTACTGACATGCTTGGCTGAATATCCCCTCGCTGCCTTCTGCCACTAGCTTCCAGCAGAACCTCCAGCTAAACAGCTGCAAGCAGAGGCTTGCGATTCCTAGGGACAGACAGCAAGGACACGACAGAAGCCTGAAAAAATATGCCTTGTTTCCCTCAGAGAAGACGATTCTGATCTTGTTTCCAAGCAATCGAATCTTCTCTGTGCTCTCATCCACCAGAGGGTGCCAGCGATTGATAAACCACCGGCCTTGGCAGCTTGCGAGACTGCAGATCCTTGCGTTCCCAGGGTATCTGAGTAAAAGTGGAATACAGACACCTGATAAAATTCATGAGATACAGAGCACTATTTGGTTTGCTTATCTTCATTCCCTATATCTGGGCTGAGAGTGCAGAAAGAGCTGTGCGGTGTGGGATGAGTCTATCTCCTGTTACCTAGGCAAGTGTTGTGTGTGTTTACTGACACTTAATGAATGCGGTATCCTAGGATGGGATTCTATTTATCTATTTATTTTACAAAGACACTTTTCAGAGTGTAGTTCCACTTTGGTATCACAACAAATTCATGAGATCTGCTGTAACGTTAGTTAGAATGTTAGAAATAATGTTAGAAATAACCTGCTGCATAGGCAGTCTGGTGAGACATGGAACGGGAAGACATGGCAGAGACAAGTGGAGTTGTAAGACTAAAGAACCAGTCTTCAACTGCTCAAGTGAGGCATATGTCCAGTATTAATTAATTTTTTAGTCTCAGCTGGGTGACATTTTCCCAAATGCAGAAGTGCCACCAAATGGAAGGAGTTGCAGTGATTGGCACTCTCCCCAGAGGAGGACGTTGCCAGTAAGGGCTGATGACATGTTAGGTCAGGACTGCACTGCAGGGTTGACCCTTGAGACTGAAATAAGGGCTGTTGCAAGTCAGGGTTGAGTCTGCAGAACAGCGTGGGAGCAGTTTGTCTTCTGCCTCTGACACGGAGCATGTCCTGAACACATGACTAAAAAACGTTGATGTCATTTCTGATCCAAATAGCTGGTGTATAAATCTTCAATTCTGCCAATTTTTCTTTCAGTTTAGGTGGTTAAACTGAACTCAAGGCTTTTAGTTTCACTAATTGAAACATATAATTGATAATCTGTTTCACAATGGAAACTCAGAGTGGACCTCAGTAATTTGCTTTATCCTCTGTAGATTGTCCCTGAAGTCAGAGGAGCCAGAAGCAGAAACACATCCACCCATTTCAGAGCTGACACAGTGGGTCCTGTTCTGCATGTGCGCCTGGCATTCCTCTGGGGGCTGGCACCCCTGCAGGTACCCAGAATAGCTCCAGCAATGTGTGGTAGCCTGAACCAGCTCCAGCAGGTGCTGGGGATGTGTCTAGTACAGGATCAGGAAGCTCATCCTCTGTGCAGATCCCTCCTTGGCCATAGCAGAGGAGAGAGGGTGCAGGAAACGAAAATTGTGTTAAAATCCAGCTGACTACAAACAGAAGAGATCTGAACATCTTTCCAGCACACTGTTGTTTCTTGTGGCATGTTGCCAACTGCTCTGCTAGTAATCCTAAGTATGATAGATGAAGTTTGATATGCACAGTAACTGAGAAAAATTGCTGATTGTCAGTACATCAGCAGCCAATACAACAGCTATATTTATTGACTTCCAAATTGCAATATAATCTTAGTTATTGGTAAACCTAGTGTTGTCCAGCCTGAGACTCTCTGCAAAAACATAGCTAATGGCCTTATAGAAAGGATGGCAGCTCAGCATACTGATCATGCATATTAAACTGTCATTGTAGCACATTGATGTATTGCTGTACAGTTTTTTTAAGAACCAATGTTCTTCCTCTCAGTCTTAAAATAGCTCTGGTTTGAGGTCTTCTAGCCAAAAGCAATCAACAGATAAAATCCACAAACATATTTTAGAAAACAAAGATGTAATTGGAGAGTGCAAGGAGGATAAGTAATTATTCATGCTAAAGGAAATAATAGAACTACTAAGAGGAATATGCTCTGTTTGTGACCAAGAAGAAGAAACACACAATTAGATGCTCATCCTTTTTGCATGGATGAGTGGATGTGAGTGGCTGCTGTCTGGAGAAGGAAGTCTGCCTGCATATTGTTAAGCAATACACCTTGACTGTGGCAGAACTGGAGATACAGGCATGACTAACAGATTAAAGAGGATGAAATAAGGTAACTGGTTACTTTGGTTACTAAACTCTTTTATTTCCTTGAGAGGATTTAAATAACTCAGAAAGATGCCCAGAAGAAAAGCAATAAAGCTCACTACATGAACTTTTATGATAATAAATATAAATAATGATAATAAAATTACAAGTGATATAAGGAAAGTTTCTTTTGGGGACTCTCAATGAAAGGAGTGACATCTGAGATATGTAGGTAATTCATTTTGTTATGATTGTACTAGGCCAGCATTTATGAAGGCAAAGAACAACTTCAGGCTTCCATTTGGTAAAGAAAGAATAGCATGGAATAAGATTTTGACTATGCAAATATCTGCAGTTTAATGATAATTCAGTATAAATTGTTTTAGAGATTTAGTTATTCCCATGCTGGGATGTTTCCATCAGATTGCACGAACGCTGCTGGAGAAATTGTGGGAAGAAAGATCATTTGGAATCTCTTTTGCAATCCTGTACACAAGTAGCCTGGGCAGGCTAAAACTTTCACTCAGTAAAGTATTTTGTTTAATGTTTAAAAATACAGAGTGGTATGTAGCAGATTATGTACATTATCCAGAGCATTTCTCACTGGAGTGAATTTCTTGCTGCAATGAGAAACATTTAAGTTCTATCTGCAAAGGAATTTATTAGGAACAGGTAGTGCCAAAATAGCTCCCAAAGCCACAATGAGGTAGATTTTGTCCAGCACCTGAGATATACTGAGCATTTAAATATTTAGGAGGCAGATGATTATGTATTTTATGAAAAAAGTGTGGAAAGATGAGAAATCCACAGCTAATATACAAACTGTTTCGTTCCCAGTCTTGTACATATATGACCATGTGGAAAGGGGGTTTGATGAAGAAAGAAAGAAGGAAAAGCAGTGTCACATGACTTTGAACATCTTAGTATGTGGATTTAAAATTTATGATTTTTTTTTCCACTCTGTACAGTTTTGTTTTGGAAATGGCTGTACTCCTTTCCTCTGATGCTCCTGAGAGAGAAGAGAAAGACGTGAGATTTCTGCTGGAAACAAACTGTAAAGAATTTGCTTTGCAGTGTTGAGTCAGGTATGTTCTGCTGGTCTGTCAAGGCTAATTAAGTTCTGAACCAGCCATACTTTGTTTATATACATTACTACATTATAGCCTCCACCTTCTAGAAGGCATACAGTGTCATTAGCATGACAAAGTAGTAGTTACACAAATTATGTGAAGTCTAAAGAAGACAAATTCTACCTCTAAGTGTCAAGGCTAAATTTTATGGTATGTATAATGTTAAAATAAAGAAGTGAGGACTTATTTTTGTAACTCCTTCTCCATATTCTATTCAGTTTGCCTAGGCAGCTATCTAACACATTCATCCCACTGCTAATGTAGTGATCACAGGCATGAGCATGCACTTACCTGCTGATGCTTTCACCATGGGAAGCTACCAGCATTCCTGCCTGCTCAAAAAAGATTAGCTCAGTAAGGAAATAGTAAATAGTAGGATATATATGCCAAGGTTCCATAAGTGGAACCACCTGGGTATCTATTGTGTTTCCACTCTGAATTTTTATCAGGGCTATTTATTATTAAAGTGTGGGAAAAGTGAGAAAGGGGGAGTGCTACTAAGTGTTTGTTGAAGTGTAAACCAGTTCTTACAAACTGGAATGGCATTATCCAGGGGTCACAAGGTTCTGCTTGTGGGTGGGTGATGCAGTCGGCTTTTCAGACTGATTTGCGATCTTGAGTTGAAGATGATAGCACCAGACCAGCAGTGCATGTGTAAACGTGATATGTTTGCAGATAACAGTGCAGTCCTATATCTGATAAACGCTTTTTGCTCTCCAGTTTCCAGTGACACTACAAGTGTAAGCCAGCTGGCTGCTGTTTTCTTCACCATGCATGTTGTTTTATCAAGGGGCACAAATGAGACCTGTGCTTCTTTACACTATGGACTTTATTTCTACTTGTCAGTAGCTATGAGCACAAAATGTTTCTGGACAAATTGCCCTCTGTCAAGTTTGCTTTTAGAGTGTCCTTGAAGTACTTCAGTAGACAACCACATACTATTTTTCCAGTTCACTCTAGAGAAACATTCATGCTTCATCTACCTACATACCAGCTTTAATACTCAGTCAATGCTAGGCAGGACTTCATCATTGGGCAATATTATCCAACAGGCTGATGAAGAGATGAATGAGGTACACCATTCTTCACTGCTGCTTTTCTTCCACAGCTGTTCAGCTAAAGCAATCTTGCAATGCCTAAGTTAAAGAGATGACTTTGAAGTGACTGAATTCCCTGCAGCAGCCCCCAAATTAAGCTTGCTTTCTTTAACAACAACAACAAGGCAATGCTGGAGACAGCGCACTGCCCGAATGCAGAGTAATGTATTAAGGGTGTGGGGTGCACAAGAGTAAAACTGGCCAATCCATTCACATGGGCTGGGAGAAGTGCAGGAAGACTGGCTGGGCCACACGAAACCAGTTGCCATGTGATGGTTACTGGCATGGATGGATGTGAGGTTTCCTCCAGGGCTGGGCTACCCTGCACAAGCTGGTACTGGGGCAGATCTGGGCAAAGGACAGCAGGGAGTGAAGAGAGGACTGGAGCCATAGTCCTAAGGAGCCTACTGTTCTTAAGAATATGGTTTTTACCTTCCCTACCCTTTAATCCTTCTCCACTATTTTTCCAGCTCATTTCTGGAGGTGGTTTTGACTCTTTCAGCAGTGAACAGAGATGGTACAAAAGTTCTGAGCTGATCTTCCTTGGAAATGTAACCTAATGCAGCACGTTGCAACTTAGAGTCAGTGCACACTGGAGCAGGCAAACATGAACATGAACAACTGACTTCAGAAAGGTAAGGAATCCCCTCTGGAAGAATGTATGAGTTGGTGTTTGTCCAAGACACATATGTGTATGTTCATAGAATCACAGAGTATGTGTGTATTCACAGCGTCACAGAGTGGTTTGGGTTGGAAGGGACCTTAAAAACCATCTAGTTCTAACTGCTCTGCCATGGGCAGGGATGCCATCACTAGATCAGGTTGCTCAAAGCCCCATCCAACCCAGCCTTGAACATCTCCAGGGATGGGGCCTCCACAGCTTCTCCGGGCAGCCTGTGTCAGTGCCTTACCACTCTCTGAGTAAATAATTTCTTCTGAATATCTAATTTAAATCTGTTCTTTTACAGTTTAAAGCCATTATATTAATTTGCCTTCCATCGAATTTTCCCATTGTCCTTATAGTTAAACCACTAAAAAGTTCACCAGACTATATTATGCTTCATATGCATAAGTATAAAGTCATCTTGCTGTCATTTGCTGTCACTCAGTGTTTTTAAGCACTCCACACACCGTTGACGACAAATAACCTGCGATTGTTCATCTTTGTTCCCTAGGGTGCTTTCACTGACAATGGGATGACTCAACTCAATAATGTTGACTGGATGAACACATGATTTCACAATAAAATAATCAGTCACTTTTTAAAAAAAGGGCAAATTTATGCAGCCACTTGGAAGAAAAAAGCAAAGTGCTGCCTAAAATTCCTTTTATTTACAGTGGGGAATGAAGCATGAATAAGATGATTAGAACTGCAATTATACAACAGAATCAAACCCACAGATATGCACAACATAAAGGATGCTGTCAGGGAAACAGTGTAGAACAATCCTAAACTACATTTTCCTCTCTGAGCCATAGGAACAACCCTCCTTAATTTGATCTCCAACAAGAAGCTATCTCCAAAAGCCCCTCTGTTTACCCTTAAATAAAAGCTGGCCCAGAGGAAAAGGTCTAGCTAATTTTCGCACCTAAAAAGATATTGCATCTGTAGTGCATTCATAGATGCTGAAATGTAAGCTTCATTACAAATGGGAAAAAACAATTTTCTAAGTACAGCAGGGCAAAACCCCAGAGGAGATTCTGTCAGCAGCCAAGTAAAGCTCGAGTTTGGCTCCAGTCCTGAATTATATCCGTTTCTATCATTTGCCAAACACCATCTCCTTTCTCCAGATGCTGCCAACATCCTAATATCACACTGCATTTAAGTACCATCCCTACTCTTCTTCCATGTATTATACAGTTCTTGGCATGTTTTCAATAGTTTTCCTAAAGCCACTTCCAAATTCACTTTGATAGGTTTCAGTATCTTGCTGAGAGGCAGATAATCCACCCTTTGTCACTATGGATTGAGCCCTGTCTTGAAAAAAGAATAACTCAATTTCATCAGAGAAAAGTTGTTAAGAATAAATTTGCCACTGCTTACAAGCTTGACTGGGTTAGAGCTTTGTGCACTGGAACAATGAGTTTAAGATCCTGAAACATGTTAGTATTGCAAAGAGTATTCTACTCAGTTTCTTTGCCATACATACTGTAATACACACGATCACTTTTATTTTCTTAGGTCATGTCTTTTATCAGAGGAAAAGTACTTGCCAGATAACCTATAAAGTATCTGCTCATCTTTGGATCTAACAACATCATCTCTTTATTTCTCCTATGTAAGAGAACTCAGTGCTTTTTTCCCCTGTATGTTTCCAGATGTAGCAAGACAGCCAGCCAAATTCAGCCCTTAGCTAACCTAGCACTATGCCAAGGGGAAGACAGCCAGTCCCAGCTCTGTCATTGATTTGTTCATGCAGAGCTTTATTACAAATGGAAGCCCAATGTGCAATGGAAGCTCTCCTAAAAAAAAAGTTCCAGGAAATAATAGCTTTCTTCTCTCTTTCCTACATGACAGCAGGGAGAATAGCTCTGTGTCCTTTGGGAGGCCCAGGATCTGTGAGTCTGAGGGGCTTTGTATTTCACAGTGATAAACATACCGCAAAACATTATCTACAGATTTGTTTGAAGCTGTAAACATGTCTGCTTTGGCCTTGCTCAGACTTCTCTCATGGTCCTATTCCATGAATGTTCATACAAGTGAGTTCTCAGTAGCCTGACTCTTTGCAAAAGTCAGATTTATATCCACTTTGTCAAGTTTGTGCAGCAAGTAAACTTTATATGAGCATGTTTTGTTACGTTCAAGAAGGATGATTCAATTCAGGAAGCAGAGACAATGCTACTTAACAGTAAGGCCATTTGAAAACAAGAAGTGCAGCTCAAGTTGCAAGACAATAAGTACAGAGAATCTTGTAGAATAATTTTGTAAAAACAATGCGTATGAGACAAATTACAATCCACTTCAGCTGTTCAGTAGAAAAGAAACTTCACTGTATGAACTATTTGTGATGAAATCATTCTTTTCAGTTCCAAGAGCAACAAACAAGATCAAAATATGTGTTCATCAGTTAGCTTCCTAAACTCTGCTGGAAGTGGGCATAAGTGTCAGGCAATTTCATCAAGAGTTGTTATGATGACATTTTGTTTTCTTTCCATTAAAAACATCTAGCCACAGCAACTGTAAGGGGAAAAAAAAAAACACCCACTCAACATTTCCTTACCTCACATCTCTGTAGTGATTTTCCATCCCTGCAAGTGATGCTTTAATTATCAAAAAAAAAAAAAACCAAACCCAAACCGTTCTGACTTTAAGCAGGTTGGAGGTGCTTTCCCACAGCCCCATCACAGCATGGCTAGCAGATTATTAATATAAAGCAAAAGAACACAACTGGGGACACCTGAGCTGCTGCATTTGATTGTGCTGAATTTGACAGAGGAGAGGGACGGCGTCTGCATGCAGATTGTTTGATGCCTGTTTGTAGTTGCAACTTATTCTGAGGTGTAAAACCTTTTGAAAGGGCTATTGGGGGCTAGGCTAGATTTTTGAATTACTTTAGCAATATAATGTCAGAGGCAGCACATGTTGTGCTTAGCCCTGTAACTTCTTTGGTAGTAACAAGAGATGAGTTAATTGTGCTTTTGCAAGCATAACGCTTGATGTTCTATGAAATGGAAGACATAACTGCACTACAGCATCTGCAAGCACGTGTTAGGAACCACTGCACTTGGCCCAGACAAACAGCACTGAAGGTCATCACTGTCAGGGAATGTCAGCAGAAAAAGGTGTAAGAAATGGCACAGGTTTTTTCCATGGGGTATTTTCCAAGTGGTTAGGGGAAACCCATTAGCTGCACGCTCTTTGGTCTCCTAGTGCAGGCTGTAATAATTATAATAGCACTGCAGCTCATCACATAAGGATCCTGAAACCACGTCATGGTATCAAAACTCACTTAAAAAAATTCCAGTGAAGAGCTTTGGAACTAGCCTTTACAATAAGGGTAGTTCCAAAGGTTTAAGTGAAGTCTGCAGGAACCCATACGCAGTTCTTCTTTCTTACTCCTCAGCAGCCTCGTGTTCCCTGAAGTAAGCTACTTGTAAGTTTTTCTTCCCCAGGGAGATACTTCAGAATCTATTTGTGACGGTCAAAATTCTAATATATGGGAAAAATCTGTGCTCCCTAAGGCTAATTCTTGTGACAGCTATTTTTTGAGTATCATTAAAGTGAGGAAGAAAGAACACCAAAAGCCAGATTCATGTCTGGTGTCACTAAACTGACCTTTAGCATCAGCACACCATGGACTTGTCCCCAGCATGTACATTATGCTGTCTCTTTTCACAGTAACAAAATCCAACATCTTGGTAGGACTGTGTGCATACTGTCTGGAACAGGTTATTTAATCATATCCGAACCTGTCATCTCATTTTATTTTTGGCACCATTCTCCTTTTAACACTTGTAAATGAGACTCTGTCAACAGTCATATTCCAGGAGCTCAGCAGTGTGTTTCTCAACTGAGCATTCACCAGCCTCAGGAGATTGGTTCTCTGCACTTTCACAATGGCTCCATCTATTACTTGAGAAAATCTCCCTGGTAGAAGTCAGCACCCTTTATTCCTGCTCAGAACTGATCTCTGTGGCATAATTGTTTGGGAGTAGGCTGTGAGGGTGATAGTAGCTGGTTAAGAAGTGTTTCTGTTACTCCCTGTTTTCTACTCCTCATCTGAACATGCTTATTTCTTCCCTTCTTTGTTACTTTTTGCTTTTTTACTTTGTTACTTGGTTTTGGGAAGAAGAAGAAAACGCAGGTGGAGACAGTTGTACATTGTGCCACATTGTAGAGTTCCTTTCAATGATCCTCACCCAGTTTATTACGAATGTTGCAAATTGCCATAATCCTTCTGCAAACTTTATAAGAAGCTGCAGGCAAAAAATGATTTGGGATGGATGTGCAATGCAGATGCAAAGATCTAACAAACGAGGTGATTGGAAATGGTTGAACACCGTAACCATGAAAGCAACTAAAATTGTATCACAGATGAATTTGGTATATGATATTTTCCTCCAAACTTTGGTGCACATCTCTTCTTCCTCATCTTACTCACACTGTGACTCAGAGGCAGAGAAGGATAAATCTGTTGGGATTTCCATGTGTTTTCCAAAGGTATCACTGGGAGTTCTGTTGAATCATAGAATCATTAAGGTTGGAAAAGACCTCAAAGATCATCTAGTCCAACTGTCCACCTACCACCAATACTGCTCACTGAGCCACGTCCCTAAGTACCACACCTCTGTGTTCCTTGAACACCTCCAGGGATGATGACTCCACCACCTCCCTGGGCAGCCTGTTCCAAACAGACTGTTCCAGCCTGTTGCAAGCATTTGTACTGCCTTTTGGCATCTTTCCCTGAGTCATGTCTGAATGAGCTTGCTTAGATATGTGCTGAGAAAAGCAATGAGGACATGGAGAAATATAGTCCCTCTCCAATTTAATAATGTGCTTTCTTGGACATTGGGTTTCCATTAGTAACTTTTTGTACCCACTTCATTGCCTAATAACATGAGATAATAGTAATTATAGTGGTCCCAACCTCGAGCTCTTGTGTATGGAGGAGTCAGTGAGCCCCTAACGCCTGCTGGAGGAGTGGAAGAGTATCCACGTGTCTCCTTTTGCCTTCTGTTACCTCAGGGGGTTCTGTAGGCAGCACCTCTCCCACAGGGATGTGCAGCAGAGGCCGTTCTGCTCCACACGCTGATACCACCCTTTTGGCAGCTATCAAAAAAAGTAGATTATCAGGAGCGATAGAAGGCCATCCTCCTGAATCTCTCAGCAAATTGAGGGTTTAATGCTGTGAGCACCAGGGGAATACACTGTCCTTGGGGTTGCAAAGCATTCTGAATATTCACAGCAGAGGCTGCAGCAGGTTACAATTAAGGTTCATTGCAATTACAGCAGTGGCTTGGGATCGAGCTTGGCTATCCACAAAGGCAGCAGTATGATTTCAACTTAAAGCACACAGCGAGATAAAGCAGGCGTGGCTCTTTTTGTTACATGTTTATGTTAGGTATAACACCGGTCAAATTTGCCTCCGCACCCCTTTCTTAAGCGGGTCCGGGCGCGCTGGGGCTTTGCCCTCACTCAAAATGGCGGCCGCGGCGCCGCGCCAGCATCTCGCGAGACTTGCGGCGGGGCCGGGAGCTGCCTGCTGCAAATGGCGGGGCGGAGGCCGGGCCGCGCGGGCGAGCTGGGGAGGGGCGGGCGGTGCCGCCATGGAGCACATCACCACGCCGAAGGTAAGGGGCTGCCGCGCCGGGACCCCCGGGCCGTATCCTCTGCTCGGTCGGCTCCGCTCCTTGCAGGCCGCTGGGTCGGGGGGTGCTGCCTGGAGGGCGCTCGGCGTAAAGCTGGGTTCGCGTGTGTTGTTCTGTTTTTAACAAATCGCGCGTTGCTTAAGGGAACGCGGGCTTTGGCTCGCCCTGAGGTGCAGTCCCCCTGAAAGCCCCTCGGGGGGCGGTGGGCTCCTGCCGGGGCGGTGGGCTGACTGGCCCTGGTGTCAGAGCAATCCCAGTACCGATAACAATCCCTGCTCCCAGTTCCTCCTGCTCTCGGGGCGGGTGAGGAGAGGCCCTCGGCCTCCGCTCGCCTGGGAGGGGCCGCGGGACCCCAACGCTGCTTTGGGAGCCCGTGTGCTGCCCGCAGACGGGGTTCGCTCGGTGTGCTCAGGGAGCCGGGCGGTGTCACGGCTGCGTGCTCTGCGGTGATCCGCCGGCAGACCGCCCCAGGTAACTTCTGCAGCGGGAGATGGGCGCGGGACGGGGCGCTGCGGCGGTGCGGCCCCGGCGGGTGCCGGCCCTGTCCGTGGGGCAGGGCCCTGCTGCGGGCTGGCTGTAGCGGCCCCGGGCCTGGTGCCTGTGCTGGCAGCATTGTGTGTTCCCTGCGAGGTTGCTGCACAAGCACGTGGAGAACTCAGCAGTTCTTCAGGTGAAGTTGTTGTCAAGCCTTCATGAGCTGCAGTAGGGGACCTGTCCTTATTTAACTGATGGGGATATATGTACTTTAATGACCCTTCTGCTCCTCAGAGAGGGCTCTACCCCCCGGAGAGCTTAAAAGCTTGTGATGTAGTGTTCTGGTATCCTTGTTGGAAAGGGAACTTTCCCTCAGAACAGTGATCAGAAAGCATTGAGTATGGCTCTTGTAAGCTTTGTTTGGATCCAAGTGGAGAGACCCCTCGAAGTAAGTAAATCAGAATGTATTTTTAAGTTAAATGCAATGAAACGCAAGTCCTAGGAATGGCAGTACGAGGGTTTGCCTCCAGCAGCCGTCTTGCCCAGTGTTTTTTTCATACTGCAATGTCCCTAAGGCTGGCGGTCGCTGTATTTTGTTTTATTCTCTAAGATAATAATTTTGGGAAGCTCCTTACTGGTGTTGCCCAAGGTGCTTTGCTGTACCTGCCTGTCTGTAGTGATGTGAAGAAAGGCAGATGTATGTACTTAAACACATGGTGTAGCAGGAAAACGTACAGCTGAGACCCTGAGTCTTCAAGTTTCTTTGCTGAAGTTTTCTGTGATTTATCTCAGACCAACGACTCTGTAAGGAAGCTCACGTGTTCAATTCAGAACTAGTTTATTAAATGCTGATAAACTGTGCATTTTCTTTGTCATTCCATTTTTCATTATTTTTGCTTTTTTCTTCAGAATGAAAGAGAACTTTCATCATTAACAAACAAGTAGGCCAGGCGAAAAACAAATAATATAAATGTATTTGTCTGTGCTGATGTTTCTTAAAACTTGTTTTTAATTAGCTTAATGTGCTTTATGAAATGTTTACATATTAAGAAGTGTGTTACAAGCGGCTACCAATGTGTTCTGTAAGGACTGAGCGGTGGGAAGTCAGACTGCAGTTGCTGTTTCTTTCCCAGCAATGCTTTGATCATGCTAAGCATGGACAGTCTGTCTTTTGTAATTCTTTGTTGTCTTATTATTTCTGCAACCTTGCACCATAATAAACTTTGATCGTCTTGGCTACAAATCCAGTAATCCCTTTATTCACACTAATGCTAACTCTTGGCGGTTTGTTTAACCTTTTTGACTTTCAAATTTTTCTAGCTATTAATTTGTTCTGTAAAGCTGGTTTGTTGTTATGGGGGGAACGTAATTCTTGTGTTTTTCTTTCTCCGTGAATTGTATTTTAGCAGTGATATGATTGTGGTTCAGCAGATGTTCAGGATTTCTTTGATCAAAGCTAAATTTAGTTTCTAACCCTCTATTTGTATTGCAGGTTGAAAATGTGAAGCTGCTGGATCGCTATACAAATAGGAGGGCAGCAAATGGGACTCTGTACCTGACAGCTACCCATCTCATCTATGTAGATGCTTCTGCTGAAGTCAGGAAAGAAACATGGGTATGTGTGATGCCTAGAGTCTTTTTAAATACAAGTATAAAAATATTTCATATCTCCTGTCCTGTCTGAACAGTTCTCAGAATTACAAAGTTGTAGTAGTCTTTCACAGTGTTTAACAGAAGCAAGTGTTTACCAGGAATTGCTCTTTTGGGAGGAAATGAATATAATGGTCAAGTGACCTGATAGGCAAGTTCATTCTGTTCCTGGAACTAACCCTAATTTCCTACCTTAAGCTTGATACACAAAGCCACCAAACTTGAATTTACAAGCTTTAGAAGTGCAAAATTAGCACTGAAATTAGCAGCCTTTGTGTCTCTTCATCATTCCCATTTTATAATTAATATGTTGCATATGTGAGTGGAGAAGAGGCAAGAGGAAGAGAATTTGGCTCCTCTTAGAACTAGGTAAACCCAGTTACATATTAGACACTAAAAATACTTTGTTATATGTCTGTGTTTTCTCAGTCTGGCTCGTAGTTACATAGCCTGTGGGTACAGTTTAGATGTTTATTGTGTTTGCTTGATAAATGTCACAAATAAGCTCATTTTCTACTGATAGTGTATTACAAAATTTTTGTCTGCTTGTACAGCTTACAGCCTTGTTAGTGGTAACTGAAAGGTTTTTATCATTTCCTGTTTTGTAGATTCTGCATCACCATATTGCAACTGTAGAGAAGTTGCCTCTGACCACAGCTGGATGCCCACTCCTTATTCACTGCAAGAACTTCCACGTGGCTCACTTTGTTATTGGGCAGGAACGTGACTGTCATGAAGTGTATACCTCCTTGCTTAAACTTTCACAACCAGGTATTTGGGACAGAGTCTGTTTCTCAAATTGTTGCAGTGCAGTGAGCTGGAAGGCTTGTCTGAGCTCTAGAGAAAGCTTTGTCACGCTAGTGCTATTGCTGTATCAGTACAGGAGGAGAGGGTGTGATATCAGCTTGCACTACCAGAGACAATTTGTGTGGGTTGGCACAATAAATAGATTGCTACCCTGTGCAGCTAGCTGTTTGCTTCTGAACTTAGCACTCTTCTTCTGGCAGTGGAAATGAGGTGGTCTCCAATGAATAACTTCTGAAGACTCATGCAAAACTGATTTGCCAGACTGTAGCACGCGTGCAGAGCATCCTTTCAGTCCTGGTTGTTTCCAGTCATTTCTGTGATTTAGCTCATGGCCACATGTAGCTCTGCCCTTGCCAGTTGAGCCAGATGTCCATTGAATTCTGGATCTCACAAAGCTGTAAATGTTATCTTTGTTTCCCATTAGCACGTTTAGTTAACTCTTCCGTGTTCATCTTCTTTCAGTTTTGAAACCCTGTGTTTCACCCCGGTGCCCTGTCTTGGTCTCAGCGTTCAAGTAGATGCAAAACATCCTCAAAAGCCTGTGGTCTCTTCTGTCCTCAGCTGTTTAGTTCATGGATGAGTCTTCAGGCTAGACAGCATTCCACAGGGTTTCCTACCTGGCTTCCATGTGCAGAAACTTCTATTTCCTTTAGCGAACCAGTTTTTGGAGTCTTGCATTATTGTAACGATGCTGTTTTGAGATTGCATTTTGTAATTTTAGCACTAGTCTGAAGGAGGAGAATTGATGGTGCCAGTCTGCTCCATGCTGGCTGTCACGTAGGTTTTCAATAGAAGTAGTGTTGTAGAAAGCTTTTTGCTGAGTTTGGCTTTGAGCTGCTGGTTGAAATTAGAACTTGTCTTTTCCCATCATCTTTCTTGTGCCGTGAGCTGTGGAGTTTTCTTAGTTTTGAAGCTTTAATTTTAGTGCTATATCTGGCAGATTTCTGGTGTTATGTTTAAAAGCTGTCGCAGTTCTTTCAGTTTTGAATATGAGACACTTATTGAGCATCTTGAAGCATGGGAGCTGTCACTGTGGGAGATTACATCAGTCAGTTTCTTTTGTCTTGTTTTTTGTGTAACATGCTGTAGCTCTTTGTTCTTTTTATGGGGTTTTGTAGTAATTTGGTTTAAATTTTCTGTATGTATGCTTTCTTCATGTTATTTGTCAGAGCATAAAATTATTTATGGCTTGCACATGTGTGACTGACAGTTATGGGTTACCTCTCTGGTAACCTGGCTACATTATCAGACTCTGGCAGGTTGCACTCTGTGGAGAGCTTGCTGCCTTGAGAATCAACTGAATGAGTTATTGGTTGGATTTGCATTTTCAGAAGAGAGTGAAGGAAATTGGAAAGGTAGAGATGGAGGGAGGAAGAAATTACCATTTGTCAGGTACAGCCTGAAGCTTTTGTTGGGCTGCCAGTAATATTCAAGGCATCTGTCAAGCTTTCCCTACAGCTCAGAATTCACTATTGAACGATGAACTTGAAGATGTGCAAGAGCTCTTTTGTGAACTCTTTACAGAAAAAATCTCTCAATGTATGTTTTCATTTCTGGATTAATTCTTACAATGTCAGTCTCTTAGAGCATGCGTATTGCAGTAAATTCAGTAACTTTTTCAGAAAGGTACTGTTTTGAAGTTTTAATTCTAACAAAATGCTGTGGTACATCTCCCTGCCTGTGGGAAATGAGTACTGGAAATTCCTGAGGATTTGCATGTGAGCTTCTGGCAGTTGGTATTACCCAGAATGAAACCCTGTAAATGTGAGGAACATCAAATTACGGCCCAAACTTACATGCTTCATGTAGTTTATTCATCTGTGAGTCCTATTTGGCTTGATAAGGTTAGGAATGTTTTTGAATTAACTGTTGAGAAATTCCAAATATCCATACTTTTCTATAAGGTACTCCAAGAAGTCAAAACTGGTCTGAATAGTTTGCTTAGATTAGTAAAATTTACAAAGTGATCTTTGATGCAAAAGTGTAAGTAAAATAAATATTGCTAAAATACAGCCAACTATGAAGTACAGTTGCACAACTCTTGGCTTTTATGAAAAAACATTTCTAAGATTCCTGATCATTCTTGACCAAATTTTTTATTTTTTATTTTTTTTAGACTTTGTATCAATTGTGGTAAGGTTGTAGCTCAGTGGTTTGCACAGTGTGCTTATTCAAAAAAAAACAGTGCCTAGGAAGAAGTCTTACCCTCTCCATATTTATTCTCTAACTAGTTAATTTTTTCTTCTTTCCAGTGAAACCTGAAGAACTTTATGCTTTCTCTTACAATCCTAAAATGTCTAAAGATAACCGGGAGGTTGGATGGAAACTGATTGATTTGAAAGTAGATTACCAGCGCATGGGAATCCCAAACGACTACTGGGAAGTAACGGATCTTAATAAAGACTATGAGGTAATTCTTGTCCAGAGTAGCCATTTGGTGCAGTATCTCTTTGTTAGTATTAATGACATTCAGCAATCCTACTGCTGCATAAGTGTTGCCTCTGGGGAGGAATGAGCTCAGTTGGTTTTAATCGAAGCAGCAGCTTCCTGATGTGAAGTTGTGGATAATGATGCTTTAAGGAACAGAGCTGCAGAGTCACCTTGGTTTGCTTTGATTCCTCTGGCAGAATACCAGCTACTTATTTTTCTAGAGAAATGTCAAACCATTTGCTACAAAAACCTGAAGTACCTTTAGCTTCTTTAGGTATTTCCAAACCCTGTTCCCCCAGTCTGGTGAGAGATGTGTAGAGGAGAAATAGATGGCAGCAGTTGGGCTTGATGAGGAGCAAGGCAGAGTGAAAAGGGCCTAGGTAAGGAGAGGTAAAAACAATGACTGAAGATACTACTTTTTCTTGTTTAGATCTTGTGCTAAGGAAGGGCTCTTAATTGTTTCAGTTCTAACTAGCTGCTGCTATTTCCTTCTCTTCAAGGTCAGGTTAGGTCTAAACCTTAAATAAAAGCACTTTTCAACCAGCTTGCTCAAACTCCTGCTTCATGTTGTTTCCCTTTCTGTTTCCTCTGATGTTGTGCACAGACTTTCTGTCTAAAAGACAAAGTGAACAACTCTGAAGAAGATAACAGTATGTTGTCCTGAAGCCTTCCTCTGTGCTCTTCATTCTTGCCTTGACAGTTGTTTTTTATTGTTGCTTTGGGTTGAAGAAATAGATCCCTTGCTGTCAGAAGTGACTGGTAGTTTGAAATGACTGCCTTTGGATGCCTGAATTGAGGTGATGTGAGAGATGCTTTTCCCATTAGCTGATTAGGGCATCTGAAGGTGGGCATCTAAAATCATTAATCACTTCAAGCTTTACTTGCTAGTCGATAACTTTCAGTTGCCTGTGCTTTCCAATTTCCTCTGGGTTTCCAGTTTGCATTTTAAACTTGTTGAGCGTTAAGTAAAGACTTGGAGAATATCTTATCTTTGAAGTATGTGCTGAAAAGATGATGCTTTTTTTGAGGAAAATAGATGAAGCTGTTTTCTAAGGATGGTACCTGATTGCTAGAAGTCTGTTTCTAGTTGAAGAAGATCTAGAGGTAACTTTTAAAGTAATTGTTCTTTTTCCTGACAAACCAGCAACTTTCATAATATTTATAGCTTTAAAGAACTTCCTTTTAAAATGTATGGTATATGGTGCAATTCAGTTTTTGGGCTCCATTGCAAAATTATTTGTTACCACATTCTTCTTGTATTTTTACCCGTTCCCTTGTTTGTTTCCTAAATGCATTTTAATGACTTGGTGCTTCAGACTTGGTTTGTTTTGATACACTGTGGTGAACAATATATTGCTATTGTTTATAAATGTGAGATCATAAAGCTGAAAGTTAATATCTTATGCATCTTGAATTGATAAATAGTAATATCTGAATTTCTTCATTCTTCTCCACTCAGGTTTGCAACACCTATCCTCCAGAAATAGTGGTGCCTAGAGCTGCTAGTAAGGCAACCGTGATTGGAAGCTCAAGGTTCAGAAGCAGAGGACGGATTCCGGTGCTTTCTTACCTATATAAAGAAAACAATGTTAGTTGTTCGTTATCCCCTGTCTTGGGGAGGGGAGGCAAGGGTCCCCCTCCTTGTACAGATCCCTTCTAGTGTAAGAAAAGAATGAGATAATTATTGAAGTGCATTAACTTGTTTGAGAGCCGTGCCTCTCTTAAGAGCTCTAGAATTGGTTTGTTTTGAATCACAGAATAAGCTAAATACCAGAGACACATCCAGTGCAGTAAAAAGCACAAGCTCTTCAAGCTGGAAATTTCTTGCTAGCTTTCAGGAATGCCTTGTGTGCTTTTTTTGGTGTTTTTTAAATGTAGTATGAAGATATATTGAATAACGTTTAACTCAGCTAAATTTTCTTACTATTGAAGAGGAAGAACCACCCTGAAATAGCTCTTCATTAACTCAGAATAAGTGAAGGTTTCTGTTTTGTTGGCTTTTTTTCCTCCACTGAAGACCACAGTGTTAATTTTTAACTTTGCTGTGTCAGCAATGTTTTAGATGCAGATGTTAGGAAAATGCTGTCACAGTCAAGTTGTTGTTTTCCTGAGGAAGTGTGCCTTGACCTGGGCGACCATGGAGTTGTGCTGGCAACAACTGAAATTTTCCTAAAACATGCCCAGCACAGTTCTGTGTGGAATGGTAGCAACAACTGCTAAACAAAACTGGGGAAAAGAATGATTAGGGAAATAGAAGCCAAGTGGCAAAACCAAAAACTGCTAATGTTTGGGATAGTGATTACTAGAACACAGTGAGTTTGAGAACATAGCAATAAAGAGTTCCTTAGTCTGTTTCTTAAGATTCTCAGGATTCTAGTTTTCTGTGAGCTATTCCAATGGCATTTGTGTGTCCATCTAAGAATATGTTTTTCAGTAGAACTTGGATACAGGACGTATAAAACCAACAAATCATGGTATTCTTTTCTGCTTTTAGATTGTTTGTACTGCATTGCCCTAAAATGTGAGCTGTTGTGTGTTGCAGGCTGCCATATGTCGTTGTAGCCAGCCCCTCTCTGGATTCAGTGCTCGCTGTCTGGAGGATGAACAAATGCTGCAGGCAATCAGAGAAGCCAACCCTGGGAGTCCCTTCATGTATGTTGTAGACACAAGGCCAAAGGTACCTTCATGGGGTTTGTGGCTACTTCTAAAGCTCGCATCTGTGTTAGCGTTGCTGTTTCTAGTTAATTTTCACAACTCTGCTAATGCTTTCTCGTGCAGTATTAGGTTAAATTGTGTCAGTCTGGAGTGATGAACTCAGAATTGGGCTCCTCGTTCTGTCTCTTAATGTGGTGAATGTTTGTGAATAAAAAAACTGCAATGTTAAGAATGCTTGTGCTTCTGGAGTGTTCTAGATTGAGGTTTGTGTTAAGGGTGACGTGAAGTGACCAGCAGTCTTGAAGCTGGCTGAGACAGCAAGCCATTTTCAAGCAGAGAGCTGGGCCCTTAATTTATTGGATTGGAGAGAAGCCTTCTGAATCAGTTTCACAAGGCTGAAGTGCTTTTATCTGCCCATATGGGCAGAAGTGGGGCTGTATGGAATCTGATAACAGTTAAGACTGTTTTTGCCTTTGTAAAACAAACAAAGAAACCCACTAATGCTCTCTTGATGTGCAGCTTGGAACTTAATACAATCAGCTCTCTGGTTGGTAGCCACTGTCTGGAGCTAGAACTTTGTTGCTGAGTTGTTTATGTAAGAGGTTATTGAAGAAACATTGACAAAATTTTATTTGTAATTGATTCTGTTCCTGAAGAACTGATTTTTGGAAACTAAATCAAATGATTGCCTTGTAATCATTATTGATTGAGAATGTAGGTATAAGCAAATTAGGACACAAGGATTTGCATAGCACACTATAATTTAAATACAAAGATCTAAAAATGCTCTGATTTCACAAATGATTCTCCTGAGTAGGTGCTTCACTGTTCTGATTTTGTAGTTACTTTACAGAAACAATGAATGTAGTTAAACTGTGGTGAGGGCAAGGAGAAGTCCTTTGAGGAAAGCAAGGAATACTTCACCCATTGTTTCAAGATATGTTTTGTCTTTTTATAGCATGACGTTCCATAGAGATCTACATTAAATTACAGAACAGGCTGTTTGTAGCAATCATTGCATCCTTTTTTGATGCAGACTGCTTCTGTTATCAGATATTCTACAGAAATCTGTCCATGTTGGTAATTTTGCTATATTTGGTGAAAAGGAGCATTTGTGATTAGACTCACTTCTAAAGCAGCATGCCATACCCTGGATGAATAGAACAGAAGCACAAGAGTTATTCAGCTGTTCTAAAAATGTTCAGATGCCACTGTATCTGAATTTTCTCCCTTCTCTCCTTTCTGTGTAAGCAAATCAATGTGTGGGGGGTTGAGGCACTCTTGTCACCTCTGAAGACGTTATGGTCACATTTGGGATGGTTGTTAAAACAACTGGCAGCTTTTCAACTTCTTTTCTGCGGTTCCAGTCAGTTGCTGTATTCTTTTTGCTCAACTTTAATGTTTCTGTGTTTCCCTCAGGTGGCTTTATTTCATCTGTGCATGTATGTCTGTGAAAAGCTTTGGAATTCTCTAACTATTTCTATACTACCATGTATGTATGTTACTCATAAAAGTGGCATTCCTAATTTTACTTTTCTATGCTTCTGTCCAAATTTTTCTATGTAGCTTCACCGTAAAGACAAACTGTCTCTTTGCCTGTTTTTTGCTATTTTGCTATTGGGTGAGGCTTTGATACTGACTGTTGTGCTAGCCAAGGTCTTAATGAGTGTCTGTGTATGACTAATGGACTGGAGATGCTGACATAATTTTAATAAAATGTTGAAGTAATGTATGGGGAGGTGGGGAAGGACACCTGAGTAGCAACTCTTCTTCAGTATATAGTCTGGGTGATCTGGAGGAAAAAAAAAAGAGGCTTGCAAAGTAGACTCACTTATTTGTGTGTATTGTTTGTTGTCGTTTTCTCTCCTTTCCATCCTGTTCCCTTGAATTTGACAGCTAAACGCCATGGCCAACCGAGCTGCTGGGAAGGGTTATGAGAATGAAGATAATTATGATAACATTCGCTTTAAATTTATTGGCATAGAGAACATCCATGTCATGCGGAACAGCTTGCAGAAACTCCTGGAAGGTAAGTATTGTGCACACAAGTGGCCACTCTGCCTCTGGCTGCTTTTTGAGATACATACAAGTGCTATGTGTTAAGTGTGCGTGGACTTGGCTGCTGTGGTGGAAGTAGATCAGGCTTTGCCTGCTTTACAGAAGTGACTGAAAATCTCAATTTTAAATTTGTTTTCCTGCTAGACATCTTGTATCATTACTGTGCTTAGTTTTATGGTTGATCAAAAATAACAGGTAACATTAACAACATTCCTTAATGTGTTCCAAATTAAAAGAAAAAGACTAGAAATGCTTAATTTACTGTTAAGAGTTTTATTTCAGTAGCTTACTGTAACCATGAGACCATCACTGGTTGTTGAGATAATTTTCTGGCATTTCTTTGCTTAGTTTGTACCATTTCAGTGCTAAACAATATGTTTAATTGGAAATAAAATTCTTTCATGATTTTTCCAAAGACTTAAGAAAGTTACGAGCTGTATATGAGACTGACTTCTGACCTACTGAACTTTGTTTTGTTGTTAGTACATGAATGCTCAGGTAATAAGTTACTCCTTGAGATTGTGATCTTAGGGGAAAATGCGAAGGAGGGCAGAAGTACTTTCTTGAACCATTGGAGGCTGAGAGGTGAATGAAGCCCATATTTGCACTGGTGTAATTTTGGAGAAATTCCATTGAAGGTGATAAGAGTACCTTGGATGAAACAAGCATACTCTGCTAGCTTGTTTCCAGCACTGTTAACATCCTTGTGCTGGGACTGGGAACAGGTCAGAGTAGTGCTGTGAATCATTTTCTGTTTGATCCATGTGTGTAGTTTTCTAAAATATAATACAAGTGCTGTCATTCAAAATAAGAGTTTAATATTTTAGTAGCCAGCATAATGGTCATTTTGCCTCTAATAGCTGAATAATTGATGCTGCCAGCTGCCTGGCCCAGTAGTGCTGCAGGATCTGTAGTGACCTTGGAGAAAAATGAGGCTATTCACACAGCTGTGAGATTGGCCTGATCACAAGTATAAGTCCTCAATTGCCTGTACCTGGCAGATTTATTTGGTGCTGGAAGAGGAGACAGAAAGAATACCTGTTTAATTCCATATTGTTAGCCACCAAACTTTGACAGTGATGAAAACCTCTCTCACTGATGCTTAAGGCCTATGCATTACTCTAAATATTTTCTGTGCTGGATTTCAATATACACATAACATCTGAGTTGCCTTGAAGGTTATAAGTTAGAACTCCCTTTTCTTTGAATCTTTCATAGTGATAGCATGCTAGTGACTGTTAGGTGTCTGTGAGACAGTGGTTAATTGTGAAGTAACATCACTAAAAACTAGTTTTTATTGGTGAAAGTTCAACTGAAAAAAATGTTACCGAATTAGTTTTAAGGGGAGGAGGAAGATATTGCTATATGCTCAAATGTTTTGAAGCTAAATAAAGAGTTCTTGATTGTGTATGTAGGTATGCAACCAATGGTTTGTTTTCTTTAGGTAGAATACTCAAGTCTGAGAATATTTAGCTTTTAGAAGCTACCAGGCTTTACTGCTGTGAAGAGATGGTGATGATGAGGTGAAAAAAAGATGTTGTTAACAGAGTCTCAGATGATTCTTTTGTTTGTGTTCTTAGTGTGTGAAACGAAGTCTCCCTCAATGAGTGATTTCCTCACTGGGCTGGAGAACTCAGGCTGGTTACGGCACATAAAGGCTGTGATGGATGCAAGTGTCTTTCTCGCCAAGGTAAGACTGTATGCTGAGCTGCTGATGAACTCAAAAATACCTGCATACCTGTTAGGGACCACTCCAAGGCTGTGAAGTGGTGACTAGAGTGGGGGAAAACATTCTTCTCTGAAAAACAAGCCGGCATTTGGAGCACAGAAGTTGCCCAACTTGCTGTCTCCTAGTTGCTTTGTGTGACCAGGCAAAATGCTGTTGGAACTGAGACGTAGTCCTGTTGACTGCATTATAACAAATGATTATCTGGACTTTTTTACAACTCATTTAAGTGAGTAGCGTCGCAGAATGTGTATAAATGACCTTTATAAATGCCTCTGTACCCTACAGCATGTTTAGCTGTGCTAACAATTTGTAACATTATGCTCTTAATGCAGCATGCTCATGAGTTGTTGGACTGTTGTGCTTTAAATGAGGGACTGTGGAGACCAGCCTGTTTTCGCCTGGTTTAATGGGCTGCACGAATCACAAATTCGTGTTTTCAGTCCTCATCTCTGCAGATTTCTTTTTTTTTTTTTTTTTTAAGAGTGTGACTTGGCAGGGCAGACAAGAGAAAAAGAAGTCAATAAAGCACATCCTCCTTCAGTTACAGTAAAAACAACACAGGCAACAAGTGGTAGGAGTAGTGACCTTCTGTAAATGTTGTCTTTTCTCTTAAAATTTGGCACTGTAGCAAGAAAGAAGCTATTTTGTTTCTTTTCTGCCACCAGTGTAGAAGGAAGATGATACATATGGGAGAAAGTTGGGATGAGCTCTTCTCATTTTTCTTGAAGTTTCTAGTCCCTGTGTGTCCACTTACTATTCTTCACTCATCCACTAGATTTTTCCTCAGAGGATAGGACCACAAATTCTTGGCATTTCAGAAGATTGAATGTTTTGAGATCAGAGCATATTTTTCTTGACAATCTCTGTTACTGACAAGGCACGCTGCAGCATTTTATTCTAGTTGGAGTTTCCTGTGGGCTGATGGCTATATGCCCAGAAATGGTGTGTTTCTATGGTTCAGATGAGAAATGACAAATTTTACCCTTGGGTTTTAGAACAGTATGGTAAATGCAGATGAAGGGATAGCATTTAATTACAGTAACCAAGCTAGGAAGCTGCTAAACTATTCTATCTGGTCTCCTTCACAGGCTGTGAAAGATGAAAAAGCTAGTGTGTTGGTCCACTGCTCTGATGGGTGGGATCGCACAGCGCAGGTCTGCTCCCTGGCTAGCCTCCTCTTAGATCCATTTTATAGGACTTTTAAAGGCTTCATGGTAAGAACACAGACGTTTCAATTTCAAAAATAAAAAATACTCCCTGGATTTGAAATGTAAACAAGCCCTAATTAAGTGTTTTAGGCCATTTCCTGGAACAAACAGTAGGTGACCTACATAAAAACAGCTTTGATTCCATAAACAAGCTTTAATTGCTCTGAACAGTATGGGCAC
Source organism: Penelope pileata (assembly GCA_013396635.1). Classification (NCBI taxonomy): domain Eukaryota; kingdom Metazoa; phylum Chordata; class Aves; order Galliformes; family Cracidae; genus Penelope; species Penelope pileata. The sequence goes on along the minus strand of WBMW01005209.1, from coordinate 247,567 downwards.
AAAGCAGCAGCAGTTGATTTACAATTCCTGAATCTTTGTTTCCTTGAAAGTCCAGGAGAGCTGCTAATGAGACATTCCAGCAAGAGAGAAGTGAGTAAAGGATGGGACTCTGGCAGCACTTCAAGCAAGTGAAGGAGCTTGTCACTTAAGACTGTTACAGTAAAGGTCTCTTATTTTGTAGGATATTGCATTGGGGAGCTCTCTTGTGCTCAAGGAAATGCATAACCTGTGTATCACAAAGCTGTGCATCGTTCAAAGCCTATTCTAAAGCCATTACACGAGAATTTGGCCTTTTGCTTCTACTGTAAAGTTTTTTCTTACATGAAGCCATTGCTGCATAAACACAGTATGATCTGTGATCTTTCCAATCATCTCCTTTTGTTAATTACCCAAAATACAAGCTGCTGCTCTTTCTCAGAGTTCCTTAAAAGAAACCCTGAGATCAGAACAATGCAAATCTTGCCTCCCTTTCTGTGTTGCACTGCTAGACCGGTTTCTTTCATTACATGCTATTTTTTAATTACTGTTTTTGCTTCTGGATTATACTACAGCCTTTTAACAATTCAAATTATATCAGTGCAACACATCTACCTTCAGTAGACTCCAGAACACTTCAGTAGTGTTCTGGACAATTCTGTGTGATGAACATGACTTGGTTAGAATCAGGAGCTGTAATTGCAGTGGACAAATATCTGTCCTCTGTCCAAATAGCCTATATGCACAGATCCTAAGACAGTGATTACTCCTAGGTGAATGCAACACAACTGTCAAGAAAGCAAAAATTTATTTTAAAAATGGGTATAACTTAATTTTCAAATATATCTCTTGTGAATTTCTGCCTTCCTTTCCTTTAAGTCTCTGGATGATGATATCAGGAATTAATATGACCAAGCAAGACACATAATAATAGATTAAGCATCAGTCATTTGTTTCCTTATGATGCATGTTTTTAGGGAAAATGCTCCTTTCTTGATTAAGAATATTTTAGCAAGGAATATACAGTATAGCGCAGACATTTTATTTAAAATACAAATAGCCATATAGTTTCCCTCCTTACATCCTGAGCTCCACAGTACACAGCTGTGCTTATTTCTGTGTTAAATATTTTGTTGAATATCAGGATATTTTTCCAAATTAAATAATGCATAGTATAATATTAAACTGTTAATTGTTTTAACTTTTAACTCAATGTACCTGTATATTGTGGTCTTAACAAGGTAAAGCAAGACTGGAACTGTCTTGAAGGATTTTTTAAATAACTTCTGATTGCAACAGTGTCATTGTACTGGTAACTATGGATAACTAATGTGTAAATCACTATTTTCATTGACTTCTGTGGATATAGTTGAAACAGGGTCAGCAGTTAGCATTGATTGTAAGCTTTATGGAGTTACCACCTAAGGCTTCATTTTGTTTTTTCTAAGCAAAATAATACTTCTTTTTCCCAACCTCTGCTTTGAAAATGAAGGTTCTAATAGAAAAGGAGTGGATTGCAATGGGCCACAAGTTTTCACACAGGTAAGAGCATGTTACCTTGGGTGTAGTGACTGGGTGAAGGCTTGATGGTGAAATTTGAATGATGTTTTCAGGCTTGTGTACTCTCTAAAAATATAAATGAAAAGGCTTGAAAACCACTGGAGCTGGTGACCTAAAGCCAGTATCTTTTGGTGTTATTTCACCATTGCTCTTTGAGGGTGTTCTTTTTTCATTGCTTAATTAAATCCTATGGTCTTGAATACGCTGTGTGAATTTTGAGCATTTTTCCTACCTGTCAAATCACATCCGTATTATATGGAGAGTGCTAACTTTCTGGCAAGACATGCTCTTCTGCAATCATTTTCTGGAAGAAAATCTCAGCTAATGTTTTTTGGGACTTTTTACTCAGCTTAGAGCATAAACTTCAGGCCGGTATAGTGCTAAAAATCAATTTTGGCTTGCATTCTCTAGGCAGATTAACAACGTTGTCATTCCTGTAATTGCTAGCCTCCTTCTAGTAGCAATGGTGCCTTGGGGGTACTTCGTGTTCCATTTGCCATGTAAAAACTAAAAATTGAGCTGGCCCAAGTGAATGCTGGGAGGGAATGTAGGAATGTACGGGTCTGTTCAGTGATACTAGCTTGTTAAAAATAGAGATTTTGTTTTCAAGGTTAAATTGAATCCTCCATTTAATAATAAAACAAATCTGTTTACTTGATGTATCAGGGAAAAATAAGTAATGCGTGCACCATTAATACTTGTGCTTTAGAAGAAGCTATCAGGAGATAAACAGCTATACGGACCTTCTTTGTTTCCCTGCATTTCTAGGTTATTTCCCTTCAAAAAAGGGAGGATTCTGCCCCAAGATTTTCCTGTTAAGAAAGAACAGTTGATATAGTACAATAGAGCGTTGGCTACTTTCCAAAAATGCTATTGTGTTTTCCTTTTCTGATAGCTTATAATGAACACTGATACATCCTTGGCTAGATTTCTGTAGAACTAATAGGGNCTAGAAATCATTTCAGGTGTCAGAAAAAGGGCAGATTGTATGTTTTTGTTGCAATTGTAAACATTGTAACATCTCCATAGGCAGGTTATGTTCTGCTCTGTGAAAAAATTGTAGTTCAGTTATCTCTGCTGTAGTCAGATGTTTTAATCTGAACTCCAATAATAGTTCGCAGATAGTGCTTTAGGATTGGATATTGTCCATTTCAAATAATTAAAATTTAGTGATAAATTTTAATGATTAAATGATTTAAATTCAGTGATATATTGTTTATGGAATATATCAATAACTGTGTAAAAGTAATTCTTAGCTTCCTTAATCTAATTCTTAGAACAGCTAGTGTTATTAATCTACTTAACTTGATTCTTTTTGTAGTGATTAGATCTTATTTGTAATTGACAGAATCTTTGAGAAGACCCATTCTCTGTGGCCTTTCCTCTTACAGAAGAAACAGGAATTGAGAAATCCTTTGTACAGAGGATTTACAGCTTACAAAGAGCTTCAACCTAACACACTACCATTTAGTTTCCAGTAAGTTGTTTGTTTAAGAAGGGAAGAACGGGCATTTGTTTCATTGTAACAGATCAGTAATTCAGGTTTACTGAAACGCCTCTTCACTGATGAGAGTGGCTTGTTTTACATTTCCCCTCCATTCGTTGTCCATAAACTGAGAGAAGTAGTATACAGGCAATTTTTCTGAATAAATGCAGATACTGTAATTTAATATTTTTCTTTGATGTTAATAAAAAGGGTGAGGAAAGGCAAGAAGAACTTCAGATCTGTAGATTAACCCACACACTCATTCCCACTTCTTGTTCTGACAGGGTTACTTGAGAGGGTAGGCAATTGTTAAAGTTACTCCTTTCTTCCTTTTTAACATATATTCAGTCTTTTGAATATGAATTTCAGTGTCCAGTCACACCTAGGCTTAAGCAGTGAGGGTGGCTTTCACCATAAGGGATTTCTTGTTGCAATATGTATTCGTTTCCCTGGGAGCTACAGCTGGAATGGGTAATTCTGCTTCGTGTCTGGCTCACTTCTGTTCCCTACTGAGAGAGCGATGGAAACGTGTTTGTAAGTGCTCTGTTTTATTACTAGAAGGCAGAGGATTTTAATAGAAGTAGGAAGGTAGGGCAAACTGAGGACTTGAAGGTGAACTGCCCAACTCTCAAGTGAGTCTGCAGAACAAAGTGTATTTCTGTCTCTTTTTAATACCTACTGTCAGTTTATGGGAATCATAAGGAAGAAGTACTTAAACTCTTCAGAAGTTTTTCTTGATTTGAGCTTTATGAAAATTTGACTATTGATGAATTTTGCAGTCAAAGACTATGGCTTTTTAAAAATCAATTACTAATCTGTTGACGCAGTTTTTTTGTTAAGCACCAATCTAGTTTGTTTTTTGTTATGACCAGTAGTGTACAATTTGCTCCCTAATTCTCCTTTCTTGTCCTCTTCTTAAGATTTTGGTGTGGGATGTACAATCGCTTTGACAAGGGAATGCATCCAAAACAATGTGTGTTGGATCATCTACTAAGCTGCATGAACCAGAAGATAAAACTAGAGGACAATGCATCTGAATTGGAAAATGTGAGTCCTGAATGTCAGTAATACTTTGTCATGTGATGGTTTTGGCAAATATTACTGAGATTAAACATTGACACTAAAAAACTGCTTCAACATTCTGTGCAGAGCTGGACAAAATGAGGATTTAAATGACATTGCTGTAATGAATAGCTTATTTTACTCAAAACCCTCATCTGCTGAAGTTGTTTGGTCAAGTGCTGGTGCAGGCTCACGATGTCCTAATTCTCTAAGGAAAACAGGTGTTAAAATAAATCTGTTTTTTCATCTGATTTTTAGTAAATGTCAGGGAATAGCTAGGGAGGAAAACAATGGACTCAATTTCCCCACCACTGCCCATGAAAATATAAATGTGTTTGCAGATTGTCCTCTAGGTTTTTGTCTTCCCAGTGGAAAAAGTGATTTCAGCCAATTGTTAAAACAGTGGAATTAAAATGAAAGTTGGCTTTCATGTAGTGGCTGAGATGTGACTGGATCATGTGGGTCCTCTGTAAGTGGCTACCTTGGAGCTGAAGTGCTTTGTTAATGCAGGGGAAGCTTGCACATTGACTACTTGTGTTCTGTGGTGTTGGAGGGCAGCCATCATGTGTCCAGAATGACCAATTTTTCTCCTTCAAACCACAATAGTGAAGTAAACAGCAACACACTGCACAGAAACTTGGTCAGTTCTGGTCAAATTCCCCAGAGATCTATCTTCATCTATATGAAGATAAAAATATCTGTTTTGGCACAGCAAGAGGGAAGTTGGGGAAAGCAAAAGATACAGATACTGTTAACTTTTTAAAGTGTGTAGTTTTTTCATAGTTTCTATGTACAGCTGCTTGAAAAGGGAAGTGTACTTTTTCCTTATGTTCAAGACTCTATTTGCAATATCCTTTTTATGTATGCTTAAATATTTAATCAAAGAAGTACAATACTGAGATAGGCATCTAAAAATGTCAGTGAGAAGACCTATTAGTGTCCTTTGCTAGTTTAATGTGAATGCTTGAAATTGTAGTTTTATTAATTTAAATCAGTTAATTAAACAAATTTCTGATGTTTATGTAAGAAAAACAACCTACCTGGGAATAGTTACTTGCACGTGTTGCTTTAATCATCTGTTACAGAGCTGAAAAAGAGACATTGACACAGGACTGCTATGGTGACAAGTGTTTGTTTTATACTCCTGACATCTGGGAATATCAGCTCTCATTATTTTTTGTCTTTCTATTTGTGTAGAAACTTCCTTTCCTTGATGGTCCGTTGCCCAGTGAAGTTTGCTCCTTATCTAAAGTAGGATGTGCTGCTTCAAAAACACCGATGCTGAACACTCCCCAGGATTACGAAGGGGAACCACCTCCTGTGTTGACCAATGGTATCTCAGTGAGGGATGTAGATGTTACGTCGGATATGGACCAAAAAAACAAAGAGAACCTGTCTAACCACCAAGGCCTCCACCTTAGTAACTCTGATGTTTTAAACGCTGAAGCTAAGGACTGTCACCATTGATCAGCTCTGAGAATTCTGTTAAATGAAGCAGGTGCTTGTGGTGAGGCATATGGGATCTGTGTCCCGCGAGGGTGTTGACTGCCTATTTCCTGCTAAGTGTTACTGTGTGTGTTTGCAGGGGGCTGGGCTCTTGCTGTAGCGAGCACAGTCTGTGTTTGGTTTACGTCATTTTGGGCATAAAATGCGTACAGAGCTGCTGAGAAGGCTGTCCTGAGTTACAGTATAAACCTTGTTTTTCAATGGAAGTATGATGTTTGTTTAAGGCTTAGAACTGCCTGACATTACTGGTATTTCAAGCTGAAAGACATTGTGGCCAATCGATATGGGGTTTAGGAATTTGTCTGGTATTTGTGACAGGAGGAGGAGATGCAATCCATTTATTCTCAGTGGTGGTGTAGGATGTAAATGACTTTTCATCTAAAAGTGGAAAAAATCTCGTCTTAGCTGTGAATGAATCTCTGCATGGACCCTCACCCTGTGGCAGAACTGATTCATTTTTTGTTTCCTATGCATATTTGTTAAACAAAAAACTGTGCCTTTTTATGGAGACCATTTTAATGTCTAGCTGTGCAATGTAGTATTTTTATTATTTTAGTGTAGAGTGTAGTATTTGGTTTTCTTTAGTCAGTATTTTTAAACGAAGTCCTGTACGTGCTGCCACTTACCCCAGGATCTGTGCTGGTCCCCTGAGCTTAGCAGCTTCTTTCTAAGCTGACTTTTGAAGAGTAAGCTTTTATGGACTTCATGTACTGCTCGTGAGACTGTAGCAAGTCAGTGTGTAGCACATGCATTTTTGACAGGAGGAGGATTAAAAATAAGATAAGCTAGGAGAAATACTCAAATTCATATGGAATCTTCCTCTTCCCTTACTTTGGTTAAACTGAAGCAAGAAAGTAACTCCTTGTTCTAAGTTGGGATTGATGTGCTTTCTTCAGCTCCGTCGATGAGGCAATAATTATAGATGAGGTATAGTCTGTTATTGAAATGAGACAGAAAATGATTACTTCACATCACCCATGGAGTGATTATAGTGAATGTTAAAATTATGTGAAACCTTAGAGGTGATTCATCTGTATCGTCAAGATCTGGGGAAATGAACAATTTCTCTCATAGCATTGAACTTTGTCATTTTGTGGAGGTGATGACAAAACATAAGTTTATAAGTTGGGGTGTGAACCCTTATTGGATCAAGAAGTGAACGTCTTGGCTCATGACTGTGGTTCTGTCTTGGACTCGCTTCAGTGCTTGTGATACTTGGTTCCTTTAATCTGCAGTAATCTCAGCTGCCAATGCTGGTTTAAGTGAAAGGTTTAAAACAGAAATGGATTTCATTTATTCCATTCCAGAGGTTTGTCTCCCTAGGGAAGTGGGTGGCCCAGAAAAGCTATTTCATAATACTTGTTCTGGACAAATTTCTCCTGCAGATGTGTTTAAATTGCACAAAGACATCTCCCCTTGGAGCAGCTTAGTTCAGGAAGCTTTTTTACTCTTCTTTGGTTTATATTGTTTAAATCAGATGCCGCCATCAGGTATCTAAATCAGTTTCTGTTCTATAAAACTTTGGAACAAACAAAATATTTCCTAAATTAACTATCTCAATCTACAGTAAAAAAGCAGAAACGTTCCATTACTCCCCTAGCCATTGTTGGTGTGCTTAACCTATCATGAAATAACGTGGTTAGTTTGTGTTCAAGTTGAACACTTGAAAACACTTTCAAGAAGAGGGGGGGAAAAAGCCTCCCCTGAGTGTATCGCTTTGGATAAGAAAATGTTTTATTAAGCATACCAAAAGTCCCAAGTAAGAAGGGCAATACCTGAGAGCACAGTTTCTTTAGCATTTAGAATGGCAAAATCTTTTTCTAATGCTGCAGGTTTTTGAAACAGACTTGTTTTTAAGTCACTGTTTTTAGGGTATGAGCATGTGCTTGATTTAAAAACTAAGCATGTTAAATACAGAACCTAGATACGCTTAAGCAGAAGATGCTCTAAATTTATTGTGTACATCATATCCTGTATACTGCATCTTGCAAACAGCTATATTTTATTTTTGAAGGATGCACATTTCCAAATGCATCTTTTTTTTTAATCCCAAGTTTATCTGCTGTTGGGTCTTTTTGCTATGAAAAAGAGACCTGGTTAACATGAATCTAATTGTGCTTAGCATTAAGCTAGAGGGTCCGCCAACCCTCGTTTCTGATGTACATGTATTCCTCAAGCAAAGAGATTACATCCAAGTCTTAGTCTCACTGCTCCAGATGCACAGGATTTGGCTGCTGTAGACTTTCCCTGGAAAGTAATAGGGAGATATCTTTCCTTTGCCTCTTCATAGTCCAAAAGCTCAATTTCATATGTGCACTTTGCTGTTTGGAGCTCTTTTCAAACAAGCTAATGGATTAACTCTGTCTTTTCTAGGTAGTGGCAGAGTAGTGGATAGGATGCATAGCTGCTTAAACAGAGAACTCTTAAATAGTCAATGAGACCAAGGTAGGCACTTCTTAGAACCAGTTATTCTGAATGTCAACAGGTTCTATGTTTTTTCTAATGAAAAGTAAAGGTAGTTGTAGACAATTTTGACTACTGAAGAATTTAGACACACCACTGGTTAATCTTTATATAAATGCAAATATTTTGCAGAAGGTTTCTATAAATGTGTACACACTGCCTTGTCTTTTGAATTAACATAGATTTTTTTTTCTTTTTAAAAGTATAATCTTTGCTTATCCCCAAAAGAGGATGCTGACATCTCCACAAGTCTTTCATGGAGACAGCATTACTTTAGGTGCATACAACCCTGAAAGGCTTACTTTATACAATGAAACTGCTTATGAGCTTTTAGTAATCAATGCATGACTTTACACTTGGAAATGCAAAACCTAGCCAAAAAGAGGGTAATGATGTCTTAAACCTCTTGGATTTAATATATATAAACTTGGCCAAAGTTTACAGCGTACTGAAAATCATTCATGCTGGTGCTGTGAGTTTATGGAGCTGGAATGTGTTTCAGGGTTTCTTGGAGTTCCATGAGATTATTTGTTTGAAAATCAATCAGCTTTGCTAGGAGGTTTTTGTTTGTTTGTTTTGAAGATGACTTTTTGTATTTTAAGACCAAAAAATATAAAGCTGTTCAGAGCATTGCAGCGTGTCCTCAGGTCTCTGATCAACTAGGATTGTTCCTCAAGTCTTGCAGGAAGCCAGTGTTCTAGTTCTTTGATGTTCCCTGGAAGTGTTAAAGGAAAGTTTTTTAAAAATAAATAAATAAAATTGTTAGATAGGAATCTTCTTACGTAAGCACTGTGTAGGTGAAGAGTTACTATAATTTATTTATTCTTAGCAGAGCATCTATGTGTTGTGAAGTCATTTTTTTTATTTTTATTTTTTTTATTTGGAGCTGTTAACTGAACAATGCAACTTGCTGCTTTCCATTTGGATTCCTCTGCCAGGGAGGAAAGAGGGATCTTATTTGCTGTGGGTTGTTTCCGATTACGTAAAACTCCTCATTCTTGGAGCACTTCTTTTGTTGAGATTTTCTGTGGTATCATGGTTAAATTCCTGTGCATGGTCTCTCTTGCTACAAATAGCTGTAGCACTGCAGTGGGCAAGTGCTTGTGACACTCCGTGTTAAAGCTACTGCTATGAAAGTAGAAGTGACTCACCTAGCTTCAGTTCTCAGTTAAGTGTCTTACTGTGAACTTCATAACGCAGCATTCTTAAATAACTTTGTTTTGCAGTTGTTTTCTGTGGTAGAGCAAATCAAACCAGTACTATTTGTTTTACAGAGAAAAGGGAATATTTGGTTTGACCATGGGTGTTGTAGTTTCCAGTTCTGTAGTTTCCAGTTCTATGTTTCTTCTACAGCAGAGAGAAAGCTGTGTAAAGCCTGCAAGCATAATACAGTTCTAGCTGCATTCTCTCAGTGAATGTCTTTCATCTAAGTGCTAAGAAGAAAAATCTTTTTAATATGTGGGTGCTTGCTGATACATGAAACTACCTTGACTGGGATGGTGAAGGAGAATTGCTTTCAGGTCGCTGGTAAACTTCAGTAAGCTCAATGTCATGGTGAGAAAGATTTGCTGGGAGCTGGAGGTGTGCAGAGGTTTGCAGGATCACTGCCTTGAGTTAGGTCTTGGTGGGTTGCAGGTGGAAATAACCAAACTGGTAAAGGGCCCAGTGTTTCCATTGGGCTTAGAGATCATGAGACCTATAGGCATTCCAAGTACCCTTGCATCTGACAAACCTGTCACATGTGAGGGAAAGCATTTAAAAGCTCTTTTGCCAGGTGCTGCTTCAGTTCATTTTCTCTTACAACTGGCTTTTGGGTAGCTCCAGTGCCTGGCAGTTCCTCCCCCAAATGATAATTTCTTGGTACTATTTAGTAATGATCATTTACAAGTGACCAAAATAATTCAAAATGAGTATTTCTCTTCTCCCCTTCACCACCACTTTGTATTGATAGCTGGGATCATTTTTGGTGTAAGTCTAATGATTATGAGAAGCTGAGGCAATTCCTTGTTTACATGCTGTCCCTCTTGTAGATATAAGCACTTCCCATGCCTGAAATGTAGGGTGGGAGGAAATAATCTGTTCTGAATGTAACAGTTTTGTTTTCATTAATACACAGCAGGTAGTGTTAAAAGCCATGTTTTTGAGAAGTATCTTCAGCACTAAGAGCAGCCAGGTTGGTGCCAGTTGCAGTCTGTAATTTGTTAGGGTGAGTACTTAAACATGCAGTGCTGTGTCCTTTTGGCATCTCCTGAACTACAGAAGCAATGCAGAAGGGTAGGCTGAAACCGTTGACCTGATTTCTTCCCGTAATGTGGACCTGTGTGTATGTGCCTCTGTATTTAATGTAGCAGCATACTACTGGAATAACTTGTAGCACTGGATCTGATCATATGTACTGGAGCACAAATACGTAATTTTTTCATCACGTCAAAGTGATCTTTGTAGGAACTTGCCTAAACTTGTGTATAGTACTCAACTGAAAATTTTAAATGTTTTTGCTGTTTCTGTAAGTCATTTGCTATTTCTGTCTTTATTGTAATTGTTGAGGGACAATTGTATAAAATTATGTATGATTAAATCCCATATTCTTGAATGTGCTGCGGTGGCCGTACACATGTAAGTCATTTTAGTTAATGCACTGCTTAAAAACATTGTACCATGTTAAGAGGAGCACTGTGTCTTTTCTCTGTATGTATTTGTCTCATGAAGTTTATTTGTATTATGATTTATTTTTATTTCTTACAAAAATCAATACCTTGCCTTTTTAAAGGAAATAATTGGTCTGCTGTCTGTTTGTTAATTAAATTCAAAGTAGAACTTCCTATTTTGAAACAAATTAGTTTATAAACTCTTTAAGTAGTGAGTTTATCTCAGTCTGAGTGTGATTCCACTTTTTTCTTTTTACAGAATGGCAACTAGTTGACCTCACTGGATTCAAAGGGACTGTTGGGTACAGTACTGCTTGGTGTCTTTTTTTTTCTTTTTTAATGTTAATGCTAATTAAGGAATTTTGAATCTTAATATGTTCTATACATCTTGTTGCTCTGATTTAGATCACTTTTTCTATTAAAATCTATTTTTCAGTGTTTTCTTCCTGGAAGGCTGTCTATCCCTCGCTTGTGGGTAAGACTGCAGACAGTTTAAATCTGTGCCTGCCAAAGCAACGTAGGTTTAATTTTAAAGGAAATGTTTGGAGACTTTTAATACGATATGAGAGACTGGGGGGAGGGAGGAACAGTGACATCCAGTCACAGGGCTGTGAGTTGCTGACCTTCTGTGTGTTCTGCTGCAGTGGGGATGGAGAAAGTGTTCTCTCTGGATCCATTTAGCACCAAAATACTGAGGCTTAAATAGGAGTAGCCCCCAGCTATCCATCACCAGTCAGGAGGGCACTAAGCCCATGAACACCAGGAATGGGCCCAAAACCAACACCTGTTAGCCAGCTGGTGAGTGCTTTCCACTGCACTGTGCATCCTAAAAGTGGATGTTTTGTTTCTATGAATTTAGGCCAAAAATATGCCTGACAGTTGGCTATACTCATTCCTCGGATGTTTGAAGGTTTTTTATTTTTGCTAATTCTAAATATTCCTAATGCTTTCAGTGAAATGTTTTTCTTTTACTTAAATTAGATTTGCCTGGCATTTAATTGGATTGTTACCATGGAAAGGATATTATATGAATGAAATAGCTAAAGCTGTAATTTACATTTTGGGGGAACTTACTGTCTATTAGTATCTTTATTTCGGGTGATTTAAAACTTCCCTGTTTAAGTTAAGCATTGAGGGGGTGGATTCCATGTAGAGTCATCGTAGCAGTATTGCTCAAGGCTTGTGGCTTTAGCAGCTCTAATTCTTAATACAGCTCTGATTTTTAATACTCTGGAACTACCTTACACTGAATAAAAATACTGATCAGTAAACTTAATTGGAGCTACGTCCTGAAGGCAAGCTTACTGTTAAGATGGAAAAAGCATTTAAGTTAACGTGCTGTCTTCATGAGGTTCAGGTTTGTATGTGCCAAAGACCTTAAAGTGATTTGTTTCTGTTCTGCATTGGAGCAGTAACACTCAGTTTCTTTGGTAGCAATGTAACTTACACTCTGTCCCATTCACTTCAGCTCCTGGCAGTTACAGGTGCTGGCGATCATTTGATGTTAAGGCTTCATGTATATTTGTAAAAGGACAAACTCATCTGATAATGAGGCAACAGGACTGAATCTTCACCTTAGTTATTCACTAGGGGTGGGAAATACATGCAGGGCCTTGTGTGCGTCTGCACAGATCTGTTAACGTGGAGCTGCTGCAAATCAGTGCAAGTTCATAGCACTGAAGTCATGTCCTGAATATTTAATGACAAGTGTGTTGATTACTGTTTCTTTCACATGCAGTCAGCTTCCAAATTCAAGTGTTCTCCCATAACTTGTGTTTTCTTTCACTTGGGGATGGTNGGGGGGGGGGGGACACAATAGCCTGAAGGGTAATAAATATTCTGTAAATCAGATCAGAACCTTATTTCCCATGTCTCCATTGCAGTGCTTGGGGAAAAGTGAATGCTGTTTACTAGAACGCCTCTTCCTCCCCAGCAAAGAATAGATCTTGGAGTCTGCTCAGCCATGGGAGAGCAGAGCAAGAAATGTACTGTGAGTAGAAGTGGATAAAAATGTATAAATAACACCCATTGGGGAGAGGAAGGAACAAGTCCACAGGTACGCTATGTACGAGCAAAGTTAGCAGGTGCTCCTCTTGTCTGGTCAGCCGCCTTCACTGGTGAGGCACTTAAAGCAGTTTAACAGCAGAGATGTTCACAGATCTTACCTGATAAAAGGGAAACTGAGGAGAGGATGGAGATGCAGAGAGTGCATTTCTTCCTTTCATGCAACGTTTCAGAACCTAACGCTTCCCTCTTACTGTTTTTGTTTTTAAAAACTGTAAACATGGCAATTCAGGGAGATCAGAAATTCTGGTTCTGAAAAGTGGTTGTTACAATCTAATCTGCTTATTCTGAATAATCCAAAACATCTTCACTTTTACTGAGTATATGGCTTATGATCTCAGGCAAAGATGTTTTTGCAGGTGGTGTGACTCAGAGTTTTAGGGTTTTACTTTATTCTAAATGTTTGGAATTAAACACAGTGTATTTTAGTATTGCAAAATAAAAACATGTCCCCTGCTTCTCCCATGAGTAAGTTTCAAGCATTGCCAGCCTGGAGCACACTGGATGGACAATACTGAGACAAACAGATTTATGTGAAAGGTTGGTGTCGCACGGGTTAACTCACATAAGAGTGGGTATGTGCTGAGTTTGAGTTCTGTATTTCGGGTCCTTCAGGATCATATTCTAGTATCAGTTTATAGCTGCTGCCTTCAGTGGGACTTGAAAAGAAGGGGGTGCCTGGAGGAGGGTGAAAGCAGGGAGCTGGCTGTCAGTGCCACCGCTCCTGTGTGGCTCAAGTTCCCTAAGGAACTGTAGCTTATGGAAGAGGAATAGCACATTTTTGTTTCTCCTTCAGTTTAGTGAGCTCATCTGAGCTTGAAGTGCTACACATTTTGTATGTTATTGCATCCGTTACACAGTAAAATGCCAAAGCTGGCCCCGGCAGCTGTTGCTGTGCGGGTAGGAGCAGTGTGGGGTGTCTGCAGGTGTTCGTGCCCTCTCGTGGCAAAAATCTGAATCGTGTTGCTGCTGGGGACTGTCACCAGAGTCACTTCTAAGGGAGTGGCCAGCAGAGCAGAGAGATGCAAGTGCCAGCAGGCTGCAGGCAGGTATTGTAATGGGCACAGAGGTAAACTCCAAGTTTGAATTGGTTTGGGTACTGTTTTGCAGTGATTTACAGTGCAAAGGCAGGAGTCAGAAATATCCCTACACAGTAAATGCTTGTTTCAGGCCTTGAGGACTGCTAGTAAATCCTTAATCCCTGCAAAATGATTTATTCGGTACTCTTTAGTGCTAAACTTTTAAATTGAAATGCTTTGCAGGGTTAAATCAGAAAGCTCATTAACTTTTTTCAGCTATGTTAATAACTATAATCTTTCTGATGGGAGCAACTTCATTGAACAGGATTTGCTTTGCTAAAAACTCCTTGATTGGCATTAAATATACATCTGTCCTTCAATCCTTCCCCAATTAACAGACAGCTGACAAAGGAATTTGTTTTCCTGGAGCATATGTCAGGTGGCACAGCTTAGGGGGAACCCTCTTGCTCTTGGTGTTCAGATAGTCTGGAAGAGCCTTCATGACCTTCCCTGCCTGCCCCCAGGTTTGAAGCATTAGGAAGCTTAACAGAAATGGGTCTGACTTATCAGTCCCCTCTCCTCAGGCTCCTGTTTGGCACTTATCTGAACCTACTGGTTTAAATGTTCATGCAGGATGCTATTTAATATGGCTCTTTGGCTGTTAAGGGAGCACAATCAGTATTTCAATTTGCTTTTGCCCGGTTGAACGATGGATTTATTCAGCAAGTACTTTGAACTCTTTGAACTCTTTGCTTTGTTAGTATTGGGTTTATTTATCACTTTTCCATGCCAAAGAGTTGGTCATGTTTAGTTGTCAACCAAGAAGTCTTAGAAACAACTGCAGCAACAGCAAAAGAATATGTAATTTATCATTAAATTTTCCATTCATGAGTTTTTCTTTAATGTCTAAATTCCCTCACAATTCCCTACGTTTCATATTTTTCAAGGTGTATTGACTTCGTTATCTGTATCACTTTCCCTTTATAATATTCTGCCTTTTTTAACTACTGCTTCTCTTTGTGTTTTAGTTGAATGACTTTCCAGTCAGGGTTGACTTTTCTGATTGCAGAATCCTGGCTGTGATTGCAGTTTTGTAATACTTAATAAATCCTTAACTCCCAGCTTTTGCTCAGATGTTTATCCACGTTGCTTCTCCATAATTTAATTCATAGTCTTGACTTTAGAAAATGGACCTTCTTGAAGTAACAAGTTATCTTCAAGTGAATTTGGAGATTGTGGAACTACAAGGAAGCCAAAACTTTAAAAACCTATTAATATTAAACATTTTCTTGCTCTTCACACTTTTCACAGTTCAAATACAAATTCATTGGATTGTGGTGGGAGGGACTTGAAAAATTGTTTTCCTGAGTCTCCTGATTTTAGTTACTGCAGCAGTGGAGATTTTTCTGCTGGATAATTTGGTTTCTTTCTTATCTAGTACTGCTGATAGGGCTACTTCAAGCTGTCAGACCACTCCTACTCCACCAAGACGTCTGGAAAAGGTTGAAAGGGAACTGGATAAAATAAGATTACACTCACCAACTGACGGCTTTTGATAAGACAGTCTGAATGCTCCTTTCTCCTTGTTTTGTTTGCCCCTGCAAAGTTCTCTGCCTTTCTATGCTGTGTAATTTTATAAAGCTGAAGAGGTGATTTACTCTTGCAGATTTAGGTGGGAGGAGAGCCTGATCATTTTTATTGCTCTGGAAGTGGAAAAAGGCACTCAGGAGTGGTATTTAGAGGAGAATCCATTTGGACAATGTGCAACAGCCCAGGTACTGTGGAGGCAAGTGCTGCAGCGGACTGTCCTGGTGGGGCACTGCCTGGTGAGCTGGATCATAGCATGGACTCGAAACTGAGCGGTTCCCTGCAATTTCAGCAAGGAAACAGTGAAGCAAGTGAAGTTAGTGTCTGCTCGGAGCTAATGATCCGGGTCAGGCAGCCTTCTGCACCTGTCTGAATCTCCCCCCTTTCTGCCCCTCTCTATATTTACCCAGTGGGAACTTTCCAAGAATGGAAGTGGGAAGATAAATGCCTGTGGGGGCTAAATTTAGCCCAGGCTCCCTGGCCCTTCTCCCTGTGGTGGCATTTCAGCTGTGAGCTTGACAGCCTGTACCCTTCCAGTTCCACAGAGTGGATGTCCATCCGTGACGGAGAAAGAACCTCTCTCTCTTTCCCCCACACCTTCTTTTTTATTTAAGCCAAGGCAGAATTCTTCATGGGACCACAGCCACTTTGCCTGTCTCGGGTGTGAGCATCACCTGCCTCACAGAGGTAAGGCAGCAGCATAATGATGCATGGGCAGTTGGGGAAATTGGAGGTAACTTGGTAGCCAGAGCTTTAAAATTGTGACTATTGACTGGTGTTTTTTATCTTCAGCTCTAGCTGTAACCTCTTTTCTGGGTTTTCAGATGTGTGAATGGTTTCCTTTAGCTCAAGAGGTGACAGCTATGGTTTTGGCTCTTTGCATCAGGGAGCATCCGTGAGCTCCTCACATCAGTGTTTATGCAGACAAAGTAATGCCCCTTTGGGTACAGTAATTTGTTCAGAAAATATTACAGCTGTATTTTTCCAGGCTATTTTTATTGAAAGTATAACCGTTGTATTTTCAAATTGACTCTGTAGTAACGTTAATACCCCAGGTCCTCACACCACCCCCCGCACTATTAGCAGTGTCAGCGGAGAGGCTTCCAAAGCCCCAGTGCTTGTCACTAATATGTCTAATGAATAACAATGATTGTATAATTCCACCTATTTCTATAGAAATGGATTGGGTTAGTTTAACAGGTGGAAGTGCAACAGAGGTTTGCCTTCACCAGCTGCCATCAAGCTTGCTCTACTTAACCCAGAAATAGAGCTATGAAGGTCATTTGGCACTGGGGAACCCTCTGAGCTTGCACACCTTGCCATCCAAGGCAGATGTGGGACATGTCTCCTGTGGTTTTTCCTCACTACCAGCAGATGCACGTTTGCAGAACAGGGCTAATTGCTCAGTGCAGCTCTGCTGCATTGAGACAGGGGAAACCAAGCCCCTCCTGTAGGAAACCTGAGCTGCTGTGAGACTGCAGTGTTGTGAAAAATTCCTCTGTCCTTGGCAGGCAGCGTTTCCATCACATAAGACTGCTGGTGCCACCCAGCCACAAGGCTGGGCCCTGCAAATGCGCCGGACTTTGGTCTTGGCTTGGGTGTAACATACTCAGGAGCCCCTCTCCTTCCTCCCTGCGTGCCCAGGGAAAATCCAGTTTCTTCCTGCAGCCTTAGTCCATAGGCTTGAGCAGGCAGGAGAGAGTTCACAGCACTGAATTTGAATGTTGACAGTTTAAGGAAGGGCAATGCTAAAAATCGTTAACACAGCCACATCACTTAGCTTCATCTTCTGTTTTGAAATCCAATCCTCTTAAAATGTGGCCTGGTTTAAAAACTGAGTGCTTATTCGCATGTGCTCTTTAGCAAAGCCCAGCAATGCTGTCAGCTCCGAGATCATCTGAGTTTTCCATGGGTTTCAAAATATTCAGAAATGCAGCTACAGGTGAGGCTATTCACAGAAGCGTTGGCCAATATGAAGCAGAATCAATTCTGCTGTTTTTCCACGTGGTCAGCACTAGAAGGACACAGCTGGTTGGGGAGGTTTCTGTGTGTTTTGGGGAAATGGGCAGCTTTATTTATCAGCTGGGTGTAGAATGCTTGCAAAAGTCTATGATTGTGCAGCAGCTCTCCTGAGCTCTGGGCTTGAGTATCCCATGAGTAGCGGTCCCATACCCTTTACCACCTCTGGGGGCAGCAGCAAAGCATTAAATAGCTTAAATAAAAAGGTCTCAGTTCACCCCTGCAGCCTTTGAACTTCAACACGAAATTCAACTATTTTGGTATGTTCTTGACTGCAACATTTTAAGGAGAGGTTGCCCACCTGAGTGCTACAGAGATGTCTTCAGGCTTTGCCTTAATGCTTCACCAGTATGGATTTCTTCACCCATGGAGGCAGCAGGGTATGTGTGTCAGAAATGCAGTACAGCTTTTTTTGAGAATCTTCCTTAAATGTATAAAAAATAACGAGAAGGTGGGAGTGATGTCAGAGGGAACTGGTTCTTACCCTTGTTGTTGTCCCATAGATATCAGGTTTTACTGCTTACAATGAAAGTGGTACTCAGGAGACAGATCAAAAAAATGAGCTTAATGGACATCAATAAGATTTTCTCCATGCTCCAGCCCAGAGAAGATGAAGATAATGGAGACAGTGAGGAGCTGAACCGAGCGGTATCTGAGGACGATTACCAAACTCTTGACAAGCTCTTGCGCCAAGACAGGTACAAGAGAGTCATCAACAGCAGGAGTGGCTGGGGCATCCCCAGCACCCCGCTGCGCCTGGCCGCCTCCAAGGGCCACCTCAGGAGCCTGGAGGTCCTCCTGGCCCATGGGGCGGAGGTGGACAGCCTGGATGTGAAAGCGCAAACCCCGCTCTTCACAGCAGTCAGCAACGGCCACCTGGAGTGCGTGAAAGCGCTGCTGGAGGCAGGAGCTGGTCCCTCTGGCAGCATCTACAACAACTGCTCACCGTTGCTCACAGCAGCCAGGGATGGGAACGTCGGCATCCTGCAGCAGCTCCTGGCGCATGGTGCTGAGACCAACGTCCAAGCGAGGGTGCCCGAGTGGGCTGCCAACTCCACCGCTTGTTCTGGCCCTCTCTACCTTGCAGCTGTCTATGGGCGCCTGGAGTGCTTTAAGATGCTGCTGCTCTATGGTGCTGATCCCAACTACAACTGCACTGACGAGAGGATGATCGCACGCATCAAGGAGCCCAAGACTCTGCTGGAGATCTGCCTGAGGCACGGCTGCCGGCGTGAGTTCATCAAGCTGCTCCTTGACTTTGGAGCCAATGTGTATTTGCTGAACATTGAGAAGACCGCACCCCCTGGTAGTGAGGGCTTGGAGCTGCTGTTGCAGGCAAGAGGTAATCTGTGTGAATGGCCCCAGGTTTTATTTGGGGGCAGTTTTTTTTCAGGTTGCCCTTTATTTCTTCCTCTCCTTGGAGAGGGAGAGATCAGCCTGAGCAAGGCTTTCCTGCAAGCTTTGACCCTCTTTGCAGCTTCACTTGAGAGCATGAGTCTCTTCCGGTTTTAAACTCTTGAATGTTATCACTCTTACTCTGAACATTTATTCCTACCTCTCCCCTAGTGATTGTGGTGTTCACAATAACAACAATAAAAGGTTCCAGTACACAGCATTGTAATAGGAGGATAAGGATGTAACAAGTTTACAGAGAACAGGTCCCCAACTGGTAAAGAAACATGACAGCTCAGATATGTGTGTTGCCTCGGGAAACTCCCAAAAGAAATTGTTGGGATTCAAAAGAGAGTATCATGAGAGGGCTTGTTTGTAATATCCACCAAAGATCCTCAGTTCCCACTGCTGGCTGTTGTTGGAAACAGGCTACCTTATTGTGGGGCTTTGGGGTGACTCGGTGCAGCCACTGCATATGTTTATGTGGTTGTCCTCCCAGTCAGACTTGCCTCAGTGTCTGCTTCTCATAGCTATTTCAAGCTGCTGCTTTGAATGAGTGTCTTCATTGCCACTGATGCTGGTCTGGAGCATGTGGGAACTTCCATAGGCTGGTATTTCTGCTTAATATAAATCTATTGGGTTAAATGCTGCTTTTCTCCATTCCTCTCCTTTTTGTTGCTTACCATCAGCTTTTCTGTGCTTCCTAAGCCCAGGAAAACTGCACTTATTTCAGTATAGACCAGGAAAAAATCCTTTCTACATGCACAGCTCCCATGAAATATGCTGTGGCCAACTGTGAGCATGACCAGCCCCAGCAAAGATGCTTGGTTGGGTGCATCTCTTTGACAGCATGTGAGCTGGAGGAGAGCAGAGTTGTGTGTCCTGAAGATCCACAGTGATGGTCTTGTTTTTCCCTCCCTCTCCTTCCACAGCTCATCCCAAATCCTTGATGTCTCAGTCCAGGCTGGTGGTGAGGCGCATTCTGAAGCAGGCTGGCCACGCGCACGCCCTTGGTGAGCTGGACATCCCACCCGTGCTGGTGAGCTACCTCCAACACCAGCCTTAGCAGGGACGCACCATGGAAGGAAGACACCTGCCCCAGAAACGCCCAACGCCTGAATTAAAAGCTGCTCTGTCACTGCCATTGCACAGCACGAAACAAGTGAATTTGTGGTTGCAAAGGTGATTTGTTTGTTTTTTGGAGGGGGAGAGAAAACAGGAGACTTCAGCTCCTGCTGCGCACCAGGCGTAGCAGAGTGATGGCAGAGCAGAATCTGAGCAGAGCTGCAGGTCTTCCCCCCCCAGTGTGGCCTCAGCTGTGTGTAAGACCCATTTCCCAGAGAGGTTTCAAGGCATTTGTTTGGTTGCGCAGCCTGCTGAGGGCAGCAGGAGGCTGTCTCAGCCGCATGCAAATGCCCTAATGCTGCCATGTGGCTGTCACCTCCTGCACCCCTGCACTGTGCCTAGTTTGCTTCTGACCCCAGGCAAAAATCAGTGTGGCTCCTCAGTGACAGTGCCTGTAGGAAACTCAGGCAGGGGCTGCAGTTCATGGGCCTAGGCAGAATTCTCCAAAGCCCAAACTGCAATCTCCTTGCTCTAGCAGTTATCTTTGTATTTTTACTCTCCTCGAAAGTGGTTCATGTTACTGCTGAGGGCTGGGGCATCTGTCTTGTCTGAGTGCCTATGACTGTACTGGATTTTTAAATTAAAAATGTATGCTAATATTTCTATTAAACTATTGTGATGTTTGGTAAAATATTGTTGAACTGGGACTGGAAGAGATGAGAAGCCCAGCTGATGTCATCTGGAAGTGACCCAGGGACACATACTGTTACAGCCTGGGCTGCCTTTAGGAGTTAGCAGAATATATCCCCTATAGCTTGGTCACTGCAGTGTTACTGTGCCTTGAAGGCAAGTGCTGGTGATGCTGTTGTGCATCCAAACCTCCTCAGGAACACAGGGTGTGGGGTTTGGCTCCTGGTCACTGCTGAACTGCAAAACGTCAGCATGGCATCAGCTCTGCACAGGTTGCTGCCTGCAAAACAGAGGCGCATCCTACATTATTTATCGGCTCCCAATCTAATTGTTATTTCAAAGGTTGTGAAATCTATTAATTAGCATCCATTAGGCTGCAGGAAGTCTCCTGGGGGAAGCGTCCAGGCCCCCTGAGCTTGGTGTGCTTCAAATTAGCCTGAACAACACATTGGCAATCACTCTGTGGGGAGCAGTTGCGCAGTGGGTATGGAACAGGGCTGCCTGATCCAATGGGTCTCGCTCTCATCGAGTTGATATGGAGCAACCTCTTCTCAGGGAGGGATTTAACACCACATGAAGTTCTTCCACCCAGCCTGCTTGCACACGGTTGCCCCACCATCACCCTGTCCTGGAGCATGCCATGGCTCTTTGGCTGCAATTGAGGACACATTGGTAACTCTTGGACTACTTTGTTCTATTCCATATTTCCATGCAGGGTTTAAAGTTGAGGGCTTAGATTCTGATGTTAGAATGCTCCCCCAAACCATCCAGAAAGTGGGTGGACTCATGCAGGTGCAGCTTTCTCCTCCACACAACCTCTTGTGCATGTGTGGGGTAAAAAGGTGACCGTTGCTTTTGGGCTGTAGGAAGGGGAGTGCAGCTGAGCCTGTGTCACCTGTGGGGACCCCTTTGCTGTGGGGTTATGGGGAAGAAAGACTTCCTACCATGGGGCTGGGAAGGGATGGGGTGATACCACCATCAGCCCCCTCGGGCAGGAATAAGCAGATAACAAGTCTCAGGCCCTGCTCCTGACCCAGAATGGAAATTGAACATTTGAATGGATGACAAATTCCATTTTCACAGTAATCACACCAAGCAAGTACCAGCTGGTGGCTCTAATGCCAGCTGCACATGTTTATTAATTACTGGACCTTTTGTGATTAGGAGCAGTTTTTGGAGCCTGTGCTGCTGCGAGCAGCAGGCAGTGCACCAGCTGCTCCTGCTTCCTCTGGATTTCTCACTTCTTGGGCTTCTCCTTGAATTTCTGGTTATCTACAGTTGGCTATGGGAGCAGCCAGAAGGATGCTCAGCCCTCCAGTTGGGCTGGGATTTCTTCCCACATTCACCAAAGATCTGGGATGTGATCATCCAAAAGAGGGGCAGGGACCGAGTGCTTGGTGGTAGGAAATAGGGGTGGTAATGGGACGAAGCTTTTGGCTTTTCTGGAGGGCTGCCTGCACGCCCTCATGGCTCCCGGGGGGGTGGCACCCGTCTTTGTTTGACGTGCATCGACAAGGGGGTCGACAAGTCAGGGTTAGAACCCCTCTGGTGCTCCACAAACGTGATGGCACTGCGGCAGGGTGACCGGGCACGGCCCCGTGTGACAGCTGGGCGGCACAGGCGGGTGCTGGGTGCACCGGGTGCCCCTAGGTGCCCTGCCCCAGCCCGCAGGGGACACCTTTCCTTGACATTTACCACAAAATAACGATCGAACTGCCTTCAGAAAGCTTGCCGCCTGTTTGGAGCCATGTCCGAGCTGCCACCATCTCCCCCACGCTGAGGGGAGGGGCGAATGGCAGCGGGACCCCTAGGCGCAAAGACACCCAACAGTGATGTTTTTTGTTTTTTGGTTTTGTTTTTTCAAATACCGGCCGGTGAGGAGGCGGCAGCCCAGCCCCGTGCCCCCGCGCGGCCT
>WBMW01005209.1:203543-224967 GCA_013396635.1 Penelope pileata | reverse complement strand
ACGGGGGGGGCGGGCTGGGGGCTGCGGCCGGGCCTGGAGCCCGGCTGCTTCGCGGTGCCCTGAGGTCCCCTTCCAGCGCAGCGGCTGAGCCCGGCCAGGGGCTGCTGTGCTCCGTCCTCGCCGTGGCTCTGAGCGCTGCCGGGGTGGCCCTGGCCAGACCAAGGCAGATGGTGGCCCCGGCCTTGCTCCCTCCTGCAGAGCTGGACCCGCTGCGGGGCCCTCCGGGATGGTGGCATCGGGGCAGAGAGTACCTCGGGAACGGCCCTGGGTTTCCCTGCCAAGATGGATGGAGGACCGGACCCCGTGGGTTTCCTGAAGTCCTCCGAGTTTGGCTGAGGGTTTTGCAGCGAGATTTGTTGTGGTGTCAGGTGCGGTCCCTGGTTCTTGGCCATCTTGTTCCTCCCCAGCCGTTGTGTCCCAGTGGGTGCAGTGCTGGTGCTCTGTCCTGCTAAAAATCAAGCACCTGCAAGGCACGACTGCAAAGCTGAGTTTTCACACACACATTTTTTTATAGGACTGAAATAATTGCATCTTGGGTCAGGTTTCTGTTGGAGCTGAGCAGTGTCATTGTTGGGCCAGCAGCACCTTCCCCAGGGGCTGGGTGCTCCGCAGCTCTCTTGGAAGCATCTCTTTTCCTTAAGTTCATCCTGATCTTTCTCACCAGGCTTCTGTCGTTCCCCCCCCAGAGCTGAGTGCTGGGCACCGTGAGGTGACGGAGCAGCGGGGACAGCCCTGCGAGGAGCCAGGCCCCCGGGCTGGGTGGGCCGAGGTGCAGGGATGTCTCCACGGCAGGGATCTGCCTTCTGGTTCAGTAACAGCCTTCCCGGGGGCGTTGGGAGCTCCTCCGGCAGAGCTGTTACAAACTCACACCCGTCTCGTAAAAGCGTTCGCCTGCGAGTTGTTTTGATGTGGGCACCGCGTGGTTGTGGTGGCTGTGATCTCGGAGCAGGGAGGGAGCGCGGGGGGAGGGTGCCGGGCTCCTGCCTCGCCCCGGTAGCAGCGTGGTCAGCTTCGGCCGAGCTGAGCTCCTGCAGCACAGCAAGGCCGTAGCGATGCCTGCTGGCTCAGTGGCCACCTCTGTGTTTGGAGGTTGTCAGGTGCCGTTCAGCTGCTGTTTTTCGCTGTGCTGCTGGGCAGCAGCTTGGAGCTGGGGCAGGGATGTGCCCACCAACATGTCTCTCTGTGCCCAGCAGCGTGCCCCAAACCTGCTGTCAGAACATGACGGAACACGGAACAATTCCCTTTTACAAAAGGGGAGACAGGAGCTCTGAGCAGGGAAAGCTGAGGCTAGCGGTGGATGCCAATTGCAAAGCCCATTCTCGGTTGTTACCAGCACCTTGGGAGCTCCTCTGGCCCGCTGGCTGTCTCTTAAAAGCTGTGCTGCAGTGTGTGTCCACCCCAGCTGCAGCGTTTTGCTTTCCTCTCCTCTCACAGATCCCGCCCGCACGGTGCCTCGCGTCGCTGCCATTATCGCAGCGAAAAACAACTGAAGAAAATCACGGCTCCGACTACAGGAGTTTTACAACTATAAAGCTGCTGCTAAATCAGGGCTCGGGATTGAAACTTTGAAGTGCTTGAGTTATCTTTGTTTCTGAGACAGAATGACATTAATACGCGGCTTTCCAACAAAACGATTTCTGTGGCGTGCTGCTGTACTGTAACAAAAACCGTTTGTGCAACAGTTTGAGGAGCGCAGCAGCAGCTTTGGCAGGTTCCTGCCTGTCGCTGCGGACAGCTGCAGTCACATCCCTCTGCAAACTGAGGCATCGGTGGCGGGAGCGTGCTGTCACGGGGGGGCTGCTGCTCCTTTGTAAGCAGCACCTGCAGAAATAAGGTGGAGCGGAGTCCTGCGGGGTCACGGAGGGACCCACACTGCTGTTCTGCAGTTCTTGCTGCCTCTGTTGGGGAAGGATTTGGTTTCTGTCGTTGCGTGGGAAGAGGCTGTGGCATGGCTCAGGGAGCTCGGCATGTTGTGTGGGGAGAGCTTGGAGGGCTCTCCTGGCCCAGGAAACGGGCGCTGGGCTTAGGGGGAGCAGGCTGGGGGTTGAACGCTGCAGAGGGAAAAAGCAGTGTGTAAAGGGCCTATAAAATGGCCACGAATAGAATTACGCTGGAAAATGGAAGATGGCTTCCAGTTCTCAGAGCTCTTGACTTGTGAGGAGGGCAGGGAGCGCTGGGGAGAGGCTCCAGGGGTTTGTGGAGGAGCGAGGTTGGTTGTGGGAGGGGATGGCCCAGCCGCAGCAGGAGGGAGCTCGGTGCTGGGGACAGAGCTGTCCCACGGCCGCGTCACAGCGAGTTCCCCCCAGGACGCTGCTGAGGACGGTGGAAGGATCTCTTTTGTCTGCGGGTTCATTCAGGATTTGGTGAATTCAGCTACGGCTGGGCTGGATGCTCTGTTTCAAATGTTTTTTTTTTAGCTTGAGAGCTGGAGCACAGTCATGCTTCATACACACACTGTGCTGCCCAAGGTCCCGGAGCGGTCGCGCAGCTGTGCTGTGCGGAGCTGTGACAGCCCCACATTGCTCTGTTCTCCTTCCCACCCCTGCCCCGACCCCTGTCTCGCCTCTGGGTGCACGGGGCTGTGCTGTGCCTTTGTCTCTGCAGCTCCGAGGGCCGAGCAGCCGCTGGCTGCTCTGTGCCATTGTATGGGCTGCGAGGCAGATGGGGCGCCTTCCCGCTCAGCCCCAGCCCTGCCTGATGCGGCCCTGCTGCTCGCTGCCTCTGGGGAAGCACCGAACGCACACTCCCAGCGCTTCCCAGGCTGCTGCTGGGGAAAACCTGGTTTAAAAACAAAAGCCAACCTGTGAGTAAGGGAGAGGGATGCTTGGTCCGGCACCAAGCCCCCAGCCAGCGTTGGAGCGGTTATCCCAGATTACAGAAATCCGCTGTCCTGCTGGGGTGCCCCAGTGTCCCGGTCCTGGCAGCAGGACAGGCCCCATGGGCTGGGGAGGGTCCTGAGTGCCCCTGTCCCATTTGGAGCATCGGGACGATGTGCCTGCTCCTTGCTGAGAGTGAGTTGATGGCAGCTTGTCCTTGCTGGTGCCTGTGGGAATTGATTGATGGCGCTCGAGTGCCTGCCCCGTTCTGGCACCCACCTGCCTGTGTCAGAGCTGCGGAGGGGATTCCTGTTCTGCTGTGCCTGGTGCTTCTCGCTCTTGTGGAAGGTCGCTGCTCTGACGTGGAGGAGTACCAACCAGCGGCTGGATGCGTGCTGCCTGCTGACATGGTTCATCTTTGCAGTCAGGTGTTTTCGTGGCAGCTGTCAGGGTCTGAGCGGATTTCTGCAGAGCCCAGCTGTGCAGCTCGGCCGCTCTGCTCCTTCCTGCAGGCACCTCCTTCTGCGGGGCTGCCCCCACCTACAGCGGGGTGCTGGGCTCTGCCCTGGGGTCACTGCAGGGCCTGGGGGCTCTGGCCCTGCTGAAGGGCAGCATCCATGTCGTGCTGCCGGGGTAGAGGTGGTGAGTCCGTCGGTGGCCATCAGTGGCTCACACCAACTAATCTCTGGTGCAGCACAAAGAGAGGATTTAGCAGCCTGCTTACCGCCGGCAGTGTCAGCCTGCATGAAGGCTGGAGGCCTGATGAGCTGCCTAAGGGCCATGGTGGGTTTAGGGGATAAAACGGGGACATTTCTTTTTAGGTTTTTAAAAAGAGACTCTCATCCTTCGCCTCATTTCTTTTTTTTTGTTGAGGGCTGAGGTGACTGTGCATTTTCATGGGTGCTTTTAAAAGTGTGGAGAGCCCAGCTGAGGTCCTGAAGCAGGCCCCTGCTTTGGGAGGTGCTGGGCAGGATGGAGGCTGTCCCTT
Source organism: Penelope pileata (assembly GCA_013396635.1). NCBI lineage: Eukaryota > Metazoa > Chordata > Aves > Galliformes > Cracidae > Penelope > Penelope pileata. The sequence continues at coordinate 221,163 of WBMW01005209.1, read as the reverse complement.
TTGTGGGGTCACAGCATCACAGAATGTCCCAAGTTGGAAGAGACCGACAGACACTATTGAGTCCAACTCCTGGCTCCACGTGGGACCACCCAAAATTCAAACCCTGTGTCTGAGAGCATTATCCTAACACTGCTTGAACTTGTCCTCAGTGCCCTGGGCGTGCTGGAGGAGGGGACGTGGTGCTCAGAGCTCGCTTACGGGGCAGGACAGCCCGCTGGCAGAGGTGCGGTGTCACAGCTGTGCTCTGACAGAGCCCCAGGCTGGGGGGGGTCAGCCTGCGTGGCACTGCTGGGTGCTCCCCTGGCTGCTCAGGATGTGCCTCACTTCTGCCCAGGTCCCCCTGCATCGCCCCGAGTACGACCAGATCCGCCTCGTCCCTGCTGGCCCTCAGGAGGCTGGGCACTGGTGAACTGCTGTCTTCTACTGCTGTGATTTGTTCAGGTTTGTTTCTAACCCCGTTTTCATATTTCATCGATACTGGCGTTTGCCCTTGGTGACTTTATTTTTCTGGCGTCTATAAATAGCTGTGTGGTCACAGCAGTGAGCACTGATTGATGCCAGTGCTGATGTGGAGCCAGCACGAGCTTCTTTTCAAACTGGGTTTTTGAAATCTTGTTCCTGTTTCACTTTTTTGCGACTTCTTTAACAATCTGCATATACAGATGTATGTGTGCTGCTTCCTATCGGCCCTACCTAAACAGATCTCTCCAGAGAGGCTCTGGGGGGGCTCCAGGAGAAGCCCAGAGTCGCTCCAGAAAGGCTTTGGAAGCACCTGGGAGTGCAGAAGCGCTCTGTGTCAGAGCTAGAGAAGCACTGTTTGGGCCCTAGGAGGGCCCAGAAGCCCCAGAGCAAGAGCAGCATGTGCTGTCAGGGATATTTAACATGTTTAAATCCACCACCACAGGAATCCACCTCCATCAGTGATGGCTGTAGAAACACGTCCCCTCGTCTCCTGCCTGCCAGGTGAGCACTGGAGCGGTTCCATCGCTCGGGGTCTCGCAGCGAATCCCCAGCTGAGCTTCGTGTCGGCTGTTTTCAGGGAATTGTGTCAAACGCTCACCCACGGCACGGTTACACTCAGCAGGCCTGAATTCCACTTACGCCTTCCCCACTGTTCCTTCCAGCTGGCTCCGTGCCCGCGGGCTCCAGCAGCCAACATTAACAGCAGGCGTGCGGGCTCCGTGCAGGACAGGTCTGCAGGGCAGCGCTGGGAGCACAGCTCCGTCCTGCGCCTTCTGCTTTCCCGAGCTGCTGCTTCTAGGGAGGAGGGCGAGCACCGAGGTTCTCATTCATTACAGAGGCAAATAAAGGCTGTGGTGCTCTCACACAGGTTCCCAGGGCTTGCAAGCAAACGTCATGTCGTGTGTTGGCTGTTGTTGCAGGAGCTGGAGGCCATCGTTTGGGCGCGTTTTTCGTTCAGGATCTCTGGGCAAACTGTGACCAGTCAGAGCTCAGCTGTGGGTATTACTGCTCAGCAATGCATTACGATCCTCATTGGATTTATTTTCTCCAATCTCTACTCTGGAAAAGAAATATTATTATTTTATTTCTCCTCCTATTGACATCAATCCAGGATGAAATTTAAAACCTACCTCTCTCTGCTTCTGAGATAATCTGATCAGGGTGGTTTGTAATGAATGTTTTTAATGCAGTTCTGTCGTGCTCCACTGATGATTTTAAAAACAACTGAAATCTAGCGAGGAAAAGGAAGCACAGTGAATGGCTGCTTTTGCTGGATGCACGCTTATTGTGAGGGCTGCTCCCCGGCGGGGCTCTACCCAAACGCTTCCAGCCACCTTGTGCTGTGTTTGGGGGGCTGGAAGCAGCGTTTGGCACGTCTCAGTCCCTCTCTCTTTTGGAGGTGCCCATGTTTCCTGTGCTGAAAGTCAGCTGTTAACAGCACAGAACCTAACTGCCCTTTGACAAGAGGTCAGGAGGCTGAGCGAGGTGGCTCGGGGCGCTGAGCTGCCCGTCCCTGCGAGGCACTGCTATTGCCAGTGGCTACAGGTGGGTTCCCTGCGCTAGCAGCCTGCTGAATCCAAGCACTGTGATGTTTTCGTGCTGAGTTCCAACAGGCTGGAGGATTCTGCAGCTCTAGTTCCAGCTGGTGACGAAGCTCTTTGCCTCGTTACCCCTGTACACCACCCACTGCTGTCTCCTCATCTCTCTCCTTTCTCTTTGCTTTAGATCAGCCACGATGCTTCAGTCCATGTTCCCACAAGAAGACTCTGCAGCCGAAGTCATCATTTACAGCTAGAAACACCCGAACCAAGCAGCTGCCATGGAAACAGCCTGCACGGAGGAGGCTGCCAGGACCCGGTCGCAGTCTGCAGCGTGCAGGCAGCGCAAGGGCAGCGAGCAGCAGCCAGAGGAGAACGGCGAGCGGCTGTCCCAGCGGAGCGATGCCTCGGCCGTGGAGCAGCAGCAACCCCATGCCCCCCCTGGTAAGCTGAAGAAAACGGCTTTCAAGCTGTTTGGAGGGAAGAGGAGTATATGTACGCTGCCGAGTTTCTTCAGTGGCAGGAACAAAGGCCAGGGGAAAGGAGCGTCGAAAAAGGGTCTCAGTAAAAGTAAGACCCACGATGGGATCAGCGGCGCTGCGTATGATGAGGGCAGTGGGGTGCAGCTGGAAAGCCCTTCAGGTGGATGCAGGGATTCGCATCCTTGCCTGCTGCCAAGCTCCCAAAGTGTTCATGTGGCCATAGACAATGGCACCAAGTTTGATTTTGACAGGCAGGACAGCTCTCCACCAGGGAGCATTGAGGGCTGTGAGAAGAAGCCCAACGGAGACAAGTTGTCCTTCCCCAGACCAAAAAAAGGGCTGAAGGGGTTCTTGAACAGCATCCGGCGACACCGTAAGAGCAAGGTTGCTGAGTGTGAGAAAACAGAGCTCTCTGAGTGGGCTGGGGATTTGGAGGAGACCAGCAAAGCTCAAGGCACGTGCGTGGAAAGCCCCGGAGTCACAGAGGAACGGGGGCCCGGATCTGTCCCTCTTGCCGCAGCCTGCCCAGGGAACTCGGCAGATAACTGCTCGGTGCACACAGCAGCTGACTCCAGGGAGGCTGCAGAGCCAGACTGGCTCCTGGCTGATAAGGGCAGCTGCGAGGGTGATGCGGTGAAAGTGCCTGGGGACAAGGATGGTCTGGACGCAAAATCAGAGGTGGATGGTGTTGCCTACACAGAGTCCAACTACAGCCATCTCCCTGCAGACCTTCATCCAGACTTGGCAGACAATGACCCTCCCTCATTACACTCTGGGGACCAGCTGAGCCTCCTCTTCGGGGACGTCACATCCCTGAAGAGCTTTGATTCCCTCACAGGGTGCGGAGACATCATCGCCGAACCCGACATCCTCAGCATTGCCGAGAGCACGATCTCTGTGGAGCGCAGCAGAGACACCGCTAAGCGGAGCCCATGCCTCGTCACCTACCAGGGAGGTGGGGAGGAGATGGCCATGTCTGAGGAGGAGTACCTCCAGCAGATGTGGGATGGCACCGTGGAAGAGGACAGGAGCTACGAAGCCCTGCTGCCTCCAGCTGTGAGCAGTCCCGAACCACAGGCGGTGAGCAGCAAGCTGGAGACGCGTGGTTTGCGTGAGGGGGAGGCCCACCCCTATGCTGCTGGGGCCATGGATGGGGTCGAGCTCCTGACACCGCAGAGCGACCAGCAAGAATCAGCACCTAACAGCGACGAGGGGTATTATGACTCCACCACACCGGGACCGGAGGATGAAGCTGGGGATGGGCTTTGTGAGATCAAGAGGGACCGTCTTCCCAGGGACAGTTACAGCGGCGATGCACTTTATGAGTTCTATGAGCCTGACGACACGCTAATGAGCCCCTCACACGGGGAGCAGTCCCTGTTTGAGAGCAAGGTCTCTCGTCCAGAGATCTTCAGCTACTTCTTGGACTTCTGCCTCCCTGCTGAGAAGAGCTTGATCCAGATGATGGATCAGAAGAGGGGGGTTATGGAAACCGAAGAAGAGCGGCTAGCTGCAATTCAGAAAGAGCTGCTGTACTGGGAGCTGCAGAGGGAACCGGCCCTGAAACGACTCGATGTTCCCAGCAAAGAGAAGTGTCCTAGGGAAAAGCAGAACATTGAATGTAAAACTAGAGCAGCCAACTTGATTGGCAAAAATCAGAGTTGCCTTGGTAGTGAGCAGATCGCCTCTCAAGCTCCGAACAGGAGTGTGAACAGTGGGATTCCGGTGTCTAGAGTTGAAAATCCAGAGTGGAGGGATTTTCCGGGGCCTTTGTGTCCAGAGAACTGTTACAACAGCCAAAAAGCCCAAGGAAGTTGCCTTATTCAGCTCATGAAGAACAACCCAGGGTTTGATTCTGACCCGGATCGTGCGTTGTTTGGGGGGTCCCTCCATGGTAGCGCAGCCCCGGCCAAACCGGAGATGTTCCCTGGCCACAGACCCCTGGAGCGCGAGGGCTGCTCGCAGAGCAACCACCACAGTGGGGTGGAGGCTGCCAGCAGGGAGTCCCAGGCTGGGTGTGAGTGTGAGCCCGAGCACGCCGTGAATTTCTCGCAAGCACTGGTGGAGTTCACCAGCAGTGGGACCCTCTTCTCTAGCCTCTCGGAAAGCCTGGGCAGCTCTGACTCTGGCTCTTCCTTCACTCAGAACCTCCCCGTCCTCCCCACCATGGTCACGTTCGACATTGTCGACGTGGAGCAGGAAGGGGAAGGGGAGTGCGAGCAGCACCTCGAGATGAATGCTGACGAGGACATGGCCGCATCCTTCGAGGCCTTCGATGACAGCTACGTGCAGAAGGAGTCGTTTGCTGAATGTGACGAGAGAATGTTCCTGGGGTACCCCCAGGGCTCCTTCCAGAGCTGTAACTGGGGGGTTGCCAGCCTTCCTCGGCACCTGCGCCTGCACGGGCTCAGCCCTGCCATGCCAGCACCGCTCTCCCTTAACAGGAGGAGCAGGTCGCTTGACACCGAGAGCCTGGAGTTTGAACTTGCTGACTTGCAGGTTTCCAAGAACGGCCTTAAGCCTTGCCAACTCTGGTCAAAATGGGACAAAAAGGATTTGGACGGAGCGAGAGGGAGCAGGAGCAAAGAGGAGGACAAAGGGGGGGAGGCTGACGGTGTGCTGAGTTGGCCGGGCTTGCAGCACCTCCAGTACGATGCGGAGCTGGCTCCTGGGGAGATGGAATGCTGGGGCTTTGCTCCAGCTGCTGCCATGCAGAGTGGCTGGGAGCCGTCCGAGTGTCCAGATGCAGACCCCCTCTTTTTGTCCCTTTCCCAGAGCAGTGCCAGGGAGACTCTGGAGAGGCGGCCCCAAGATCTGGAGCCAAACAGGCTCCTGGTCAGGCCATCCAACTTACCTCTGCAGCCTGACCCGGGGCAGACCCAGGAGATGTCTGGGTCCTACAGGTACCATGGAGAAGCCGTGGCCAAAAAGCTCGCGCGTGTGCTACCGCTGGGGGAGCCGGAGCCGCCACAGAGCTTCAGCTTCACCCAGTCCCCAGAGAAACCAGCCAAGTGCAAACCTGTCGGCGTCACCCAGGGAGTGCCCCAGTTCCATGACGACACTGAAACCTTAAAAAACCCAGCCTGCTTCGCAGAGCTCTGCGGGAGCGCCGGCAAAGAGCTGCTGAAAGCCAGAGCCGTGCAGGGGAATGCACTGCCTGGCGGCTGCCCGAGCACAGCAGTGAANGGGGAGGAAGAGGAAGAAAGTGAACACTAACGAGTGACTTTAGTGAGCGACTAATGTCAAACTGGGCCAACAAAGATGAACTCCTCTTGCAGCTGCAGTACACAGTCTCCGTGCTGCTGCCGTTCTGCGCTGCTGTGGGTGCTCTGGTTTGGTGGAGAGCAACCTCCTGGATTCATAGATTAACACTGAGGCACTTTTGGTTTTTTTCCAGTGCGAACCACCACTCTTGAACACAACATGCAAAATGTGGTAGCAGCCCCAGTGCACGGTCTCATTGCTGCTAGAATAAAGTCTGGAAACGGACCCATTACTAGTAGGGCAGGTTTGTTTTCTACAGATTTAACTGAAGGGGCATCATCACCTTTAAAAAAAAGAATGTGATTAGTTGACAGTTTGGAAGGAGCGAGGAGCGTTGCTGCCTTGTGACCTTGCTCACTGTGTCACTTGGCCGTGAGCGGTCGCTGCTCCCGGGTGTGGGTTTCTCGCCACGGGGCCGGGCTGCAGCAGGGTGCTCTGGGGCTGTTCCTGGAGCCACTGCTGGAGCCAGGGCAGCAAGTCCTGGGGAAGCTTCCAAACAGCATTGGGTTTCTTCCTCTTCTCTGTGAAACGTTTTGTTTTGGACAAACTTTTAACGTCTTCCATCTTGTTCTTGATGTGGGGAGCCGCAGAGGAAGGATGCCGGTTATTTTGAGAGCAAGGACAGGAGGCGATTCAGCTGGAAGGAGAACCTTGCCGTAACTTCTTTCCTGCCCAAAAGGAAAGCGGGAGCTTTTGTGTGCGTGCTGATAACGGTTTCCAGTTCTAGCTTTAATTTGCTCAGAAAGACAACGTGCAGAGAGATGTTCTATCGATGGATTCCCTTTCAAGAACAAAGTGTCAGTCCCTTTTCTTTGTCGAGGTCTGTCTTCATGGTGTGTAATTTCCAGCCAAAGCCTTTCCTATGCTTTGTCCCTCACTCCCAGCCTCTCCCAGGCCACGGGCACGCATATGAATCCTTTGAAATAAGCTAACATTGCATCGTGCCTGTAGCTGTGAAGTTGCCGATGCTCTTACTTTCTTCAAAAGGAAGTTTTGTGTTGTGTTTTTAATTTTGTGTTTATTTTCTTTGCATAAACTCATACGAGGAAAGTATTCTGTTTAATTGGAATACAGGATGTAACAGCCTAAATTAGGCTTCACAACTTCTTCCTTCTAGCTGGAGGGAACAAAAAAGCTGGAGGTTGCTGCAGGTTTCTGATTTTATCTTCCTCTTTTGAACAAGTGTGGAGGAGGGACACGAGCTTAGGAGACCAACTTTGTTCTGAGGAGGCTGTGTGAGCTCTTGCAGACATTTGTTGTGGGCGGGGGGAGCAGAGCTGATACCTTTCCTCAAGAAGTCCCCTGTGTCCTTGTTGATCTTAAACACGTTCGTCTCTAAACCAAACCCCTCTCTCTGTGACTTACCGAGCTTCTTCCTGCTTCTGCCCAACTGGCTGTAGTTCAGTTACTGATGAATTACAGATGTTCTTTTTCCCCAGTTGCCCTTTTTCTGCTTCTCTTTGCAGCAGAGACTGTAGCATTAAACAAATAAATCACAAACTGGAAATACCGTGGTGACCCGCTCCTCTGGAGCTGCTGGCCCAGCGTGGGGTGGTGGGGCTCTGCCCAGCCCTGCGTTGGGGCTGGCTCCAGCCCCGGAGCAGCTCACCGGCTGCTCCCAGACCTGCAGCCCAGGTACGTGCCTGGCTGTGCTGGGGAACCTGGGCAGCCCCCAGCACTGCTGGAGTTGTAGAGTACTGAGGCACAAAGAGCTCTTTTGTTTTGTTTTCCTTAAGCTAAATGGGTCCTGTTATTTCTCCTTGAGACGAGACTACTTACCCTCCTGCCCACCCTCCTGTCCTCATACATCCATGAAGGGGCAGGGAAAGGCAAAGCCAGGATTTCCTTGTTGGCAGCTCCGCTTGTGTATACGTTGTTGTTGGTTTTTCATTTGTTTTTCTGAACAGACTCCTGAGGGTAGAGCAGACCCATGTGTGTGTCCGTGGGATTAAACCTTCATTTTTCAGTGTTTACTCAGTGCCCTGGGATTGGGGCCATGCAGGGCAGCTCAACACCTCCCTCGTGCTCGAGGTGAGCGCAGCTTTGGGTCCTGGCATCCTAGCCCAGGTCCATTGCAACTCAGTGCCGATCCCAAAGAAGAGGTCACAGACAGCTGTCACAGACAGCTGTCACTGGCAGCACAGCGATGTCACAGCATGAGTCGGTGCTCACTGCAATTGCTTGGCCTCCGCAGCAGCCTCTGGATTTTTTAATTGTGATTTTACTTCAGCGTGTCACCAAAGGCATCTTGTGGCTCAGAGGGGTTTGCCTAGTGTTTTGTTTGTCCATGGTGCAGCCTTTGCCAAAGTTTTGGTGAGGTATGAAAGTGTCTCAGTGCTAAAATGAATGTTCAGTTGCAAATGCATGTCTGTAGTAATAATTATTTTGTTTGTAGGTACGTAGTGGGAAGACTTATTGACAACAGTTCCTAGACTCTAATGTGCAAAAGCAATACAGCCCAGACTTGATAATCTGACTTTATACCAAAGGTTTCTCCTCTTAATTTGATTTGAACTAAATGAAGCGAGCATCTGTTGATTTAAAATGAGATTTCTAAAAGCATTTTAAAGCTAATTTACTGGATTATTGGGGTATTCTGCCCCATTAACCCAAAGAAATAAGAATTTTCCATATAACTAACCCAGTCTGTAAATTTTCACTGCCGTAGAGAGATTGGATTTCAGTACCTAGTGTATTCCTGCTTCTGTGATACCTGTCTGCTATGGAATAGATGAGACCAGATCTTCCCCACCATGCTTTTCTGGTAGGAAATTATAAAGGGACTGCGGGTGAGTGCCAAATACAAGCTCCTGGGTCTTGGTCTTGTCCCCCTATGGCTTTAGGAGAGATTTCTCTCAGCTGCAGAGTCCAAATACCACTCAGATCGCTACGGGGGGAATATTAACGCTTGTGGTGGTGTTCCCCCACTTTTGGAAGCGATGCGTATGGGAATGAAAGGGCGGTCCTTCATCTGTCTCTGACTCCCCCGGCTGTTAATTGATGACCTGGAATGCATAGTGGCCAGTCTTTGTTGAAGCCAAACTTGCGAGGATTTGGTGTCATAGGGAGTGCTTGGAACAAGTTATTGTCCCGTTGGAGTGGGATCCCATGGCTGCTGTCTGGTGTGGGACAGGGACCCGAGGGTCACCCGTGTTGGCCGTGAGCTCTCAGAGCTTTCACCACTGCTGACCTCACAACAAACACAATTTTCCCAAAAATCTGATGGGGGAAGAATTTCCTACCTGAGTCCTTGGCTGCATAGACGCTAGAAGTGGTCGGATCGCTCACTGAGGACTGCAGCAGTTGTGCTCATGTCTGGGTTGAGCTGTTGTCTTTCAACGTGGTGAAACACAGGATTACCCGAGGCGCCTGAATTTGAGAGCAGTCATTTTTGTGAAAAAAGGGATCTGTGGAGCCAGGAGTAAGGCATGGAAGTCAGGACTAGCAGGTAGTCTGGCCAGGATACTGAGAAAACTCCCCCACTCCTCAAGGAACTCATTCTGTCCCTCCCAGGGAAGCCTTGGCTCGGGGCAGTGCGTTGTGGCTGCTGCCGCAGAGCAGCCGCTGCCCTCGGGTCAGCCTACCAAGGGGCTCTGTATTGCGCGCTGGGTGCTGCCGTGTTTTGTTCGTTTGTTTTTTATATACACATAAGAAAATGGTCGATTTTATCTATTTTTGTATAGTTTTGCATTTTATATTCACGGGGAAATTTTACGGACTGTTCTTTTACTTGCGTACGTTGTGTTTTCAAACGGTGTGGTTTACAGTTCCGATGGAGAAAAAGCAATTGATTGCTGTCACTGCTGCTGCCACTGCCTGTGCAATGCAAGAGAACCACCTTGCTCCCCACACCCCCGTGTAACACGCTGTGCAGCTTTGTCTGATGGACCGGCTCTGAAAGTCAGGGCAGGGCCCAGTCCGCTCCCCCTGCACGTCGTGGGCACCGCCGGGACGTCGTCGTTTCCGTACTGGTTTGTCACATGTCGGCTGTTTTTTGGTTTTGTTTTTAATCTGAATCTGTGGTCTGTGGTGATTTCTCCCTGAAAGTATTGTTGGCTGTCTTTAAAAAAAAAAAAAAAAAAAAAAAAAAAAAAANAGTCTCACGTTTTAGAAGCAACCATGGATTAAAAAAAAAAAAAAAAAAAAAAAAAAAAAAAAAGTTGATTTCAGTTGAGGCTTTCCCTTCTGTGTGCGTAAATTATTTTTATCCAGATCTGGGGCTCTCCTTACCCCCCTTCAGCCCTGGCCGGGCAGGAGGTGCTGTCGCTGCCGTGCGGGGATGGGCTGGGACCAACTCTGGCAGTTCCTTGCTGGGAGCCTGCCCCTGCCCAGCAGCAGCGGAGCTTCCCCCTGGAACAACGCTGCCTTCAATTCTGGGATCACGACTGAAGGGAGAGCTCCTGGTAAGCTAAGACCTAGCGCCAGTTAGCGTGGATCTTGTTGTTCAGTGCAATGAATATGCTGCTTTGGTTGCTTGGCTCTGAGCCCCTGCACTCTGCAGCCCTGCGTGGGGTGCGGGGGCTGAAGGAGCTGCTCTGCAGACGGTCGCGTTGGTTGGCAGAGCAGCAGAGAACAACGCCTGGCAGTGAGGTGCAGAAAAAAAATGGAATGCCGAAAAGCTGAAAGATCACAGCTGAAAGCAGATTTGTCCCTTCTTCCCCCCGAGCCAACACCAGCAGAGGTGGCAGTTCCAGCGGAGACATTTGGCTCTGCGTAGATCTGTGTTAACTCCATGGCTGGTGGCAGACTGGAGCACTGCCCCGGGGCACCGCTGCGGCTGTGTCACCTCTGCCTCGTGGGGTGGAGGCTGCCAACCCCTCCCAGCCCCGGCTGCACAGCACTGCTGCCCTTCTGCAGGGTTGTGTTATCCCAGAAAGGGAAATTCTGGGAGCCCGGCCTCTTGGGGCTGCTCCGTTCCGTTCTGCTCTCATTGCTCCCAGTCCGCAACTTTTTAATGTACTGACCGTGTTTTAAACTGAATGTTCCTTTCACTGAATTCTAATGAATAAACTTCAGATTTTTAGAGAACACCCGATTTCACTTAATTGTGCTTACTCGTGCTCCGTTTCACCGTTGTCTTTCCCACCCTTAGAAGCAGAATGGCTCTTTCTGAGGCTGCTGCCTGTGCTGGGAGGCAGCTGGGAAGTGCTGCTGTGAGGGCGTTGCTCAGAGCTGCTGCTTTTAATATTTCATTACTGTTTGCTGGGCTCCGCTCAGCTCCTGCAGGAGGGGAGGCTGCAGCCCCCTGCCCATCCCAGGGGAGCTGTGGCTGTGATGGGGTTGACCCTGACTGCACCTAATTGAATTTAGGGAGGGAAAGTGTCCCCGGGCAGCACAAAGGGGACGGAGGGCGGGCAGGCGCTGGCTGTCGCTGATGGATGAGCTCCAGTGATGCCCCCGCATTGTGGGCATGGGCAGAAGCCTGGAGCATAACAAAGTGCAACAGTGAACTGCACAGGGCAGCAGCAGCCCTCAACCCCCGGGGTGGGGGCCCGGGGTGTCCCTCCCACCTGGGCACCCTCAGATCGGTGTTAATTACCTGCTGGTAAACACAACTCACTGGCTGTAAATGAGTCTGAGTGCTGAGTGAATGCACCCAAAGCTAACTGTATGCAAATGTACGTCACACTTTAAACTTTATTTGTTGTTTTTGGTTTCATCTTTCTTCCCCAAAGGGATTTCCAAAGGCACAGTGACGCTGAATGAAGGGGGATGTGGGCAACTGCAGCACTGAGCAGTTTGGGGACATTGGGTTCTCCCATCCCACTGACCTGCAGGGGCTCCCAGGGAAAGGGCCGCTTGCTAAGGGGTCTGGGGGTGCTAATTAGTAGCCAGCCCCTTAATCAAGGCAGTTCTCATAGAATCATTAATGTTGGAAAAGACCTCTAGGATCGCCAAGTCCAACCGCCAGCCCATCCCGGCCATGCCACTAACCCGTGTCCCTCAGTGCCACATCTCCAGGGTTCTTGAACGCATCGGGGCAGGACGCCCTGGGTGGTCCCACAGGGACATCCCTGTGTGCTCCAGGCCCGGCCCTGCAGGGTGCACCCAGACTGAGAGGTCACAGTGCAGCGATGCTCTGGCTGTCCATAGAGATTTATTTTTTAATCTCTCTATTTTTAGTGCAACACTGAGCTCTGTTTTATGCTGGGAAATAAATCCCACTGGGCTGCAGCATCTCGTGGGAAGGAGCCGGCACCTCCCCGGTGCTGCTGTGCCGCCGTCCCACCCACTGTGGCCATGCACAATATGGCAGGGGGAGAAACATCGGGAGCCCTGTCCTCCTGCACCCCATATCCCACCCACTGGAGCCGGTGGGGCCTTCTGCCAACAGCGGGGAGCTGGGGAGCACCCAGGAGAGCCCAGCTTTTGGCAGGGCCCTTCTGTAGGCAGCAGGGGGTCAGGAGCATCCCCTTCCCTCCCGGAACACCTGTGCTCATCGGGTTCCCACTCTTGGCAGGAATCGCTCCCGTCTGGGCGGATTTTTGGAGCAGTTTTGATGCTGGGCTGACCTCTAAGGGAGAGCTCAGTTATTGCAGCGCTGGGCTGCAGCGATGCTCCCTGCCCTTCCCATCAGATGTCAGCTCTGGATGCAACCCCACACAGTGCGTGTGACCTGCACAGTCCCTATGGCTGTGTCCCTATAGCTGTGACCCTATGGCCATGCCCCTATATAGGCACAGCCAGGGGTGGAAGGAAGCAACCAGCACGGTTTGCATGCATAAGGTGCCCAGATCTCTGCAGCTGGAGCAAAGAGAAAACCCTCCCGTGGCTCCCCGCTGGGGCTGGGCTGTGCCATCCTTGTGATGCCAACGGCTTTGCTCCCAACATTGAGGGTTTGTTGGCTGCTGGTGCTTCGGAGCTGCCCCACGCACTCCCTCTGGGGTGCTGGGACGGGGACGGGGACACACCGTGGGCTGGGGGTGCCCGTTCCAGGTCTGTGCCTTTCCCCTTCCCAGCCCCAACGCTGCTTTTTGGCACGCGGTCGGGGTTTTGGTGATGCCGGCTCCGTGCTGTGCTCCAGCACCAGAGGGCACCGCTCATCCCAGTGCCACCAATGGGGCCAGCTCTGCCCTGGGGCAGGGGAGGGCTTTGGGTCCTCTCCTCCCTGAAACCCGAAAGTGTGTCCCATTGCCAAAAGCCATCTGCACATGATGAGCACAATATTACTGCTTTAGATACCCATCCCTTGTCACAGTTGCTTTATTGTTTGTGTTTTACAGAAATTTAAGAGCAGAAGACCTCCTCCTGTTTGCTCCCAGCAGAGCTGGTCACACCGCTTGCCCAGAGCTCAGGGTCCAGGGGTGCAGGACAACGTCCCCTTGGCTCCAACCCTTGGGGTCGGGCATCCCCTGGCCACGTCACCCCCTGCAGCTGCTGCCCCAGGGTATGAACAGACAGAGCTTCCCAGAGACCATTAGGTTCTTCTAATGGTTAAGGGTTATGGATCATGCTAGGAAGCTCCTAACAGGGAGAAAAAAAGCAGCTTTCCCCCAAGAGCGTCTGGTTTCCCTCGGCAGCCCCTGTGGGTCCCTGTGGGGATGGGTGGTGCGGGGTCCAGTCCAGGAGCAGATGGCAGTGCCACGGGGAGCCCAGAGCCGGGGCCACAGCTGCCATGGGAGCAGAAGAAGGACAGAGGCTGCAGCCTGCCAGGCACCAGCTTTGTATGTATTTCCTCCTGCTCTTGTGTCCATATTGCCAAAACAAAATAAAATAAATATTCTCAAGCTGGAGGGATGGGGTGGGGTGGGGTGGGATACTCTGTCCTTTCCAGTGGCACTCTGTCCCCTGGGTGCAGACTTTGTGGAGATGGAGGAGACCAAAGGACCCTTTTGCCCTTGGCACACATCCCAAGGAGCTGCCACACTTCACGTCGCTCAAGCAGAGCTCCTGTGGCACAGCAGCACGAGGTCGCCCGGCTGTCTGCTGGGATGGAGCAGCCAAAGCCAAGGAGCCATGGCACAGCGACTGGACTGCACACCAGGACTAACAGGTATGGGCTTGAGAGGTATGGTTTCCTGGATGGAAGATGGAAGAATAACAATTAGATGCCTGCGCACTGCCATTCATTAATGAGAGACAGTTTTAGGCAGACGTTTGTCAAAGGAAACCTAATAAAAGTGGGTCTGGGTTCCTCAAGAAACTGTGCTGACTGCCACCTCCATAGGACAGATGATTGAGCGAGGGGAGCCCCGTTTTGCCCCATTTTGCCCTCCTCCATGGGCTGCTTTGGGCTGAGTTGTGCTAAGGGAGCCGGGTTTGTCCCGCTGTCTTCTGGGGCCAGAGCAGCCGCTAACGAGAAGGACGCGTTGGTTTCATGGGACCTGGAGCCCTGGGGTGGCAGGCCCGGCTGTGCCACGGGAAGCATCTCCGAGATGATGGAATGCTGAAGGCAAAGAGGCATCAGATATGATTAAAAAGTGCTTAAGGCTGAGTTTGAAAAACAGGACTTGGGGAAACAAATCCTAGGAGATAAATAGGGAGATCTCCTTGCTCGCTCGGTGTGGCGAAATGGCTTGAGCTGGAAGGAAAGCAACAGAGCCCAAGGCTCACACAGCCCAGACCTCACAGATGTTGTTTATGAATTTTTGGGGGGATTTTTTCGTATGTGGTTTTTTTTACTTGTTGCAATGACTGGAGCCTGCTGCAAACTGCTGAGCTGGAGCCCAAGGCCCCTGTCCCAGCGGGTCGGTTCTCTGGCCTGGGGCTGGGTTTCTCCCTGATTGCCACTCACATGGGATGGGCATGGTTGGACCCTTGGGGTCAGATCTTTTCCTTCTCCAAATCTTTTGTTTCTTCCTATGCTTGGGCTTCACCACGCACAGATTTGGCTTCTGATAGCAGAGCAGAGCTCATGTTTCTCTGGTGCTATCCCTGTAGAGGACCATGGGGCCGTGACAAGGGCCAGCATCTACAATCATAAAGGTTGGAAAAGAGCTCTAAGATGATCTGGTCCAACCACCAACCCATCGCCTCCGTGCCACTGAACCATGTCTCCGGACGGTGACTCCACCACCTCCCTGGGCAGCCTGTGCCAGTGCCCAACCACTCTTTCTGAGAAGAAATTTCTCCTAATATCCAACCTGAACCTTCCCTGGCACAACTTGAGGCAATCACCTCTCGTCCTATCGCTGTTACCTGTGCCCAGCTCCCATTGCATCAGCTCCGCCATTTTGGCCATGGCTCCTCCTGCTTTCCAGCAGGACAGCATTAGAGCCAGGTTGTCACAGCCAGAGGGCACTGATGACCCTTAATGGCCCCTAATGGCCCTGAGCAGCCCCACCTGGGTCCCACAGCCACACCTTGGGCCCAGGAGCCCATTTAATCCCAGCTGGAGCTCCTGGTGCTCCCTGGGCTGTGCTGTGCAGGTGCAGGACCCACTGTGGGGGATGGTTATTGTATTCATTACTCACGTGTCATGAATGCAAACCAAAAGGCTTATTATCCAGCTCAGAAATAAGATCAGACCATCTGCTCTCTCTGGGGAAGCGCCCACTGGAAGAGCCCCCTTTTTGGTTGTTCTTCCTCACAACTCATGCACCCGTGCCTCTAGGATCGAGGTGGGTTTTCCATCCCACTCAATGGCTGCCATGAGCGTGCTGATGGCCTCCCAGCCCCTGTCCCACCCCAGGGCTGCCTGTTGCTATTCCCAGCCTTTGGGGCCACCCACTGTGAAGGCAGATGGGTGCTGTGGGGCCAGGGAGAGCCCCGTGTTTGGGGAAGGTACATCTAAAGAGCAGGATGTCCCATATAGAAACAAACCCATCCCTTTTAGAACCGCATGGGGTGGTGAAGTTTGTTCTCTTCCCAGGAACCAGCTGATGAAGACTCCCTCCTGTTCCCGGACTTGGGAAGCTTTCCAGGGTACGGTGAGCAGCTGGGTCCTGGGCTGGTGCCGCAAAGGGAACAGGATGGGGATGGGAGCAGGATGGGGACGGGAGCGGGATGGGGACAGAACAGGGACAGGAGCGGGACTGGGAGCCCCTCCTGCCACGGGGGCTGTGTGTGAGGGGTGCGGTTATGCTGCTGGGCCCTATTTCTTTCTGGGTAAATTGTTTGTTTCCAATAATAAAGTGCTCCATGGTGTGAAACTCGAAAAAAGTGAAATCTGGAGCTGCACCAAGTCTGGGGAGGGAGGCGTGCCGCTGTCTCCATTGTTCCTTTAAAAAAAAACAGCAAGGAACCAGACAAAAAGTAGCTCCCAGCGCCATGTTCTGGGGCTTTGGGGCCAGCGGGAGCCCTGTGCCCATTGGGGTGTGTTAGCACCAGCCTCACTTGGGGGCTGTTCCTGGGCCTTCCTTTCCCATAATACAAAACCAAACCCCTCGGAGCTGCTCGCCGTGTTTGTGGGTGCGTTCCCACCTTCCCCAGCGGCCGTGGTGTGCTATTAATGATGCGCTATTAATAACGCGCGGGGCTGGAGGAAACGGAGGAAACGGAGCCAATAGGTGGAAGCGTGTCCTCGTGCCCTGCTGCTGCTCCCTGCCCACCCCGGGAGGGCCTGGTCTGGGGGAAAGTGCTGCCGAATGGGGACTTGTACATTTCCAGAGAAATGGAAAACGCGCGCTGCAGGTCCAACCCCACCCTGCTGGGGATTAGCGGGACACCCAGCTCCAGCTCTCCCAAATCTGTGTATGAAGTGCAGTGAGAGATGGGAGGAGACAGCACGTCCAACTGGTGCTGGGTGTTCGTGCTCCAAATGAACGGGGAGTGGGGGAGTCCTCAAAGGAGCCTTCAGCACCGGGGCTGGAGAAGGTGGGGGTGTTGTGATCTCACTGCTTTCACTGCACACTTCATGCAGGAAGGGGAACCTCAGGGGAGGTTCAGGTTGGGTGTTAAGAAAAATTTCTTCTCCAAAAGACTGGTCAGGCACTGGCACAGGCTGCCCAGGGAGGTGGTGGAGTCACCATCCCTTGGGGTGTTCAAGAAATGTGAAGATGTGGCACTAAGGGACGTGGCTCAGCTACATGGTGGGGTTGGATTGGTTGATGGTTGGACTTGATGAACTTAGAGGTCTTTTTCAACCTGAATGATTCTATGACTCTATTTCCTAATCCACAGTTTACCATTTTCTTGCAGCATAGTCCAGGAGCAGCCAAGGAGGCACGCATGGAGGTGCTCGAGGTCCTCCTGCTCAGGTGCTCACTGATTTCTGCCCCACAACCAGCTGCAGCCAATTGTGGGGAAGGCAGAAGTTAATTGCTTAATGAGCTGCACCTGTGGCTGATTTAATGCAGCTGCTGTCAGGTGTTGGTTTAGCAGAGGGAAGAAAGCACTCAGCCTGGGGGCTGCTCCTTGAGATGTAGGGGCTGGTGTGCCATGAAAGCAGGGGGATTTTTGGGGGGGAAAGGGGTTGCATGGTGCTGCCCTTTCCCTGGGAGATGCACGGAAGGTGGAGGCACGCACCAGTGGGGTCTGCTGGGGATTGGGAGTGAAGCAGCCCAGGGCACGGCTCCTCTGCAGCCCCCACCACCTGATCACCTCCCAGCCCTGTGCTGCTCCAGGTGCATCGCTGCATCTCTGCAAAAAGCCCAAACCCAGCCCTAGGGCTCCCTGCAGTGGGGTGGGAGCAGGCAGCAGAGCCTCTGGGGCAGATGGGGGGTCTCGGTCAGCATCTCCCCCCTGGGCTGCGGTGCAAAAGCTGGGAAGGAGCCTCTGCCCCGACCCCCTCTGCCCCATGGGGAGCACAGACAGGACCGCCTAACACAGCCACTGCATGCAACGGGAAAGTGGCAGTGAAACCCACAAAGCCCTGCTGAACCACGGCTGTGTTCCCCTCTGGTACTTTGACACGTAACGAAGGCTGCTTTTTAGGAAAGAAGAAACCTTCGGCTGTGTCTATCCCCGAGCCGAGAGCCTCCGAACCGCAGCGCT
>WBMW01005209.1:129038-202760 GCA_013396635.1 Penelope pileata | reverse complement strand
TCCGGGCGGTGCTGCAGGGGGAGCGGTGCGCAGCTCCCGGTGGGGTGGGGGGGGCTGAGCTGCACCCGGTCCCGCTTCGCTGTCCCCCCGCTGTTGTCCCCTCCTCCCCCCCGCGTGCCGCTCGCGGTCCCTTCCCGGAGGTTTGTGCCTGCCTGAGAACTGGGGCATGACTCACCCGGGCCCATTCGCTGCGCTCTGTCGGCTTTGATCCCTGGTGTTGGCTGGGGGCTCCGTCACTCGGGATGGTCCCGGGGAGGGCAGTGGGGGAACCTGAGTGCCAAGTGTTGCTCGTGAGCCTGGCCCGGGGGTCCCTGTGTGTGCCACACCTCGGCCAACGCTGGGCTGTGCACACACAGCTGGGTGCGGTGCCAGCGCCCAACGCCCCATCGCTGCTCTGACCCAAACACTGGGGAGCACCACTCGTTCCCCACGCAGCATCTTGGAATCACAGAATCGATTGTGCTGGAAGGGGCCTTTCAAGGCTGTCTGCTCCCACTCCTCCACAGTGAACGCTTACAGCTCCATCAGGGTGCTCAGTGCCCATCCAGCCTGGCCCTGGGTGTCCCCAGGGATGGGGATCCCCCCTCTCTGGGCCACCTGTGCAGTGCTTCACCACCCGCAGTGTAACAAACCTTTTCCTTATATCCAGGCTGTGTTTCCCCTGACTGGTCCAACTATCTCTGTACACCCAATCTGTCCTATCTCTATGTCCAATCTCTCTTGCGTGGGGCGTTTTAACTCCAGACTTGTTGTGTTTGGCCGCCTTCTGTCAATCCCATCCTGGCAGAGCGTTGCTCCCCACTCAGTGCTGACAGCGTTAATTCCCCATTAGCTGACAGGCTGGGGAGGGCTGTACCCAGGTGTTCCAACCCCCAGCCCTGAGCTGGGGGACACGGTGCAGGAGTTGGGCTGCACGCGGGGTGAAGCTGCTGCCGGCAGCGGAGGTGCCAGGGCTGCGGGGTGTGGGAGGGAACTGCTGTGTGTTGCTGGTTTACTTTGGGGAGTTCTAGGTGTGGGAGTGACGTTAGGGCCTGAAGTGTGGAAGGAATGGTTTCTGCCCCCTTTTAAAAAAGGATGTAGAGAAGTAATGCCAACATTTGATGAAAAGCATCCTGAGTCAGGCCAGAGAGGTGCTGGGGGCCGACATCAGGATGGTGCTGGGTGCTCCTCTCCAGTCCTGCAAATGCATCCTGGGCACCACCTGCGTGTGCTGTGTGATGGAGAGAGCAAACCTGAGCGGGCTGCACCTGTGCCAAAGAGATCTGTCACTGTTTCGCAGATGGTTCTCCTCATCTGTCCTCAAGTCCCTGAAGCCAACAGACCTGTGCTGTACCCAGCTCCTGTTCTGCCATGGGAGTTTGTCATTTGCTTTTCTGTTGGGGACTGCGACCCGCTTGGGCCCCCTGCCCAGAGCCCCAGCAGGTTTAGGATGCAGTGTTCCTCTCGGTGCCCAGCACATTGCAGTTCTGTTCTCAGCCACCAGCTCTGGCCATGGTGCTCCCCTGGGTTCTGCCGGCAGCAAGCAGTGTCCCCAGGAGCCGTGGGGAGGTGGCCCCAGGGTGCTGTGGAGCTCCGTTCTCGTGGCAGCGCTGCCTGTGGGTTCTGTGCCCGGAGCACCGTGCTGCAGGGAGCTCTGCGGGCGCCGCTGCTGGGAGCTGTTGTCTGGGGCTGTTGCAGCACTTGGGTTTGCTCACATCCTACAATGAGCTGTAAAAGAATGTGGTGGGGTGCTCAGGCCCTGCCTCACTGCTTGGGATTTCCGTGGGAATCCTCATGTTAAGGAAACTCAGAGCCGGGGCACGGTGCCTGCAGCCACTGCTCGCGAGTGGTACGTGGCCACCCCATGGGGTGGGTGCAGCTCTGCACCCATCTGCCCCGGGGTCAGGGTGGCACTGAGGATGGGCATCAGAACCTCTCTGTGCCTCGGTTCCCCATGAGCAGCACAGCAATCTCTGTGCTCCCTGTCTGCTTTCACCATGTTTCATTCCCCCGATCCAATCCCTGTGACTCGGGTGCTTGGCAGGGACAGCCCGTTGCTCCCTGGCTGTGGAACCCACATTGCAGGGCCCCTTTCCTCGCCCCATGCGTTGCCACCAACATTCGGCTTTTGGCTCAAGCAGATGCTGGCTGCGGTCGGGGGGATCGGAGGGGTTGTTGGCACCGTTTGGCCCAGGGCAGCACGTGGTCAGGCTGCTCTGCAGCGCTTTGTGCAGTGATGGGTGGAGCAGAGCTGGTGCCTGGTGCAGGCCGGGGAGCGCAGCCCTGTGTCCCCCATCCCGGGATGCTGCGGCTGGCTGGAGCCTGGGAGAGCCACTAATGAGTTTAAAGCTGCCTCGTCTCACTTGCGCTCATTAAAATCGCCCATTGTGTGCGCAGACAACACAGGATGGTGCCTGGGGTGCCGGCAGCCCCGCGGCGGGGCCGTATTTGCCAGCGAGACTTTGTCCACCAGCAGCCAGGGAGTTTACTTGGTGCGGTGTGAGTCCTGCCCAAACAATTTCTTCCTGTTATTGTTGTCCTCCAAAAGCCGGACCAGGGAATGAACTCACCCAGTTAGCAGGCAGGGCTGATGGCTTTTTGTGTCAGCAATGCCCAAAGTGCAAATGCTTCGCACCACCCAGACATGGGTGGAGCAGCATCAGGATCCCGGCCATGCGGTGCCGTGGGTGCTGGGGAATATGCTCCGCTTCCAGGCACTCTGATGGGGCTGATGCTGCATGGGGCCATGTCCTGGCCCCAAAGGCAGTGTCTGTGCAGAGTGAGTGTTTCCCCACAACTGTGGCTCAGTCTGAGTTCACATGGAGAGAAAGCTCTGCAAAGGGTACTGCAGCGTGGAGCCAAGGGTGTGCGGTGGGTTGGGTGGGCAGCACTGGGAATGGTGAGAGAGCATCTGAGTGCAGTCTGTGCAGGGTCCCTTCACAACTGGATGGATCAGGTTCGTGTTGCACTGCATTTCCCACGAGTGATCTGTTTGTTTGCAAAGGGAGAGAGCGATGGGATGGCAAAGACCTTGAGAACAAGTGCTTTGCTGAGGAGTGCTGAAGTTGAGGCAGTGCCGGGCTTCACTTGGACACGTGCTGCAGGTCCTGTCGCTGCCCTGGCTTTGAATATTCAGATGGAAACAGGGATGGATCTCACAAACCCTTCTGCTTGGTTTTTAACTGCTGTTGAGTGAGCAGCTGGATCCCAGGACGGCTGCTTGCAGTGTGAGAGCGGGGCAGCAGTGGCACAAGGGAACGGCGCCGGGGCGATCACGGATGGTGAAGAAATGGTTTGGGTTTTCCTGGCCCCAGCGCAGGAGCTGGTCAGGCTCTGGCCAGTGGGTAACAATGGGGCAGCGCTGAGCGGGATCCGCTCCTGTCCCTGGGAGCAGGCTGGGAAGGAAAAACAGGAAAAAAGTCGGTCAGTTGCTAGGGCGAGGTGATGTCACTTCTTGCTGTAACAAGTCAAAGCCGAGGGTTTTAATAAACTTCTCTGATAATAAGTTGCCTTAGATAGAAATATTTGTGCAAGATGGAAGTAAATGCATCTCGGGGCAAAGCTGAGCTGTGCTTGACAGAGCTAGAAGCGCTTTTCTCCAATGCACAGATTGCTCCATAATTGCTCATTAATGAAGTTCTCGCCTCTTTCTCTGGAGCATTTACCCTTGTCCAGTGCCCAGGAGGGAGCACTGGGCTGTGTGGGAGCCCCACGGGATCCAGCCTGGCGTGTTGGTGCTCCTCTGGTTGCAGTCAGTGGGTTTTGCACCCATGAAGAATTGGGGCGATGCCATGTGGGCTGTCTGTAACAAATACAAGGAGTCTGTCCATATGGTTTCAGGCTTGAAGTTTCAGGGTGGTAATTAGTCTATATCCTTTCCAGGCACCTCACTTTGATTCCTGGAAAGCTTCCCTTTTATTTACAGCTACAGTGTAAACATGCTTAAGGAGACAGAGCTGAGAACAGGGGTTTTTGGGGGAGCGGCTTTAGGGCAGCGTGGATGTGCGCAGTGCCATGGCCGGGGCACACCGACGTGGCTGCTCTGTTCTTGGAAGAACAGAACTGCCCCGTCTCCCTCCAGACACGCTCCTGGATGCAGGTGGGCTTTGCTGGGAGCAGGAAGGGTCCGGCTTGGCTGCTAGGCGCTGTTGGAGACCTGATCTGTCTGAGCAGTGCTAGAGAAACCCCTCTCTGCTGCGCTTCCCAACTTCTTTGTATCCCCTCTGCTGTGAGGATAAATCCATCGCCAGAACGAGCATTGAGATCACTGGTTTGGGTTCAGCCTAAGTGCGTGTTTGAGCATGAAATCCTCCCTGGCACCCTGGGCTGGGGCTGGGTGTGTGCAATGCGGGTGGGCTGGGGGTACTGCCGGGGATGTGCAGGATTTCCAGAGGAGGAGCAGTCTGGGACGAGCTCTTCTGCAAAGTGCCTGTTGTCAGTCTGGTGTTTCTGCTGTTGGTGATAGACTGGGGTTCATCTTCGTGTGGCTTACATGGCTATTTGCAGCCAGGAGGGCAGAACGGGGCAGCCCAGTTTGGCTGAAGGCTGTGGGTCTGTAGAGATGGACCAGAACGTCAGCGCGTAACCCAGCTCCCAAGCTGAGTGCTGAACTTGTGCATCCCTTTCTTTGCCTCTTCTCTGCCATTGCATCCAACAGCTTTTGAGGTTGAGGAAGCTGGGAGCTTACCCTGCTCCCTGCCAACGGGGCGAGCAGGGAGGCTCAGCACAGCTTCCTTTTGGGGTTAAAGCAAACCAAACATGGGTGTGTGCCCTTGGCAGGAGGATCAAAAGGGTTGCCTCCAGTTGGGTGTGCGGGTGCTTCCTTGGCTGCCTGGTTCCTGGCTGCCCGTGCCTGTTTTTGTCACCTGCTCGGGGCAGATGGGTTGCTGCCCGTTGTGCCCATGCTGTCAGGACCCTGTGCTGGGATGGGCTCTTTGCAGCTGTGCCTTCCGGGGGATTGGGTTTGTCAGACTGCGTCGCGTTTCTTGATTTTCTTGCTGCCAGGGGTTGTGAAATAGTGGCTGCTCGCTGGTATCCGCGATGGACCCTGTGCCATCAGCTGGGGACATGGCTCTCGTCCCCACGCTGCTGTGAGGGGAGCACGCCTTTGGGAAAGGCAAGGCAGAGCCCAGGAGCTCCTGAAGTCAGTGGGAGCTCTCTGACTTGAGTTTCCCAGGTTTCCTGCTGGGCAAGTCCATGTTCTTAAACACTTCTCCTTAAGTACTTTTCCTCTCCTCCAGGGGAAGAAGGGGTCACTTTTTCCACTCTGCTGACGTGGATGATGAATCATGTTGGTTGTGGGAAGGTGCAGTTACCGGGACAGTAACCCTTGGAAATATTTACTGCCTTTCTCCCAGTGTCCCCAGGTGTTTTGCAGCCCGGGTGCTGCATGGTCAGGCATGACCACAGCACAGGGAACGTTCTGCTGGCACTTCCCAGGTGGGATGGACAGGAAGAATCAGCTCCTTGCAGAATCCTTGTTTCAAGGGAGTGATTCGGGGCACGTACAGGACAGCCAGTTGTTTTACTACAGGAAGGAAGGTGTCAGCACATCGCAAAGTTTGAGCACATGGTCTGTAAACCAGGGTGGTTTTGCCTCGGTACCAAGCACTGCTTCCAGCCAAGAAGGCACAGTGCTGGGATAACACCCAGAAAGCTCAGCAGATTTTGCAAACTGTGCTGGCAGCATGGGTGAGCCGGGGCTGGCCCTGCCCTGCGTGTGCAGGCAGGTCGAGCGCGAGCGTGGGAGTTTCAGGAGCTCTTGCACCAGCCGAGCTGGGTTTGAACATAATCATGGAGAAAACATGAGTCGGTGCGCCTCAGCTCGCGGCAGGCTGGCCCTGCGTCCCCATAAGTGCATTTCCTTGGGGAAACTTTGCTGTTCCAAGGCACCAGCTGTGTCACTTGCCTCTGGATTGCTGCTGGGAAGGTGCAGAGCTGTGGGCAGGCTATCCCTGCTGCTCAGTGTTGGCTGAATGCTGACACGTGAGGAGTTTAGGTTTGTGTGATGCTTTTTGCATGATGGCAGTGTTCACGTGTCTATGCCACGCAAGTTCCTGCAGAAAGTGCAGGCCGCCTGCACGTGGTCCCAAACTGGGTCTGCTTGGACCCTGGGGGAGGTGTTGGTGTGCTGGGCTCATCCTTGTGCTGCCCTGGGGAGATGCAGCTTTGGGGGGGGCACAGTGGCTGCTTCCAGGGTGGTGGTGCTGTCCTCTCCCACTGAGGATTCTTATTTAGTCCCTTGCTGCCTGTAGCAATAAATTCACTCTCTGCCAAAGGGGAGTTACTGGGGAATATAACAGGATATAGAAAAGCGTGAAATAAAAAGATGCAGAATACTTGGCCCTCAATCCCCAGCTCCTTGCAAAAAAGGTTCAGGCTTTGTTCCGTGAATGATGATAAAGGGAACCTTTAGCTACTCCTGCTCAGCTGTGGTTTTTAATCCTAAAAAAGGGATGGTGCCTCCCTGATGAGGTCGGGGTGGGAGGGCAGAGGAGGCACGGCTGCTTCTGGCTTTGCCTTCCCAGCGGGGTGCCCTGAGCTCTGCTCTGCGCGGTCGCTGGTGCGTGCACGGCCCCATCCCGGCGACAGGGGCATGGCTGAGATGAAAAAGCTCACTGGTAATGATGCTAATTGAATTGGATGTCGCTTCCCTATGTCAGACACGGCTGCTGCTGCCATCTCCCAGTGGAGTGCGACCGGCTCAAGCGGGGCCCCGGTGCATGAGGAATGTGAGCTGACAGCCCCCTTTGCTGGGAAAAGCTGCATGGGTGAGATCGTGCAATGGTTCAGACAGGGGATGCTCTCGTGGTGCCTGCTTCAAAGCTGCTTGTTTGGTTTAGCATCAGTATCGGGTCAGCAGGGCAGGCTCGCGTTGAATTTTTGAGACTGGGGTTGTAAGGTGCACCTTATGGGGTCAGCTCTGGTGTGGGTAATAGACAGGATGATGCTTATGGGAATAACAATCATAGAACAGCTTAGGTTGGAAGGGACCTTAAGGATCATCTAGCTCCAACCCTCAACACCTTGCACTTGGTGTTACTGAATCTCATTAGGTTCTTGTGGACCCACTTTTCAAGTCTGTTCAGGCCCTTTGGATGGCATCCCTTCCTTCTATTGCATCAACTGCACCACTCAGCTTAGTGCCGTCAGCAAACTGCTGAGGATGCGCTCAGTCCCACTGTCTGTGTCATTGATAAAGATGATGAAGAGCACCGGTCCCAAGATGGACCTCTGGGGGACACCACTTGTGACCAACCCCCACCTGGACATAGCGCCGCTGACCAGAACCCTCTGGCTGTGACCATCCAACCAATTTTTTATTCACCAAACAGTCCAACCTTCAAATCCATCTCTTTCCAATTTAGAGATAAGGATGTGGTGTGGGACCATGTCAAAGGCCTTGCACAAGTCCAGGTATACAACATCAGTTGCCCTTCCTTTGTCCACCAAAGCTGTCACTCCATCATAGAAGGCCACCAGATTGGTCAGGCACGATCTGCCATTTCTGAAGCCATGCTGGCTGTCTTGAATCACCTCCTCATCTTGCATGTGCCTTAATGAAGGATCTGCTCCACAATCTTCCCATGTACACACATGATTCTCACTGGCCTGTAGTTCCACAGGTCTTCCTTCCTACCCTTCTTAAAAATCCAAGTGATGTTTCCCTTTCTTCAGTCACTAGGAACTTCACCTGACAGCTGTGACTTTTTGGATATGATGGAGAGTGTCTTGGCAACCGTATCAGCCAGTTCCTTCAGGACCCTGGGACGCACTCCTTGGCCTTGCTCTTCAGAACAATGTACCTATAGAATCCCTTGTTATTTTTCACATCCCTTGCCAAGTTCAGTTCCATCTGTGCCTTGACTTTCTTGATCCCATCTCTGCATGTCTGAAAGACATCCCTGTTGGGAGGGCTCCTGTTCAAACTGCTATATGGAGAAAGGCCGCTGGGTGAAAGAATTACAGGGGAAATCTTGACCCTGTAGCTGCCTAAAATGAATAGGTCACTTAGTATCTGCCCAGAGGTAGGCACAGGACTTAGAGGGAGATGTTAAGTATGTTTTAATGCCCGTTGACGTCACAGGGCAACGTAAAGGAGTTGGTGAGTAATACGCTGAAATAATTCTTTTAAATGTTTGAGCAGAACCAGTTGCTACAAGTCCTGATCTTTGTGTGTGAATTTGGGACTATCATCAGCATTGAGCTCTTTGTTTCTGATCCTGTGCTGAATATACTGAACATACATTAACACAGACTGCAAGGTATGTAACTATGGCAATAGGCATGAAGGGTCTCATTTATAAGTGTAATTTCAGTATTGGCAACAGTGAGCTGCCTTGTAAGATGGCACTTATTTTTTCTAGTGGTAATTCCATGTCAAAGAGGAAATATAAATAAACTCCCCAAACAAAAGAAGCAAGGAAAAAATAATTCTTTCAAACATTTGAGCAGGAACAATAGGGTAGGATATGCACTCTCTGGGGAGAGAGCTAATGGCTGAAACCGATAGGAGCACAGTGCCTGCCTTACTCTGCTTTGTAACTAGCACAAACCTTTGCTCAACAGAAGGTTATTTATAGCAAATGTTATGGCAGAAGCATGTGTGACCTGTAGTCTCGCTGCAAGGGGAAGAGCTTTCCTGTACTGTCTTTGGGATACAATAGACAATTATTTGGACACTATCTTTGTCCCAAGATAAGAACAATTAAATGCTGGTTACTGATCTCTGCTCTTACATTGAGATTACAGACAGCTACGATTTTTTTGAATTTTTGGAGAGGGAAAATATTTTTAAGGGATTCAATGTGGAGAAATGCAACAGCTGTAAAGTTGCGGAGGTGTCTCTACTAAACTGACTAACTGGGAATGCCAAGTCACGTCATGAGCATCACGAGGTCGTTGCCTCCCAGCAGCCTCACAAAGGATGCAGCCAGTGGCTTAGTGTTGTTCAACTTCTTCCAATAGTGACAGTGTTCTAGGGCAGTGGTCATGGCACCAAGCCTGCCTGAGTTGAAGAAGCATTTGGACATCGCTCTCAGACGTAGTTTCAGGTCCAGGTGGTCCTGCGTAGAGCCAGGGGTTGGACTCGATGATCCTTGTGGGTCCCTTCCAACTTGGGATTGGTTCTATCAACTGGCAATGGGGTGTGGATGGGTGTAGACCCCTGGATCTGCCTGCACTTTTGCATTTCAGCTCATCACTGTGGTATTAGAATACCTACCCTTGCTACTGGATAGTAATTAAATGTTCTTATATGTAATTAACTACTTTGAAGTGACTACTGAACAGCTTAAATAATCTGCACGTTATGGCAATTATTCCTATATTATGATGGCCACAGTTGGTGCCAAATACCTGAGAAAATTTGGGGAAAGAGTTGTCATGCATCAAAACATTGCCTTGCTCTGGAAGATAACTATGTTTTCTGTCTCCCTTGTTTTGTTTTGAGTACCTGTCTATCCTGGATGTCAATAGCAGAAGTATCCTTTCAGATATATTCTGTGCTCACCTTAGGTGGACTTTCTGTGCAGAGAAACAACTTAGAATTGCAATAAATGGCTTATGACAATGTGAGCAAGTGTGCAAGGGATAATGCTACAATAACCAGTGCTGATTAATGGACAAAGGGTGTATTCTCATCTGCAGTTCACGAGTCTGCTGTGTGACTCTGGGGAAGCCTATTTGGCAACAGGTACCATGTCAAACCTGTGTGTTCTTCTGGGTGCTGTGCAGAGCCTTGCTCTGAAGTTCAGCTTCAGTAGGGACTAATCTGTTACATTTTCTCCATCTTTTGACTTTAGTTAGCATGCTTTTTAGTTTTTTATTTTTTATTTTTATTTTATAGCCTTGTTTTTTTCTTGATTTTCTACCGCTTAGCTCTGCGTGAGAAGTGAGATGCTGGCTCTCTCCCCGTTTCTGTGCAGACCATGCAGGAACAAAGCTGTGCTGGCTTGCCAGAGGGTTTTAGGGCTCAGTGTGATGCCGGGCCAGGTGCTGGTACCCCAGTGAGCTGCCCGGCACATCTCTGCACCACCACACTACTCTGTCAGACCCTCTGAGCCCTGAGTGTGGGGCTGCTCATGCCCGCTGTGAGCTGGCCCCTCCCTGGCAGCACAACTCCCGTTGATCTGACAGATGCAGCTGAGCAACTCTGTCCCTGAGCCACAGGCGAAATGAGTCTCCCGCTCTAATTTCATTGTGTTTAGCCATTGCACAAACTCTAAAGCTCCCTGAAATAGGAAGGAAGTAATGTTTAAATTATACATGAGTGAACTGATTTACTCAACCCGAAGTTTTGAGTTCTGTCCTTATGAATACAGGGATGGAGCTATCTGTCTGTGCATCCATCCGTCTGCTGGTGAATATCGAATTAACAGAAACATCAATGCAGTTCCAGGACTGTAAAAGCTTTGGCTTAAACCAGGAAAAACCATGCAGGGCAGATGCACGCTGCCACGGGGAACGTGGTGTGTTTGCTTAGCGTTCACGTGTCTGGCAGGTTGACCTCAGTGATGGACTGGGACTGCTGCTGCAGTTCCCTTCTGCCACCGAGGGGATACTCAGTGTTTCAGTAGGGTCCATCCACTCCTGGATGAAAAGGGGTTTGAGCCGATCTCCTGTCCGCCTCCTGCTCCGAATGAGGAGTTCAACTTCCTGCGTAACGCATTTTGCAGAGCATGTAAAATGCTGATTAAATTCTATGGTTGCTTCCTATGGGCACTTGCTCTGGGCTCCTCGGGGAGCCCAGGGCCGGAAGGCTGAGACGGTGCTTGCTGTTGGCCTGGAGATCCCTTTAGCAGATGTTTCACCCAAGTCTTCTCCTTGCTCCTTTGACCTCTATTTGAAAAATAATGCAAGCTATAGTGCCACTGTGCCTGTCCAAATCAGAGCAGCAAAGGATCTGTCTTGTCCCATAAGCTGAATGTTGCAGGGTCCACAGCAACGTGGGCTGTGCATTAAGCACGGCTGGCTCTGCATCTGGGTGCGTGCTGCAGGAACGTGAGTGCTGCCCCACAGCTGGTCCTTTGGAGCAGCACCCAGAGGCTGAAATGTCAGCAGAGATGCAAACAGAAAGGGGGAGAAGTCACGATTCTCTTGCTATTTCTTTGACCTAAATACGCTGAAGTAACTGTACTCTCATGAAAGAGATAATTTCCTGATGTTGGAGAGCTTAACATCTGTTTCCTCCCATTTTTTTTTGGTGGTAGAACATGGTAACGGAAGAACTGGCGGGGTTTTCTTTCCTCTTTTTCTTTTGTATAGCAAGAGGCGCTGTGTGCTGCAGCTAAATGCGCTCCCCGAGAGCAGACGGGTTTCTCTCAAGGGTTGTATGATCATTTGTTCTCTATTTTCTCTCCTTCCTGCCTGCCCCCACCCCTCCTGGAGAGGAGCGGATACACTGAAGCCCAAGCAGGACTTCCTTAGCTCCGCCATGCCTTCTGGCAGCCTGCGCCGCGTGCCCTCTCCCCATCACCCCCCTTCCCCGGCAAACAATGGCCAAAGGCTCCTTCTTGTTTGTTATTTTATGTCCCGCAGAGGAAGAGCCGAGTGGAAGCTCGTGTCCCCGGGGGCCCTCAGCACATTCCGGCTCTGGCTGCTGCCTTGCTGGACTGCCTGTGCCTCTGCCATGCGGTCCCCAGCCCTGGAGTGCAGATCAGTGGTGCCATGTGGTGCTGGGGTGGCCAATTGGTTTCAAAGCAAATTTAGCGCTACTGAAAGATGAGAGAGGGTCTGAGAGCCTTGGAAAGGTGTCCTGAGTCATTGCTCTGTGGCAAGAGCAGATAGAAGAGATGGATGGGTTTATTGGTGGTGCCTGGACGGAGCCCAGCTTGGGCAGCCCTGCAAGCACCAGGTCGTTAATGAATGGAAAAAACAACCCCTTTGGGTCAGATGCTTGATTATAGCTGGTTGTCTGAGAACAAAAAGTGGCTGCATAAAACTGGAATTGTAAGATATAATTGGAGATGGTCGTGGTCTGTAACAACTTTAAAAACTGCTGCTAAAGAAGCTCACTCCAGAAAACTGGCATGGAACAGATCATGCACATCTTGGCTGGAGAATTGCTCTGTGCTTATCCAGCTAAAATCTAATTGCTGGGGAAGGAGGTAGTTCTGCCCACCCCAGCTCCTTCCTCCTGTCACATGGCTTGTGTGTTCCTGTGGCTCTTTGGCTGGAAATCAAAGCCAGTATTTCTTGTTTTGTTGTTTCCCCTCTTTGGCTCAGCTTGTGCCCATAAACGCTCCCGTTGGCATGAGGGCATTGAGCATGGGGCTGGGACGCAGCATCCCCCTGACCTCACTGCTGGCTTCTGCGGGAGCTCATGGAGTTATTTCAGCTCTTGTATCCCTCTGGTCAATTGGTATTACTCCCACCTGTATCATGCAAGAAAAGCCCTGTTGCCAAGGAAATGTTATGCAATTGTGAATGAGGTACAAAGTACCTAGTTTTAGAGATTTGGATAACACAAAAAAATTTGAAGAATTTGGAGGAGTGTCATGGCCACAGATAGGGATGTTTTGTGTAATACACCTGGCACCATTTGCATGGGATTTAGTGCTAACCTATTTGGTTACTTGGAAGAGGAAGGTGAATTTGAGGAATGAAGGGCTGCCGTTTTTGTGGTGAGAAGAACAACAACAGGGCCTTGTGCAGAGGGCAGGGTTTGTGGCAAAACTTGCATAGCTTCTGTAGGCTGGAGCAGTTTTCAGTGTCTGATTGCTGTGGTTTTTGAAACCACATTCCTCGCCAGATGAGGAGCTGTGTGCTTTGTAGAGCAGCCGCAGCCTCCTGGCTCTCCCACCCCTCTCGGCTCGAGGTAGTTCAGCGGGTGGCGTCAGGTAATGGCATTACCTCACGTTTGCTGCAGTTGAAGTCTCATGTGCAGACGGTTGTGGAGCTTTGCTGCTAGGCGGGAACTTGCTGCGACTTGACATCTGAACTGCGCCTGCAGCCCTGGAAGAGGGGAAAAAATGGGGGCTGACCTGCCACTTCAGTTTTCCAGCTAGCAGATATCCTTAAAAATGTGTCCTAAGTGCAGTCCTCAAACCTCCTTTTCTTGTGCCCCAGAATGAGGCATGAGTAATAGTTAATTGAATACTCTTGCAGCCATACTCAGATTTTATTGTTGTTAAGGGCCATGATGCCCCCAAGCCTGCATGTTTTGGCTAGTACAGTCACCTTTTCTCTGTTTGGCTTGTTTAAAGCATCAGTTTCCCATGAGCCTGCTGCTGTTGTGCGTTTGTGCAGTGGCAGACACTAATTTTGGTGGCTGTATCAGATGACAGAGCATCGCAGGCTGTGGCACCCAGTTGGGGAAACCTGAGCAAAGCTGGCTGACATTTATTCAAATGCAGAGTGTGCCTGGGTGCAGGGAGGCCTTGGCTGAGGCCATGTTGAGGCTGGAGCCTGGTCTGGTAAAGCTGGTGGGCACCACAGCCAGTGTCGTGACCACAGGCACCAACAAAGCTGCGCCACTGTGGGTTGGCTCTTGCCAACTGGTTAGCCAGTGATTTTGGCATGCACAGAGTACTGCAGGCTTGTAAATAAGACAAAAATAAGGTGCTTTTCTTTGTCAGTATCTGGTCAAAAGGCCTGTTGAGCGCTGGGCATGTGGCCTACTATTGTTTATCCATTGAAACCATGAGACCTTTTGATGGTGGCTTCAAAGCTTGTGAGAGCCTCAAGTTGAGGCTGTGGAAGAGGGGGAAGATGGAGAGAAGCCACCCAAATTCTGGTGCTGTATCTGCCTTGCATGTGTGGGCCTGACTTCATGGTGGCAGCTCCAATTTACATCTGGTTTAAAGCTGCTTTTTTGAAAATTTAAAAAAATAATAAAAATTTAAAACCAACCCTGTGCCCTGCCTTTCTGGGTTGTGCTGCTTCTCTGGGGAGGAGCCAAGCAGGGTCTGTCTCCTGTTAAAGTCTCTCACATGAGAAACAGATTCTCTCTCCTCTTTGCTAGCATCCCTCCAAAGACTTTGTAGAGAAGTCTGTTTCCTTTGAATCTTCTTTCCCCATGCAAGATCCACCCAGCCAAGAACAATAAAACATAAAACTGGAAAGACAAAAAATAGGGACCTTTTTGATTTTGATCTTTTGCTGCCATATGTGTGTTGGCTGCACAAGTTGAAACTCCTCAAATGTAGTCCTTTAGACGTAGCCTGTAGTCCTTTTCTTAAGCATGAGAGTGGTGTTTCCCTTTTTTCAGTCACCAGGGACATCACCTGGCAGCCATGGCTTTTTGAATATGATGGAGGGTGGCTCGGCAACCACATCTGCCAGTTCCATCAGGACCCTGGGATGCATGTCATCAGGCCCCACAGACACGTTGACCCTCATGGGGTGGTCTCAGACTTGCTCTGCCCTTACAATGGGAAGGATTTTGCTCCCCTAACCCCTGTGTAGGGGTTCAGGGCCATGAGAAACATGGGAAGCCTGAGAACTTCAGTACCTCAGCCTTCTCCATGTCTGTTGGTCTGGTGTTGCCGCTTCTCCCTTCTCGTTTATCCTCAAGCACCAGAAGAGATGCCTTTTTTTTTTTTTTTTTTTTTTCTTCTGTGGCACACAGGTCCCGTGTGAGTTTGTGCTATAGGACTCAAGTTATGGCGATCCCTGCCCTGGCCCTAGAACAGGGGCCTTTGTGTGAGGAAGGAGAGCCTCTTGTAAGATCTCCACCATGAAGAGCACAGAAGGCAGTGGGCTGAGTAAATGCAGGGCTAAAGTGGAGCTGTGTGGAAAATAATTGCTACACGATTAGGCTTTGCAAATGTATGGGGCACACTTGTCAAGGCACTGGCACAGGGGAGCTGTGAGGGGCTGGGGCTGCCCTGTTGGTCCCAGAACAGCCATACCACGGACAGGCCATAGTGCTGGCAGTGCCTCTGTGAGAATGTTTCAGGGCAAAATGCTGGAGGGGAGTGTGGGGGGTGCTTTTTAAAAAAAAAAAAAAAAAAAAAAANAAAAAAAAAAAAAAAAACGGAACTGCACTATGAACCCTGAGGTCAGTGAAGGAGGAGGTGCTCAAGGTGTTGGATGGGGGCTTGCTCCCTGCCAGGACCTGTGGAGGGAGATCCTGACAGGAGCCATGGCCTGTGCAGCAGCTGTGAGAGCAGGGGAAAGCTGTGAGGAGAGAGAAGCGGCCCTCGTGTCCTGACAGTAACCACCTGCCCCATCACCCAGTCCCTGTGCTGCTCCTGGGATAGTGTGGGAGTTGGGAGGGAAGCAGGCTGAGGAAAAGGCTGCCCTGTTTGGGGAGGGGGAGAGCTGCTGGGCGGGCACCGGCAGCTGGCCACGCTCAGTGTCCCCTTGCTGTAGAAGTTAATCTTTGTTACTCTAATTACTGGTGATGCCAAAACTGCCTGGCACGACCCCTGCTGTAGCAGAAGACAGGCAACTGTCTGTCAGCATTAAGCTGGAGCACAGGAAGTTCCGCACCAACGTGCGGAAGAACTTCTTCACAGTGCGGGTGATGGAGCACTGAAACAGGCTGCCCAGGGAGGTTGTGGAGTCTCCTTCCCTGGAGATATTCAAGACATGCCTGGACACCTACCTGTGCAACCTGCTGTAGGGAACCTGCTCTGGCAGGGGGGTTGGACTCGATGATCTCTCGAGGTCCCTTCGAACCCCTGCAATTCTGTGATTCTGTGTGATTCTGTGAAACTGCAGCTCATATGAAAGCAATACAGTAGTTGTTTCTGGTTTTGGCCTCGCTTGGAGGTGCTCTGGTTCCTCTGTACCTCTGCCATCGGGGACACCTCAGGGGTTCCACTGCCTTTGATGACATGGGGGTGAGATAGAAATGAGGCTCGTTGGGCTGTAAGGCTGAGCCCTTCTACACACACGAGTGTTCAGGGCAATCAATGGCCGCTGCATCCATAACTTTGGTTTTAACAGAAGCACTGAGTGTATTGGATTTTGTTACTGATCAGACGCGAGCTATCGACAGAGCAGTAAGAGTGAAACAGACCAGAAGAGAAGCACACTGCATGGGTTTGTGTCACAGTGCTACAGTGCGACTGCCTGTTCTCCCTCTGCCCAGGGGTTAACAGAGAGGTTTGTATTGTCAAACCTGTGCATCTGGGGCTGTGCCTTTTCTTGTCCCTGCTCTTGCTCCCTTCTTTGCCCTGAGAAGAGGGCTGGGATCAGCACCTGGCAGTTCTGTGTGCTGCACAGATAGACAGCAAACTCAGGAACAAGTTATGAAGCTGCAGCAATGGACAGGGCAGGTGTATACTGGTGGAAGGGGTGGTTTAGGATCTGCATATGTAGAAGTTCAAATCCATACAAAGGATTGGCAGTGCTTTCCATTGCTGTTGTGTGTGTGGGGTATCTGTAGTTTTAATCCTGTTTGCTTAGGTTGAAACTTGAGGGGAACATGTTCTTGTGTAGCGTTGAGTGGTGGCCAAGCATCTTTCATTTAGCAGCTCAGTTGCAGTGAGGGATTCGTGTGCTGGTGCTATAGCTGTAGTAGGGAAACGTGCCTTGAATATTCTGTGAGTTTTTTGGTATTGAAGTTATTTCAGAATTGCATTGTTTCCAGGAAAAGGCTCATCCTGGCTTTCCTTTGAATGCCTGCCTGAAGAGACTGAACTCATTGGGAGTGCATTGTCAGTTCCTGGCAGATGAGGCTGGTGAAGATGACAGTGACATGCACAGGGACACTGCAATTTCCTCTTTCCCTCTGTCATGAACTCTGACATATTGAGAGTCTTAGCAATTTCCAAGACTAAGATGTGATTTATGGTATTCTGTGTATACTTTGTGGTAACTTTATTAGTGCAGGCAGCTTATTTATGGTCACTAAATCTTCAGTCACTTGAATCAGTTTTAAGTTGCTTTAAACTTTGTATAGTTTGGGAGCAAAATTTAAGCCTCACTGCAGTCAGTGGCACCACCGTCACTGGAATAAGATTTGACCTGTGTTGCATTAACAAATGTGTCTTCTGAAAAAACTTTCTGCTCCTAATGTCATTCTTTTGTTCTTTTTTCCTTAAGTCTTGTGAAGAAAACAATCTGAAGACAATGCATCTATGATGCCGTGATACCAGCTTGGGACCCGGAGCAATGGAAGTTATAGACAACTGCCGGCATACTGCCCCTGTGGTAGCTTCAAATGGGTATGCAAACAGGATTTTCCAAGCAAACATGGAGGATGGGAACACTGACACGTTGGAGGTCTGTTGTGCTGAGCACTGCACCTCCAGTGATGCAGTCCCAAATGAACAGGAAGAAGCACCCAGGTATAAGAAGATGACCAAGGGCAACCGGATATGGAATTTTGTTTGGCGAAGGAAAGGATCCACT
Source organism: Penelope pileata (assembly GCA_013396635.1). Lineage (NCBI taxonomy): Eukaryota > Metazoa > Chordata > Aves > Galliformes > Cracidae > Penelope > Penelope pileata. Next base: position 185,477 of record WBMW01005209.1, on the reverse strand, counting down.
ATGAACAAAAGAAGACCCCGGTCCATGATTGTACTGGGAGATACCTCTGAGATCACAGATGAAAAAAAAACATCCTTCATGGACAGAGTAAGGCCCTTAAAAAAGCTAAGAACCTCTAAGTTGCCTAAGGATGTAGATTTTGGAGGATCTGCAGTGCAGGTTACTTGTGCCTCTGAGGAAGACCATCCTGCTAGTGGGCAAAGAGCAGTCTACAGGGTTAAGAAACTGAGTGACAGTCAGAGGCCCTTCCGCCACTCGTATGGGGGGTACGTTGAAGATCTGGATTCCTCTTTTGAAGATGTAGAGTTGAATATCAGCATTCCTGAAATTGATGCCAATGAAAGTAAATGTCTCAGGGATATTAGTATCAGATTACACAATGAAGATAATGATAGTAACTGCCATAAAATACCAGCTAGAAAGTGTGAGTCTTTGAATTTTGAGAACTTTAAAAGCCCTACAATTATGGAAGGGGACAATCAAAAGAAGTGTGCTGTGCTCCCCCAGGAGAGCAGAAGAGGAAGAAGTTCTGACGTCTGGAGTTATCTGAAAGGAATTTCATTAACTAGCAAAGATAATTCAAAGCTTCTAGATGAAAGGGCTGAAACCAATTTCCAGAATGTAGAAAATATAACTGATCATTCTACTTATTTGGACTTTGATATGAGATGTGAGGAGAATCTTAGCCAGCAGAAAAAATCAAACAGTGCAACCAAAGCAACTCACTTTGGAGGTTTTATGAGGTTCTTCACCAGCGTGGCTGAGGCAGCTCGGAGGCTGCGAGGCTCCTCAAAGGCATTTTCACCTGATGAGAAAAGGCCTCAGCGGAGTTCCCGAAGCTGGAGGCAGGATGTCATCTCCCACAAAGTGAGCTTGGTTATCGAGAATGAGAGTGCAGATGCATTCTGCACAGTGGGAGCATGTCTGCAATCCCCAGATTCAGGTGTGTGGGATAATCCAAGCTTTGAGAGTTCAGTGGGGAAGGAGCCTGCACAGGGTTGCAAAACTACAGAAGTGTCACAAGACATTGGCTCCTCCGGCCTGGGCATCAAGAATGATAGTTTTAATGAAACATCACTTTCTCCTTCTGGGCCAGATCTCCCAGAGGACTCTGTCTCTGAGCTAAATGCTAAAGAACCCTCTGAAGCTATGGTCCAGTTTCCACGGACTACTCTGACCAAACAGATTCAGGACTTGGGTAGTACTCCAGAGGAGACACAGGTTGTGGGCAGGGACCTGCCACTTTCTCAAGATCTTCCTGGGAAGAATCTGGGTACTGCTGAGCTGGGCAGTCTTCCAGCTGCTAACGGTGACTTTCCTGTAGTGACTGTGGCTCTGGTCCACCATCCACTACAGATGACTCTGCGTGAACTTGAACCTCAGGATGTGGCTTGTGCTCCAGTAGTTACTGAAGACGTGGATCTGTCTGTAGCAGCAGCTCTGGAGCTTTCAAAGACTGAACTGGATATGAAAGACCTGATAAATCCTGAGTTGCCTTTTCAAGACTTGTCTCTGGAGATTCAGGACTCAGACAGTACTCCAGAGAAGGCACAGGTTGTAGACAGGGACCTGCTGTGTTCTCAAGACCTTCTAGGGAATAATCTGGATACTGCAGAGCTGGGCAGTTCTCCAGCTGCTAATGGTGACTTTTCTGCAGGGACTTCTTTAAAATGTGCAACAACTGAAGGACACATTCTTGAGCAGACTGATGTCTGCTTCAAAAAGCACAGAACAAGTTCACCTGTAGAACAAAACTCTATAGAGTTACTTGACAGAGGAGTGCACTTTAACTGTGATGATGAGTGCCGTCCGTTCCCGGTGACTGTCTCTAGAATCGTCTCCTCTGGACTGCTGAACAACAGAAAGGTATGAGCAAGTTTTACTGTAACATTTTCAATAAGACTGTATTGTTATTATACCTCTTATAAAGATGATTTGCACTTGAAAGCATTTTTATATATCCCTCATTGGGATTTTCACTTAATTAGACCATCATACAAATTATGGCAGTCAACATAGCTTTTATATCGGAGGATGAGGAGCCTGTTGACTGGCGTATCCCTGGGCTGTTAGTGCAGATCTCCAGTGCTGCTCCTCTTACAACCCTCTGGCCATGTCATTATCAGTGGCTTTAGAAGAGGGCTGTAACAGAGGTTTGTGTGTTTCTAGGCACTAACTTTAATTTTTCTGCCTCTCTGCATTTAGTGGTAGTGATGATGGCAGCTGATTTTTATTAGGCAAAGCTTGTTACATCACAGCTTCTAGAACACCAGGAAGAGTCCTGGCATGCAGTGCAAGAACAGGAAAGAAATAATAGCCCATCTCTTGTAGAGCTCATCATTTTCCTGGCAGATCTAAACCTGTCAGAAGTTATGTGGCCTCAACAGTTTGGTCTGAGCCTGTGGCAGAAAGCCTTGTGAAGGGGCTGAGTGTATAATGTGAGTAAAATGCCTTCCTAACGTGACTAGATGCTGACTTGAGGTCTAGTGAGAGCCGACTGGCGTGTGCTTCTACACTAAATGGCAACTGTTTGCAATGTTGAATACCTAGTCCAAAGTGAAAGGTGGGAAATGATGCTTCTGAGAATTACAAATCTCTGTTGGCCAGCATGAAGTCCAGCTGTTTTCTTTTGGGTTCCTGCTGGCTAAAGCCGAAATGATGACTGTTTTTGAGGTGCCAGGTAGGGAAATCGGGTCAACTCGTGAAGAAATTTTTGCCTTTCCTTTTGGGCTTAGATGAGATATTGCAGGGGTGGTGACATTGTTCCCTGTTGGAAAAGGGGTCACTAACTTCTGAGCCAATAGGGGAAGTGTTTGAAAATTGGCAGCAGATTAGAAATACTGAGGAGAAAAAAGTCTGAACTTCTGACTCCCAGTTAAGACGGGCAGTACTATTGTTAGTTATTCCTGGTTTTGTTTTTTTGCTCCATTTTTGTAATACAGAAATATAAAGACAGTTCGCTGTGTAATTCCAGGGACTTAAGAAGTAGGATGAGTAGTGGTTAGTCACTTGTGGTCTCCTGGAATAAGTGTTTTTAGGAGGGGCTTGAATGAGCGGACTGTGGTTTGATATCCTTTTGTAGGAACTAAGCTGTAAGTATGCTGGGCAGGAGCTAGATAACAGAGGCATAAAAGGATTGAGTGGGACAAGGAAAGTATTGGCAGTCTTTTTCCAGAGCAGACACATTTTTGGTAGCTGAGGGCAATGGCTGCATGTCTAATCTCAGGGCTCTTGCAACCCTGCCTAGGGCATGGGGCTGGAACTAGATGATCTTTAAGGTCTCTTTCTACCTAAGCCATTCTATGATCCTCTTGGGGCAAAATCTGAGCAATTTCCCCAAGTCAGCTGCGTGAACAGGAGATGTGGTAAGTCCCAGCTCAGCTGTTGCAGCTTACAAACTTTACTGAGAAACTTAAATAGGGTACTTAGAATAACTGGACAGGAAACCTCCCCTGAGTTCCTGTTGAGTGTGGCGATAGCAGTACGGCCTCTGGACTACCGTGGCTTCCGGCCTTGCGGATCCGTGCCTGTCACCTCACTGAGCAGAAGCAGTGGCAAGCTGGAAGGGAAAGCATGGCAGCCCACCCTGCTCTGTAAACACCTTCTGGATCCCAGAAACTTGGTCTAGAGATGTAGAAAGGCTTGGTGATCTAGCAGCAGCACCAAGCCCAAAGCAAAGCAGGGAAACTTTTGGATGGGAATGGACTTAGAGAGTCCACCAGCAGCTCCAGTAACAAACGTCCTGAGACACTCAAGGGATTTACTTGCCTATCTCTCATCAGGGAGTGGCTCTCGGAAATGGTTTACCAAAAATAAACATGTAAGAGGAATAACTGCAGCCTGAGCGTGACACGAGCAGCAAACTCATGTCTCGTATTGTTTTAGGGCTAAATCCAGCTCCTTGCTGGCACCTGTTCCTTGGGACAGTTGTTGGCCCTCGTGCCTCTTCTCCAGGCTGTGCTGCATTAATTGAAGGATTTGAATTTCAAGTGAAATGCTCAACCAAAAGTAGGGAGAAGGTGCTGCCAGGACAGCGTGGCTTGCCTCAGTCAGCTGCTGTAAGCAAGCACTCCCGCAGCTTTAAAGTGATTTAGCGGTGTGAAACAGAAATAGCTCCAGCAACTATTTTCAAAACAACCTAGATGTTGTCCCACAAAAGGCACAAAAATGCTGGTTCTCACTGAGGCTCCCTGCCCTAACCTGCTAGGAGATAGATGATAAGAGATTAAGGATGATGTAGTGTAGAGGATGGTGGAGTGGGATTTGGGGAACCTGGGTGTTGGTCCTAGCTAGACAGCAAATCTTCTGCTTAGCTGTACTCTCCTAACATTAGTGCCTCCATTTCTTGTTTTCCTACTCTTGCCTTTTAAAATGTAATGTTTTCAGGCAAGGACTTACTGGTGGTACAAGCAAGTAACAGCTCAATGGGGTTTGATCTTAATGTTGTACAGAAAATAGCATTGTAGCAGCATTTAATAAGAGCAGCAGGTAGCAAACCACTTCTCAAATTGTTGCCCTGCCTAGCTGCTTTTGGATCCCATCTCAAATTCTCATTTGTTCAGGGAACTTAGGAAACAGCATGGCTAAAACCACTTTGAAGAACAGCAGCAGTTAAAATGAGTTGTCAATGGCAAGTGAATTAGTGATTTCACCATTCACACTGCTGCAACTCTGGAATGGAAAGGCCTTCCATATTTTGAGATGGAGATAGAAGAAATGAGCTCTAAGATGACTGAATTTCTTTGAGATTTTGGCCAACTTACGGCCCTCACTTGCAAATGATAGAAGTTTCCCTCTTCCACATCCCCAGCGAAGTGAATTCTCCTTATCTCACCTCTAAAGTCACCGTAGCATCCAAACAGGGAGCTGCAGGGAGTCGGGCACGGCCCCAGAAGTTGTATTTAGCCGTTTCCAGTAACTTGAGCTGATCATCTTGTAGGTCCTTTCCAACCTAGTGTTTCTATGATTCTGTGCTGCAGTGGGAGGACGCTTTGAGACCACATAGACTACCTTGCAGTTCAGGCATTTCCATCAGGGTTTCAAGCCACCCAGTGTGTCCTTGGGCAGAATTTGTGGGGATTTGATGCTCGCTTTGCGAATGACATGAGGAACAGTTTCAAAATATGCGTCCGACTTCTGATCTCAGACATCAGTTTAGAGTTTGTAGAAAATCAAGTTTCTCAGAACAAGTTTCTCGAGTCAGGTGTACTGCTGTCAGGGGTCTTTCTTGGTCACCTGGGGGCACACACAGGGTCTGAGTGCTGCTCAGCAGCTCCCTTGCATTTTGCCTTGCGCTGCTCTTGCAGTGAAGGTGCCCGATCTTTTCACTGCGGTCTTACTCTGCCCTCTGCTGGCTATTTCTGAAATAAGGGTTTATTTTTATAGAAAATGCTTTATCTTTGATATTCTCCGGGATTTTGAATCTCATCTGTAAGAGGTTTACAATCTGCGTCTGGCTGCTGGCTGTTGTTTGCACACATAGAAACCAGTTGGTTCTTTGATGCCATTTTCTGGAGGAATTACAATTGTCAGAAGCATGAAGTTGAGTTCTCTACAGTCTTGTCAGCCTGGACAGAAAGTGTCTGCCCTGCAGGACAAGGTGCCAGGCTCACCGATAGATTCACTGGGTTTCCCAGCCTGTCTGATGTTTCTCTCTAACTGCACTCACTTCTCAGCCTCACAGCAGACAGTGGCAAATATTTCTTTTGGGCAGCTGTGAGTTTGTGGCCCTGTGTCCCATGCTTACAGATCTAACTGTTCTGAGTGCTGTTGGGGTGCTCGCTGCTGCAGAGCATGCTGACACTCGGTGCTGATCAGTGCTTTTACAGCATTCTTGGGTTTTGTGATTTCTGTGCGATATGGAGCTGCACGCTGAGCTGCCACACGTGGGAAAATCAGAGGCTCATCCTGTGCGGTGGGTCTAACTGGAAGCACAGGGTTACTGCTTTACCTGCATGTGAACGTGCCAGGAGATGTGCTGGCAGATTTGCCTTCTGATAGCTGGGGCACTGGAGGCAAACCCAGGAGATCTCAGATCCTCCCACAAGTTTGGAGTTCTGCTTTAGAGCAGCTGCAGCAAATGCCTTTTCACGAGAGGAAGGGCGAACAACTTTTTTTCTGTGTTTGATGAGAAACTGCAAGCATTTCACAAGAAGTTCCCATGGTGACCTTTAGCTGGAGATTGTTTTATTGTTTCTCTTCCACAGAACATTTTGGGAGCTGCTGCAGCAGTGACTGCTGAGCTGACTTGTCTTTTCCCTCCTCTCTCTGTTGAGTGGCACTAACCAGGAAATGTGCGTTCCTGAGAGTTCATCTCTGGGTTGTTGCCAGCAAACTGGGCTGTCTCAGCCTATTGTGCTTATGAACGAAGCACAAGTTTAGAAATACTACTTTACTTTCCAAGTCCTCCTGCTGCCATAGGAGCACTGTGCTTCAGCCTGTAGTGAGGTGTGATTTAGTTGCAGAAGGAAGATCCTGTGTATTTATGGCATTTAATACGGTTATGTCTGACAATCATCTTATTTTTAGAAGAGACAAAACCTCTAAGCTGTTCATATTTTCATAACCATGAGGTGTTAGCAAAATCTTGAATTAAAGCCTTAAAGCCTATATTTAGCACTACCCATAGCAGAGAAGTGTTGTTTTTTTTTTCCTTTTAGAAACATTTTTAGCGTTGTCAGGGAAAGGCACATTGTGTCTGCAAAGCTGGTAGGCTTGATGTGTGTGTATGTGTATCCAGCCCCTGAACACATGGATATTTCAGATTTCCACGTTTTCCTAAAATACTTGTTGAGTGTTGCCTTTCTCTAGTTCCCAGCTTTGAAGTTATATGAGGCTGTCTGCTGCCACTCTTGCTATCAGAGCAGTGATACAAACAGGGACTTCTGGGCACTGCTGCCCTCTGTGCTAGAGGACTACATGTCCAGAACTTCTCAGCCTGGGAGGTTTTCTTTGGCTTTTTCCTCCTCCCACCTGTTCCCTGATCAAGGGAAGTGTGCTGGAGCACTGGACATGGTGCAGAGAATGGGAGATGGAGCCTTAAGTCATCCACAGACTCTCAATGGGCCTGTAGGGTAATTATAGCCTGAGTTCTTTGTTTGTAAATAAACATAACAGCACCTCAGTGAAAGCTGGGGGTGCTTGAGGACCGATACAGTAAACTGCATGAGGCACTCAGTTATTAGCAGGGCCATGGAAATATGACAAATCTGTCTCAAATTGCAGCTAAAAGCCTCCCAGTGAGGAGCCCTCCTGTTTTCTTCTCCTGACCTTTCTAAACTGAATTTTCTACTGATATCTTGACTCTAACTATACACAAGACTTGTACATTGTCACGTGTCACAGAGAATAAACGTAGAAGAAGGAGTTTGTATTGTGAATTCTTTGTATTTATTTATTTTTAAAGAGAGAAAAATCTGTTCTGCAGTTATTTCTGTTGCCTCTTTCAGGATCGTTTCCTCTTGCAATAGGACAATAAAAGTTGGGTTTTCTCAGAAGCAAGGGAAGCACCAACATTTTTCTCCACTTAGCTATAAATGCTAATTCCTTGTTTGGATTAATGTTATCTTAAGGTGTAGCCGGGGGTGTTTGACTGCTTTGTAGATGCTTTGATCAACTGCAAGTGTCTTCGTGTTTCGAGTAATGTTTCCTAGGCTATTGATGTAGAGGACGTGTCTTGTTAGCAGTTGTTATCATTCACCTTACAAAGAAATGACTATGATAATTTCTGCTGTTTTTGAATATTACAGGAAAAATAATTATTCTAGTTCTGCTAAAAAATATATGTGGACATTTTCAGAGAACTAGAAAGAGGTCCTAGCTTACTTTTAAATGCTGTTGTTTGTCCTGTCCTTATATTTGGACCATAGAAAACCTGGTAAGGGATGTAACTTGTGGTCTCCTTGGACATAAAGCACATGAGAATCTTGGAAAAAAAACAACTGTGGTGGTGGGCACTGCATACATTACAGAGAGAGGCATGTGTTGTTGGTGGTCCCCTCTACCAGGTGCTTGGAGGAATGTGCAGCCCACCCTCTTTTGGCACCCTGTGCATAGCTGGGCATGCACATGCTTGCCGAGTGCTTCTGGTTCAAGTGAGATGCTGTAAAGAGCAAGCGTTAGGAGCGCTGGGCTGTGTGAGTAGGAGCTAGCCTTTTGGCCACAGCAGCAGCATGCTGAGTCTGTCTTGATCAGTGGGGAATGTTACCCACATTTCATCTCTTACGAACAACTAACAACCAATATTTTGAAAGAAGACCTAGAGAAATTTATGAGGGTAACACAAAGGGCTGTCTTCCTTGTGGCTCAAGTGTGGCCCAAAGCCGACGCTCCTTGATGGGTTTGGTAGGGAGCAAGGCCAGGCCACCTACAGGCTGTTAGTTACATCTCCCCTGTCTGAAGCCACCATGAGAAGATGTGGAGTGGATAGGAAGTATCTGAAAAGAAAATCAGCTGTGCTTCTAAGGAGGCTTGATTCTACAGATATTGGGTTGCACAAAGATCAATGCATTTGTATTAGAACTTTGTTAGCATGTGAGTGATGTTAGACTTGCCTTCTGAAGGAGGACAGTCAGTGGGACTGATAAAAACTCTGCAGCTACGTATTCCACCAAAGTAATTCAAATCCATCTGTATGTGAAGTCCTTTCTCTCTCCAGAAGGCTCCCTGTACCCTCCCGATGACTCCAGCAGCACAGCAGTAGCAGCATTGCTGTTAGGTTTATTCACCTCCTGTCCTCTTTGTAGACCATCTGCAGGCTTCTGTTTATGGAATTGGAAAAAGACCTTATATGACCTCTGGAAATGCCTGGAAGGGAGTGTTTTGCGGAGATCTTTGGGAATTAAGAGAATGACGTCCTGTTTCTAATTTAATTCACTCTTACATAGATCTTATCAGCAAGGCTGTGGAGTTTTGCAGAAATTGTTCTTGATGGGTATCCCAGCTTTTTCTAAAAACTTACGACTTTCATTTCGGCAGTAGGATAGCTGGATCCTATTATTGCTCTGCTGGACTGGCACAGAGATGAGCAGAGTGTTCTCCTAAACCTTACCACTGCAAATTCATTGCTCTGCTCCTATGTGCTTCAAGTGCTGGAGGTGTTCCTGAAAAGCTTTCTTGTCCCATTTACCACTACTTAAATGTCTCTTGAGCATGGCCGTGCATAGAGCTGTGTGGTAGTCAGTGGGGCATAGTTACCTGTTGGACAAAAATCCAGACAGGAACAGTCTCTTTTTTGCTTTAGGCCACCAAAGGGTGCATCTCCTAGTTCAGTTCAGGAGTGCCAGTTGAAGCAGATCTCTCAGCTGCCTGTCCTCACCATGCTTTGGATGCACTAATTGGCCTTAATGACCCTAAGCAGGCTTACCTGGGGGCCTACACTCATAGGCCCGGGAGTCTGTTTAAGCTCAGCCCTGGGTGCTCAGTCCCTGAGGACTGAGGGGTCATATGGACATTGGGTCCTCAGCACCAGCTGATTCACTCCCTGTTTGTGCTCCTGCTGGGGCTTGGTGACACTGCTGTAGACAAAATGCTGTGCAGATTACAAATGTCTTCACACATGTTACTCTCAGAAGTGCCTCAGAGACTCAGTGTCACTGGAAGTTGTTAGGACTTGAACACAATGAACTGTGCTCAAGATAGGGAGTCCCATACAGGGAGCATTAGGGCACACCAGCACCTGAGCCAGCAAAACTTAATCTTTCAGTAGAAAACATAAAATGAAGAGGGAGCAGATTACAGTAAGGAAGTCTAAGGTGTGTTGTACCATTTTCAAAAAAAAATATGTTGTTAAATGTGTGCTTTGTCCCAGGTTTAAGATGTATTGTTAATTTCTTCTCTGACCCTTTTCTTGCCAGACGATGTCTCATCCTTCTCAACCGTCCCCACAAGCACCTCCCTTCAAAGTCCTTGTGGAGAGATGTCACTCCTCAGAGCCGCTCTCCCAGAGCACTCCCATGGGGCTGGACCAGGTGGGCGAGCGCATGCAGCACCTGCTCAGAAGACGTGGTGAGTAGCTTTGCAGTGTTTTTCTCCCCAAACCTTGTCTTTTGGTCTTGTGCTTCTTATGGAGTCAGCCAGGGCTACCATGGGCTGCAATCACAGATGTGGCTTGTATCTGCTCTTGGTTACAGCCCTGGAGCCAGGTGAGAAGACTGACAGCCACATGCTGAAGAGTTTCTTTTTTTTCTTGTAACTTTAATGTCTCTGAACGCCATCCCTGTAATTTGGTTATGAGAAAATGAACAGATAGGTGCATAAAGTGAATAAGCTGTTCAGCAGCTTCTGTGGGAGTTTTAATTTGGTAGTTTCCTCTTGACTTTCTGGCCTCTTAGGTTTTTGTTGTGAGTACTTGGCATTTGGAGGTGGTGAGTGATGGTTTCTGAGATCACAGCTCAGGTCTGATGTGTTTGGAAACAGTAAGATATGCAAGATTTGTTCTTTTTTCCTCTGGGTACTATTCCTGATCAGATAGAGTTTTGTGGGTCAAAGACTGTGATGAACTATCCTGTGCAGCGTTTGATTAATGTAACTGTAATTTGTTCTGCTCAAAATGACTCTGGAGAAAGCACTACAATGTATTTGCTGGAAGGGTCTTGTGTTGGCAGGTAAACAGGCTGATGCTTGAATGGGTGACGTGATTTTGTGAGCCTCCAATTAAAAAGATTGATAATTATGGCAAGAAAATTATTTCTTGGAGGGATACTGTTAGCACTAAGAATCCTTTGATTTAGCAATGGGCAAGTATGGGAGTGCTGTCAGACTGCATTGGCATTGCTTAGGAGCACACTGGGGATCTGAGCAGTTAATGGATGGTGGCAGCACATTAGGATTAAGAAGAATTGGAAAGGAAAGGGCATGGTGGCTGCCTCTTTAATTGATGACTCTTCTGTAGGGGTGCGCACGCTTTTAGCACAAGCATCTCTCTAAATGTGAGCATTACTGCATTTGCACATTGCTCCTGAGTGCTACTATATTGGCACATTTCCTCTGGAGCCCAGTAGCAGCCTTTTGCTATAATCGGCACTTGCTCTGCAGCTTGATTTTCTGCGAGTCTAGAAAGTGAAATGCGTGTTGCTAAAAATAACAGCAGGGTGCCTACGTCAGCGTTGCGTTCAGGAAATAGGTCTCAGTGCAATCTCTCTCCCGGCAACGCTGGAAGAAAATCAAGATTGCTGCCCACCCAGCCATGCCAGGGCTGAGGCAGGGTCCCAGCTCAGCTGTGCTCTGTGCTTCTGTTCTGGGCAGATCAGAGTCCCCATCTATTTGATCTGGGAGCAGGGAGCTTGCAGTGAGCAGGCAGGAAGGGCATGTGTTTTGGCCATGTAACGTAAAGCTGACCTTAACACCAGGAGTGCAGATCCTGGAGTGTGCATCTGCACTCTCCCAGAGCTTTGGACCTTTTATCCTTTGTCTGGTTTCAAAGCCCTCGGGACTGACAGAGTCTGAAACCTGTGCTGGGGTCTTGCTCCTCTAATAGGGCAAGAGTTCTGGAATGTGTTTGTTTTCTGTAGGTGCCTTTCTCCATGAAAGGGATGACAAGCCTCCATGGGATGTGAACACCCACGGGTGTGTGTACACACCCAGGCACAGACATCAATCCTGCATGCTGCCTGGACCACATGCACCCTCTTGAAAGGAGCCCAGGCTAGGGGAAGGGATTAACATCTAACCTTGCCAGATGTGGGAGAGAAACCCAGTCTTGCACAGAATGACAATTTTACCCCCAAAAGAGAGGGATAGGATAGGGAACTGAAAATTTGGGATGGTTAGGAAAGCAGAGCTTAATTTTTAGAGATGAATTGCCAGCCCTTCTCCACCCTTTGCCTCTTCTTTACAATCTGTTTTGTGCTTGGGTATGTACCATCTGTAAGGCCAAGCTGAGAGTCGGTGTGAATGGAATAACTTAAAGCTAGATCAGAATCACATTGGCCTGAAATGCTTTGGATGACAAGTAGCCGTTGCTTTGAAAAACAGCTTTTGTGGGCTTTCCCATTGTTGTTCTCTGCATAAATTTGAGGAGTTGTTTGTTTTTTGAGGTATTGCATCACACGAGCCGCAACAATTATGAAGCTGGGATTTCTGCAGAGGTACTGTTAGCAGTAATGACCCAAGGAGCTATTGCACTTTTAATAGTGGCTCATGCAGATGAGACACTTGTGCTGCCCAGCTCTTCTGGGAGAGCTCTGTGGCTTCACACCCAGCCTGTCTGACCCCACCTGCTCACACCACCTCTTAACTTGACTCTCAGCTCTTAGTTTGTGCCTGCGTTTTTGTAGTATCCAAGCTGCACTATTTTTCTTGTGTCCCAAGAGCACTGAATAAAGCACCTAAATATACTCTCTGCTCTCTTTTTCTAAAGAAGAGGTTGAATGAGTCTCTTGCAAACAATTTTGTTTCTTTCATTTAAAAGAACAGCCTCCGCCCCCAGCCTGAGCTAAAGCACAGCATTTATCTTTTGTCATTCCTTTTTTTTTTCCTGTGGATTTTGAACTGGCAGCTGAGAACGAACTGGCTTCAAAGACTCTGAAGGTGCGCAGGAACGGTGGACGTCGATGGAACCTCCTCAAGCCTGGAGCTGAGAAGCTGCAAATCAGTAGGGTAAGACATTGTTTGAAATATGCCTCTGCCTGCTTCAGAGATGTTATTTACCTACCGCATGTTTAGCCTTGGAAACAAACAATCTGCTTTACTAACAGCTTCCTGAATCTGTGATTCCTTTAACCTCGGGTAAGAGGGTTTTTGTTCTTTTGTTATTAGAATTGTTTTATAGCAGTAAAAGAATAGGTGCGTTAACCTTTCCCACTGGATTAGTTTCCCTCTAATATGTATTGGAGGCTTTATGGTCTAATGGAGGCACTGGGCCTCCCATTTCTTTGGCTGAACATTCCTTGCAAGTGGAGGCGACTGTGACATTTCAAATCACCTATAGATTTGCTCTGTGGTTTTGATGATGCATTTCCCCCCGTCCCTTTTTTTTTTTTTTACCATGTGTCCTTTGGATTTGTTCGTGCTACCAGCACCATCTCTGTGACAGATTCACGTGGCTGATTCTTTCCAAAGGAGTTTTGCAAATATAGACACAATCTATTTTGTTCTTTTTGTGAATGTTGCTGCTGGCTGGGGAAGAAAAAGCTGTTGTGGGCCTGGGGATTTCCCTGTCTTTCTCTGGAAATCGAAAAAAATAATCAGAAGAGATAGCAAGTAGTCGTAACATTTGTCTGATGTGCTTCCTTGTTTCTGTGTGGGATTGTTTTTTGTCTGTGCCATGCTGTGCGTTTGAAGTCTGAAGACCTTGGCTGTTCTGTGATCTTGTTTGGGATTTGTATCATTTGTGAGTCTGGCTTCACTGGTACCCAACATATAAAACTCTGAACACTCCAAAACACAATAGATTTGCTAGCTGGCATCTGACATGATGCAAGGAAAGTTTTCTAGTGACTAGGCCATAAGAGGCTTAGCCTTTGTTGTTCCTTAGGGCAGACAAACAAAGGATAATCTGGGAGCCAAGAATTTCCCTGCTGGAATTGAGAGGGGGAAACTGACCTCCTGTGGTTGTGTCTCTGTGGTTCTTTTCCTCTCCCTCCTTGCCAGTCCTTTATTGTATATGTTTTCCATTTGATATCTGATGAGCTGCCTTCCTGAAATGTGACTTCAGAGGAGGACCCAGCCTCTGTGCATGTTTTTCCACTGTAAAAGCACTAAGTTAGCAGTGAGGCAGTCTTCTCTGGCCTGCTTATGTTGAGTGTTTCTTGGCTTCCAGGGGACGCAAGCAGGGATGGACCACTGGTATTTCAGTCATCTGTGGCTTTCTGGAATGTCTCCGGTTTTCTCTCCTGATTTTAGTGAGCTGAGATATAAGCTAGAGGGTAGTGAGCAAGGAGTTCAGCCCTTCCTTTTCTCTCACTTCCATTTGGAAGTGAGAGAAACATTCCTGTTTCTCAAACATAAGTGCTTCTTTCAACCTGAAAAGGCTGTTCTGGTTATAGGGATGCTGGACATCTAAGCTCCTGGACAATAAAATAATCCAAATCCAGTACAGCTGTTTGGTTTCTGGGACAGAATAAAGAAATGCAACAATAATATACATCCCTGTGGAGCTGCTGTTACACCCTGCAAGCCCTGTTTTGGAATATCATCAGATGTGTTACAAACATATCCATGTTCAGGATCTAGTGCTTACTGGTTCATAGGTATGTTTGATCTACTTAGCAAATCTAACACTTCCTTAATCTGTTAAGAGGAGACATATGTTTTGCAGCCTTTGTTGCCATCTTCCCCACCCTGCTTAGAAACCAAGGCACTATCCTGTTCTGGTACAGTATTGCTACGTGAAAAATAGGATGGTCTGTGTCCTGAGTCATCTCAAAAAACCAGGCCCGTTTCTGATTGAGAATAGAGCCTGACATGAGAGCACCTTTACAAAGGCAGCCAAGAATTAAAACTCCAGCAAACCAGAAATACTGCTGAAGTTTGAGAAAGGCTAGTTAGGAAACTTTCTCCAGTGGTGATATCTAGGGAGGATGTGGAACTGGAAAGGGAAGTGAGTTCCTTGTAAGCACAGAGACCTGTGTGATGCTTGGCTTGGACACAGATGTGCCAAAGACCCGTGCGTCACTGGGGCAGAGGATTGGTTTTGGGTGCTGAGCGAGATGAGCTCAGAGATTTGTTTGGCACTGCCATTAGGCAGCTCGTTGCTCAGCCTGAATTACTGTGAGCAGGCAGACGTGAAACCTGTGCTGGGGTTTATAAATCAGAGGTACTGTGTTAAGCACCAGCAGACTAGATATATAAATATGGCTCACAACAGCAGTGCTGGAAAATTCATCTGTTGCTTTTGCCCCAAGTTGAGTGAAGATGTATGGGTCTGTAAATCATCTCTTTGCCAGGAAGAAATTTCTTCTTTGGCAAGATTTATGAATTTGAGATAAGATTTGTGAGCTTGGATATCTCTTGTCAGGTGCATTCATTGACAACTGAAGACCGATCAGGTGGCAGAGCTAGTACAGAAAGGAGTGATTTATGCTTCCAAACTGGAGGCCAGGCTTCTGGAGAAACTGCTTGACTTCCATCTTGATTGGGAATGCATGCGGTGAGGAGAGAGCAAAAGGGGACTGGCAAAGCATTAGGCTTGTCTTGGAGGCATCAGTGCCACCTTGGTCCTTGGGGAGATGTAGGTGGTTGTGCAACAAGAGCACTGGTATTGCTACATGTCTTGCAATAATGTAGAGTTGTTGATGAGCTCATGAAATAATCCCCTTTCATCAAGACCATTGTTTGGCATCCCTGTTTTTCACACCTGCTTACTGTGTCCATCACTTTGCAGCTGGCTGTATCTTAATGCATCCATCCAGATATTGGGGATGGCTACTGGGAGCAGTCATGCAATCTCCCTGTGTGGTGCTTCTCTGTTGCACCTGGGAGCTGGAAAGAAGAGGAAAATGCAGTTAGAGAAGCAAGTGATGGTAGGAGGATAGGAGAGAAGGACGTGTCTAATCCTGTGCTCCATTTCACCTTTGTGCCTGGAGTGCGCACACACCTATGTTTTTTTCTTACTGTTCATGGCTTTCTTCTGTCAGTCATACTCAAGCTTTCTGAACAAGTTAACGCCAAGAAGTCTGGACACAAGCCTTAGAAATTTCCAGTGGGGTAGATAAGGTTTATTATCCACACTTCCTGGATGGGGATGAGGAAACTGAAGCACCAGAGAGTGGTGCATGGAGAGCCATACAGAATTTTTCATTTCTCTCCTAATTTCAAGAAGCAGGAAGTAAGTAAATGGGGTCAAACTGAGTTGTCTTGTAAAAGCTTTCAGTATTTGTTTAAGTGCACTTCTCAACCTGGAGAAAACTCTCAACTGAAACACTTTATATGCAAAGCATTTTGTTTTAGCACTTTGGTTGCTCGGAGACTTTGGGAGCAGGTTGATGCAATTAAGACAAACCTGCATGGGACCTTGAGGTGCTCAAATCTGCAGGCTTTGCTGCAGCAGGAAAATGAAATGCCAGAAAGTACTCCCAAAACGCTGCACTAGCTCTGCCAGGGCCCTTGGCATCTGTCTTACCTCTGATTTACCCTCAGGTAAGTTCTGCCAGCTGGTAGCTGAGCCCTCTGGACAATGGACAGGGAGAGAAATGTGTTACTTTCTCCAACCCCAGAGCTATTCCAGGAGATGTTTTATGGGTCTGGATGGCAGAAGTAGAGATTCTGACAGTCCCTTTCTGGCCTGGCTTCATTCTGGCCTGGCTTCATTCTGGCCCAAATCACTGGCCTCTGTTTTTTAGGAAGGGGCGTTGTTGCTTCTAGTTTGCTGTCTAGTCCAAGTTAGTCATGTCAGCTCTTTCCATAGTCAAATGCTGGGGGAGATACTCCAAAAGGAGATTCAACCCACCCTAGAATTGGAACCATCCCCGTAATGAGTGTGGGGCAGCGTGGATTGGTTCTTACAGATTCAGTTTTTGGCCTTTAACTTAGCAGTGATGATGGCAAACGTTCGTGTTGTGTGCTGCTTTTCCCCCCTTTGTATCTTGTACAAAGGACTAAGCCTCAATTTATATGCTGGAGGAAGCCACAGTCGAATTACTCCGAATGGAAGCAGTGCTAGCATCTTTACCATCCCCTGTGTTAATGACAGGTAGGCCAGCTGTGCAGAGGTGTTGAATATTCACAAAACCCCAGCTACCCAGCCTGTCCTTGCTCTTCTCCCCACATAACGAGTTATTTTCAGAAGCTGCTGGGGGTTTCCTTTGCAGTGATGGTGGATGTGTCCCTAGCTACCCAAAGCTAATTCCCCACTGGCACGTCTCTGACGAATAGGAAGTTCAAACAAAGTGCAACCTGCAAGAGAGCAGAGTGAAGGGAAAGTTGATTTGGGTTCTCTTGCTCATGCTGTGCTGCAGTGAACAGGGAACACTGCTTGGTATTCCATACCAGCTCGTCTGCTTTCTATTTTTATCACCTAGCATAATGCTGAGTTTGCATTTTGTTTAGTCCATTCTTTTTTCCCCTCTTTTGAAATGTGTCCTGCACTGTCTTTCTCTTGGCTTACTACTTTGGGGTGGAAGGGGATGTGGAAGGGATCATAGACTGCTGCATTCTGATACGTGAGCTGTATGTAATCATAGTCATTTTTTAGCTCTTCTATCCACATGAATAGGCTGATAGAAAAGCGTAGTCCTGTGGCTCTCCGAGTGCTAATTAATTTAAATATCAGTGCAATGGTGATGAGAGAGTTATACGCACATAAGGAGGGCTGCCAGGAAAAATGCATCCTCTTTTAATCTCTCTTTCCTCATTTTAAACATTTAGTATTTCTACTGCCAGGATGTGTCTGGTCTTTGTTTTCTGGGGCTTGCTTTGTATCTTGATAAACCTATTATACTGCTATACTTACTAGTGCTCTGCAATCTTTGTATAGCTTTTTCCTTTACTTTCCTTCTTGAAGTCACTCCTAGACATTTGTAAATGTTTTTGGCAGTTCTGAAAAACTGTCTATGCCACATTTATTTAAAAAAGAAAAAAAAAGAAAGACTTGCTCGTTTATCGTGGAAGAAGCAGTTCAGCCCAAGCTGACAGATCCCGATGACCCTATCTTGGAGCCTTGTGACTCTGATGCTGGCAAATGCTTCCCATATGTCTGTGTGAAGGGTGCTCAGTGAGGATCTCTGAATTAGTGAGATTTGCAGCAGTAGGCAACCTCTTAAGCACCTGAGGTCCGATGCATCTAATCCGATTTAGTTTATGAACCGGTCAGAGCATGGAGAACATTGAATGAATGGGTACAGTCTCCAGTGAACTCTAGGTCATTCCTAAACCCATTTGCATCCATTTCGCATGAATGGTCCATGCTTTGAACTTGCTCCCTGGTGACTGTGATGGAATATTAGTGCAAAACACACTTTAGGATTCCTACTTAGAAACTTACTGTGCTTTGGTTATTTTGTCTTGCTTAGAAATAGCATTTAACAGTGCTGTGTTTCTGTGCAGAGCAGTGGCGAGGGAACATAAGTCTTGGCTACTTGGGTGTTACGCCAGCAGCACCACAGTGCAGATATTCCTCCACCACACCTGGAGACAGAGGGACTGAGTGAGTGTGAATCCTTACAGGAAGGAGAAGCCTGAAATGAAGGAATGCTGAGCTTTGAGTTGTGGGTTTCTGTTCTAGATAGCAGAAGAGAGATTTGAAGTTCTGGACTTAGAAAAAGTTCTTAGCTGCTTAGAGGTTACAAGTAAGCCTGTATTAAGAAGAATCTCATTTTCCAGTTCATGATGGTCTTTATAGTGCAATTAAACCTTGGGAATTTTTCTGTGCAACTGCAGGTGGTAGGTGCTGCATCCTGCATAGTATTAAATGCGAGTAGAATGGTGACTGTACGTAATTGCCTCCTCTTTGGTTCAGATTAAGCTCTCATCTTAAATATCAGCTTGGAATGGATTATTTTCCCTATTGCTCAGTAGTTCTACCTTGATTGCTCTGCTTCAACTCATTATTCAGCTCTGTCACTGTGTTTCACTCTAGGATATGGTTTATACAAAAGAGGCTCTAATATAAACTCAATTTGCATTGCATTGCTAAAACCTTAATGACATTTTGCTTGGCAGCTCTGTGTGGTTTGCCCTTCCCCAGTGCACTATGTTCTCAATAAACCAAAGTCTGTGGTAGGTGTAGCATAAAAAATCCCTGCGTAAATATTGGAACAAATGCTTCTGTAGTGCTTCCTAAGCTCTGGCTGCATTTGTGATTCAAGGCCACTGCAGTGTTGCCAGTCTCTAGCTGAAAAGGAGCTAAATTTGGGAGGGAAAGGCGAAAGCACAGTCATAGCTTCAAAATCTCTTCTGAGATGTGATTCTGAGATGCATTATCCACACAAGTGCTGCTGAAACCACCGGGCACTGGGTAGGGGAAACACATCCAGTAACTCACTGGAGGATGAAGAGGAGATGATGACTGTGTGGGGGTCCTGTCCTACAAGGCATGAGGTCTGAAGCACTGACCCAGCCAAGGGCTGTTCCCTTTCAGGGCTGCTCCCCTTCAGCTCCTGTGGTGGATACCTGCTGTGTGGAGGTGGCAGGGCTGTGTTGTAGCGAGCTGTGTGCAATACAGAGCTGCATCCTACACTGTTGATTTGCTTCTGTTGGCACTCTGGGAGAACGATCTGGGGCCATCCTCTCAGCTCATTTCCCACATTTTCCAATCAGATGATAAATGTGTAATTTGGTGGTGATACATCAATAATAATAATAGCAACAAATACAGTGCACCTGGCCACACTGCTGGGGGCTTTGACTGATGTGAAAATCTGGAGATTGTGGGAAGGTGCAGTTGCCTTGACTGAATTTTGCTCTGCATTTCTCAGTCAAGAAGCTGAAGTTTGGATAATGGGTTGTCGCCATCAGGCACCGCCGGTAAGAATAAAAAGTCAAGTTTTATCCCTGGTTTTGTCCTACTGGTTTTATACCCAAACTGAATTTGAGACATTAACCCAACACTGAGCTTGTACTTGGAGAATGAGGAGTATAAAATTCATAGAAGCTGCTCAGGGAACATGGGTATTATCTCAGTGAAATCACATGTCCTGTAATGAGCTCCTTGATGAATCAGGGAAAACTGCATCTCTTAATGGACTACGCAGAATATAGAGAATAATTCCCGTAATAAATCTCGTTCTGTCTCTAATATGTAGGGAAATATATTATTCTGTTGTCCAAAAACTTTGAGAGGTCAGTCCTATCTGAACAAGAATAGACATTGCATGTTAGCTCCATCTGGTGCGATGGGGTCAGAGTTTGCACTCCTATGCAGCTGGAAAAATAGATGGAACCAGAGCTGGTTGCTCTGTGGCTTTTACCAGTATTAAATGCTGTTTGCAGTCACAACATCAAGGCACCAGCATCAGCTGTGCCTGCATCCACTGAAGGGTACGGGAGGCTGCAAAGCCTGAAATGTGAGAGCCAGCATGAGGGGAAGCACCGCATCGTCAGGGACACATCCCAAAACCTGTGGCTGTTGGGGGCTGTCTTTGGAGGGGTTTTGGGGCACAGCCTTGAGCAACTCTTGTCCTTGACTGGTGCTGAACATGGAGAGCTGCTGCAGCACTGGTTGCTTCCCAGATCAGAACTTTTATTGCGCAAATCTACGTGCAAATGAAGTGTGGTCTTCTGCAGTTCTGTTTGTCTGCTGTTGCTTTGTGTGGTGGTGTCAAATTTGGGGTGACTCCTCGGTGATATTACGTATGATTTGGTAAATGAAACTAAGGAAAGCAAAAATAATTGCTGCAAGCCAGAAAAGACCTGATGTCAAGCACAGCTGGAGTGGGATGCCTGAGACACAGATTGCTCTAGGAGAGATGAGTCAGTACCGAACAATTCCCCTTTGCACTCCTCCTCACGCAAGAACTTACATATCTAAAAGCAGAAGTGCCTCCACCACTCTTCTTTGTATGATGGGTGCTCCTTAGTTCTCTGTCTTTTGACATGCTTCCAAATATTCAGTTGAGTTCAGCCTTGCCTGGAGAAACAAATAGGTCTCCCTGGAGCCAGGCAGCAATTTTTAACTGTCTTTTAGAGGAGGCTATGCTGTAGGGTTCTCGGTGTTGCTCTGATGTCTGGATGTGGGAGACTTTGACCTATCATCAAATCAGTGTCAGCAGAATGCTGGCGAAGGGACTGAGCTGAACAGCGAGCATGATGTTGCCAGGCAGTGACAGTGCTGCCGTGCTGCAGTTGTCCTTCGGGCACCTCTGTGGGCTGCAGTCAGATGATAACCTCTTCTGGACATAGAAAGTGGGAAGACAAGGAGAAACAGGTAAATGAAAGCTTTTCCAAGACTTTACTAATAGCAGTAATGCACTTGAGTCTCTTGGTGACGCTGTCTGTCTTCTTGGAATTGCACAGGGTAACTCTGACAAGAAGCTGCCCTGGTCTTTTTAGTGATGTTTCCCAGATGCTCAGATGTGGGCCACTGCTGGCTTCGGCAGCTCTGAGGGACTTCCAGCAGCAGGGGACAGGCCTGGGCTGTTCTCTGTGAGCCTTTCAGCTCCACAGCAACTCCATGAAATGCTTAAGCAGCTCATGCAGTCTTTTGCAAATGTGTATGGGTTTTTTGGTCTCTCTCAAGCCTGCTGAACAGTATACTGCCAGGTGTTTCCCACTGCGTGGTGCTTGCTGTGTTACTCCCTGCTGAGATATAGCTCAGCACAAGTGGCCAGCCGCTGCCAGGGTGTGGTGTTTTGCTGGAGGGTAAGGACGATGTTTCCTGATTCTCGTCCCATCTCAGGCTCAGTGACTTGCAGTGAGAAATTCCCTCCTAGAGGTGAGAAGGGAGAGCCACTCCCCACTCTGATCTCCATCTCTTCTCTACTGCAGTGGGGTTTTGTTAGGGATCGAGCTGTTCGTGCTGTTGTGTTACGGGTTTATCCGTGTGACTCCACTGGAGCCAATGGGTATGGAAGGTGACATGCCTCAAACCCTTCTAGTGTCGGGTGCGGGGATGGAGGAGGGAGAATGAAAGTGAAGGGAAGTGCCTCAACAAGAAATGGAGCAATAATCCTGCCCAAATGTGAAGTTTTCACTCAGGAAACACAAGCACAGGGGGCAAGGCTTTGGCTGGGTGTGAAGTCCGGCCCTGAAGGGGCAGCACTTTGAACATAAACATCAGATCAGGAGGATGTTCAGCCCCACCTGTGCGGCATTTTGCAGAGATAAAGTTGTTACAGAAATGGATTTTGTCTTCTCCTGAAGTGCTGGAAGTACTTCTTTCCCCGTTAGTTGTAGAACGGAGAGGAAGAACCGATGGTTGGATTGATTTGTACACGATTTATTTCTCTGCATTCTTTATTAGGGCTATCTTTTTCTCTTCTAAGACACCTTACTTTTATTTTTAATGCTGGACAAATATCAAATATTCCCCAAGAGAGGTTTGTGATTACAGCTCACTTTTGGCAGTTGAGAACTGCTCAACTGACACATTCACTTCACCTGCAATGCTGCTATTTTGAGCTCTGCCGTTGTTCTTCGCTATCAGGGATAAGTTTGCATTTCCTATGGATGATATTTTGGGTTGATGTGAGTTGTTACACGTCAGGTCCACAGTGGATTGGGCTGCAGTGTTGAAAACTCTGCTGTTTAAAATGGTTATCTGCCTTCGTGAATTTTGTTTTTTCTCTTTTGATACCCTTTCAGACAAAACAGAGCAGAATTAAATCCCCACATCCCACATGGTCATCGCCAAAGAATTTGGTTTGTCTTACTGAAGCATTTTACAAACCCTTTTGCAGAAAATCTTTTTTCCTACTGTTTTCTCTCTCTCTCTCTTTTTTTCTTTTTGGCCTTAGGATAAAGGCAAACTGAACTTTACAAGCACTTCTTGGGAATCAGACATTTTCTAGCTATTATTTTGCAAACTATTAGAGCGGCAGATCATGAGGTGGGAACCCAGTTATGCAAACAAAGTGGCCACGTCACTCTTGGCCAAAAATAGCTCCAGTGCATGTGCATTAAGGTGGAAACGAAGGCTTTTGGTGTGCGTACAGCAAACAGTGACGGGAGGGAGGCGAGAGGGGAAGCTGCAGCTTTTTGTTTAGAGCCTCTCAGGAGACATTTAGAGAAAGTGTGTTTTCCAGAGAGGAGCAGAGTATTACTGCTCACAGTTTCAGGGGGATGGAAGTTACTGCCTTTCTTACGAGGAGAGAAGAGTTGGGTTTTGAGAGATGACACTTTGTTCCCAGGGGTCTTAATCATTTTTAAGATCCACATAGAGCATGTAGAAATACTGGAGAATAGTTCAAAATCGTGCCTTTTACCTTTTCTTTCTTTTCCTTTTCTTCTCCTCAACCCACACAGCACGAGCCCATTCGCTCCTGCAGTCTCATGTGATTCTCAGACACCCCGTCCTCGCTGTTGGAGGCAGTTTCACATCTCGTAGTGGAGACGTTTCCTTTGCTACTTGACTTAAGTCTTCATCTGTTTTCATTTCAGCCTCATCCAGCACTGCAATGCCCTAAATAATTTTGAGACCATTCCGTGTGCTTGTGAACCTGCTGTCTTTTAATTTTTCTGAGTGTTTGCAGCAGGGATATGGTCTGGCATCCTTTAATATGCTGCATGTTACTCTCCACGAGGCTTAAAATAACCTTTTTTTCTTTCTCCTGTAGTGTTACTACACTGATCTCCCTTTGCAGTGATGTGTTTTATTGCTATATCTGGCTGTTAGCAGATCACGTGGTGTTTCTGGCCCAAAATACAGTTCCGAGTAAATAAAGGAGATAAAAAAGTAACTCCAATATGGAAAATCCTGCTTGTATGTGTAGTTTCCATTGGATTAAGGCCTTTTTTTTTTTTTTTTAAATGGAGACTTGCAATTTCTTATCTTGCAATACTTCTCTAGTATGAGTTGAAAGGGGCCCATCCAGCTGAGCAAAGCCTTGCCAGCTCCTGTAATGGGCAGGTGAGTCCCAGGCACTGTTTACTACCTATTCCTCACTGACATTTTTTCTTGGTTTCAAGTAGAAATTTTGTTCAAATTATTTCTGTAGTCATCCAGCACTGTGAGTGCTTATTAGAATGTCTTATTTAATGTGTTCAAATGGGAGTTCTGTATTTCTGCTCCAGTTCTTTCTAAAGGTACGTATAAATTTTTTCTCCTGCAAATAGTCCCAAATGGAGATTTTTATTGTTTGGGTTTCCCCACCTCCAATTTCGTCATGTGCATGTGTCTGAGAAATGAACGCTTCGGTAACAAAACAAATCTTTCAAGTTTAAGGATAATTTACCTCTTCCAAACTTGAGTGTTTTTCAAATGGGATGCCCATGCGTGTTGCTGTTAGGCTGTGCCAGGTGAATATCGTGGTGCTCCAAAGTAGCAGATCTCCAGGTGAAAATCTGCACAGTGGCACAGAAAGGGGAGGTTAGTGCTGGTTTATTGGCTTGTCAATTCAATAAGAGCACTAGGACTCTCAGTGCACGTCTGAGAAGGTTAAGTGTTTTGGTGACAGCAAAATATGAGTTTTTTGAAGGTAACTGCTGTTTTCTATACATTTATGTTTAATTAAAATATTCATACATCCCACACTCTTCAACATTAATTCTGAGATTTATTTTGAACCATTGCCAGGGGAATACATTGTTATGGCATCCTCTTTCCACATCTATTAGCAGGAAGAGGATAATTGAGGAAATCTCACACAGATTTAATTGGGGACTGAGGGCAGGAGCAGGGAGGGGGAGAAACAACACAAAAGTAGGTCAGAAGTTTGGCAGTGGATAACTCTTGCTTGACACTGAGCAATCGAGCGGAGCGATCCTGTCATAGGCAGCCATGGTCTTGCTGCAAATTTGGGGTTAACCAGCTAATTGGCAGTGGTGTGAGAGGAGCTGCCTCCCATGCAGCTTACATAACGTGCTACATGTAGGCTGGTGCGGGTCCGGGCCGCCTCTGTGGCTCGAAGCATGGTGCAGCCGCTCTGCGGGAGTCACAAGGGCAGGCAGCGATCCCCTGTGGCTCTGCACAAAATGGGTAAGGAAATGGGGGGTGGCTGCGAGCAGCTCAGCCTGGATTTGAGGCAGGATTTCTGCAGTTGTAGGCTCTGGTCAGGAAGACAGGTGTTGCACTCCATTTCGCAGCTGCCTGCGCTGACTTTGGTGCAGCATCCTTGCAAGGGTGAGCCCCAGGCTGCTTGGGGAATGTGCTCCTTTCACACCCCGCTGATTGTGCCATGGAGGCACAGCTTCTGTGGGGCAGCAATGCCTCTGTAGGGCCAGGGTCTTCCAAGTATTTCATTATTTGCTTTTTGCCTGGTGTGGCTGCAACACGACAGTATTCTGCAAATCTGCATTAGGAGCTCATTTTGCTGTTGCTTTTCTGTCCGGTTAGATCTGCATGCCGTGTATGCTGAAGTCTGGCTGTGCAATGTGGATGCATAAGGAGGCCACATTCAAAAACCTCATGAAGATGCAGTCTTTTTGTCAGGGCTCTAAAAATGAACAGAATTTCCTTGGGTCAGTGCTGTTTCCTGGACCACTGGTGGCTCATCTATCCAGCTTTTAGACTCTAAGGTCCCACCTGCAGTGTTTTGGGTCTATACGTTGGTTGGACTTTCTGTTCTGTGCCTGGAGAGTCCCCAGAGCAAACCATATGGCCATGAGATAAATAGCAGGTAATCATGATCAACTGTGCTATTTTTGCATATCATCTTCCTGACTCAGTGTGATGCTGGAAGACTCCTGGCTTTGTTGGCCTTCAGCATCCCCTCCCTCCTAGAGGCAGCATAGCAGCATCCATGCAGCAACATGAGACTGTCTCAGTTCTTCAGGTGTGAGACACTGCAGGTATCAAAAGGTTTAATTTGTTTTTGCACTGCTGGGATTGCAATGCTTGATGCAGTTTTGTCCCTTCTTGGGATTTTTTTCTTCATGATTCTTGAGTATGGCACTGTACCATTGGGAAGGACATGTGTGCAGCATGAACTCTGGATTTGCTGGCTGGGGTTGCTGTGCTCAGAGATGCGTGGGGCTGATGAACAGGAAGAGGCAGCCACAGGCTGGGCTGCCTGGGAGGAGAGAACAAATGCCACGTGCCAGCCAGCAGCCTGGAGTGCTGCAGTGACAACCCAGAGCAGAGCCAGGTGTGCTTCCCTCATGGTCTCCCAAAGCCAGAGCTGGGCAAAGCCTGCAGCTGGTGCCTTTTGCAGCCCTAGCTCACTGTGGCAGGCCTGGTGGATTAGCTCCAAGCTGGGAGCAAAGCAACTGGAGTGAGAGATGCCCATGTTGTGTTTGTTGTTGAATATACCTCCTGGCCCTTGGCTGGGACCAAGCCTGTTGTTCTGAGCTTGTGCAAACAGTAAGAAGCAGTGTTTGCCCTAAAGAGCTCCCAATGCAAACACAGGCAGACATTTTTGAATAGACAAAGTGGAAGGAGAGAAGGGCTTTAATTACAAATTTTGCTGTTGAATATTTTTACTGGGTTTCCTGAATGCTTCTACCAGCAGCATTGCCAACCCGAAGCATCAACAGATATGATTCTGGCTTAGAAACTAATGTAATTAAGAAATACAAACACACAGAAAAGGGTGGGGGCTATTTGCCTCTGTTTTTTGGGCCTTGAGGGAGCCTCTTAAGCTTTTTCATCTAGTTACCCAGAGCAGAAGGTTGTATTAGGAACAAAGGAAAATGATTCTCATGACAGCAGCAGGTCACGGACTGTTTCTCAGGCTGTAATACAGAACTGACCCTGCCTGCCACTTTGGGGCTTCCACTGCCATACCTTACTGCCAAGGTGTTTGGGCTTCTTTTGTTGTCTCTGCCCTCTGTCCTGTGAGTTGCCCTGTGGGTGCTGTTGCTGTGCTTGTGCATTTTCTCTGGGATGAATGTTTCTTTCCAGCTACCAGTTGTAAAGCCCACGGGGGCTGCAGATGCGTCGGCTTGTGCTGGAACAGAATGTACAAAAAATAGAGTCCTCAAGGACGTGACTTTGTGTACCACAGTGGCTGATGTCAGAGGATGGAAAAGGTCTTGTTTTCTCTGGAAATCTTTATTCTTAATGCGCATTTGAGAAAGAGAAAGGCAAAAAAGTGTGTTCTGCTAAACCTAAGTTAAGAAGCCTGTTCAATTTTTAAACAGTTACATAAAACCATCAAAGTCTGACAGCAGAGAGATGCAAGTTTGTGCAAAAGAGAAAAGGGGAAAAAAAAAAGCCAAAATGCAGTGTTAAAGTTATTTCCCCCAGGCTTACACCTAAAACAGCCTTAACTCATAGATGAACCCACTCCTGCTCTTTTTTTCTTTCTTTTTCCCTCCCCTTTTCTGACAAAGGTCTTTGCGTTGATGAACTCCTGGCTAAGTGTGGATGCTTCTTATGCCAACACTCCACTGCTTTTGCCAAACCAGCTGTGGGTGCAAGTGAGCATTTCTGTGCTGCCCTTATGGAAACAAATTTGTGGACATAATTAGTGGGAGTAGGGCTAGCCCGAAACACAGGGACCAGGATCCCTTTGTGCTTCTGCTCCTCAACAGCCAGGTCTATGTGAGGATCCCTGTTAGCTACCACAGATGTTAACTGCACAATTTCTTAGCATCCCTTGACAATTTTTCTCCAGATACTTTGCAGGTAGCAAGTCAGGAGCTGAGCGGTGTATCTTTGTTAGACAGCAGATCTGCTGGAAGGGCTCGTGCTATAGGATCACTCCTCCAGATGATGTATAGAGAGATGTTACAGGTCTCTACGAGTAATGTTAATCTTTTTATATCTACTACCTAGATACTGGAAATCCATTATATCTGGTTCTGTCTAGACATGATCAAGGACATACTCTCAACTCCCATTATTTTTTGATAGCATTAATATTCAATCAAGTCTTTGTCTTAAAACATATTCTGAAAGCTGTAGTTATTGAGAAAATTCATGAGGAATAAAAAGAAGTTGTTCTCTGACAAAAAGGAGTTCACATCCCAGAAGAACACATGGAGGGTAGCCGCACATCTGCTGTCCTGGTGCTTTCCTTTCAGCACCGCAGCGGCTCTCAGCTCTCGTTCCTGTGTGGCTGAATAGGCAAATGGAACTGAGAAAGGCCATATGATTTCCTACGGGTGGTGGAGGACAGCTGCTGTGAAACCAGACTGACTGCTCTTGACTTTCTGACCTCTGCCTAGGTTACAATCATTTTTCTTCTGTAGCCAAACTTCTTGGTATTCAATATCAAGAACCTAGATCTGGTTGATCTTAGCCACTTGCTTTATCACATATATTGCAAAGAAGATGTTTAAGATTAAAATTGCTATCACATCTGTCAGGAGCACAATAATTTCTCCAATTAAATCTTCAGGAAATCATAGTTTAAGGGTGCTTGATTGGTAGCTGGAAGCCCTGGTTTGCCACGCTTGGGAATGTGGAGTGAAAGTGGGAGTTGAGATGTTTTTAGTGAATTTTCCTTATGTAAGAAAGATTTTTGTCAGGAATGGATTTATCTTCTTCCTTATGCGTGACAAGGCTTTGTTCCATGAGAGGGATTCCTAAAGAAAGCACTTTGGGGAAAAACAATTAGCAAATTTCTTGTTTGCATAAGTCTACCCTTTTAAAAATTAGTGGCATTTGAGACTTTGAAGTGCTCTTACGTACTCTGTACATTACACCATTTCCTTCCTGTGTCTGAGAAGTGCCTGAACTTCTCAGAGCTCTCTGCAGGCTGCAGGACGTCGGTGTTTATGTTAGGGTACGTGACTCATGGCACTGAGTGTCTCACAGCACTGTCTCTAGCCTGAGCATTCAACAAAAAAAAAATTGGTTTTCAACAGGTTAAGGGCACAGAAGTTTCGGTACTCTTTGTCCACCTGAAGAGCTGCTCCTGCATCCACGTGTCAGGGCCCCAAAGGGACTGATGGGCTTGGAAGGACTGTGCTACAGCACTCGGTGCTGAGAAACTTGCTGTGGAAAGGCTTTTTTGCTGTATTGCAACAGGTGGGAGAATCTTTCTTCCCTACATTGTGTCTGTTAAAGAGCTGCCACATGGCACTGCCAAGGTAGTGATGGTTCAGGGATAAGTGCTTGCTTTCTTTTACAATGCTATGGGGTTGTTTGAGATGACAGGTGCTACATGAGTTACAAGTAACTGTCAGTAGAAGATCTGCAAAATGTTTCTGCTCACAGCCTCGGGTAAAGGACTAATAATGGAGATGGGCCACAAGGGAGCCGATTCTTGCATAATTACATCCAGTGGTGTTTGCATGACAGATGAAACAGAAATACTTGGCCTGCTCAGTTGTGGCATAGTTATTGCTTATTCCAAAATCATGTGTCAGAGAGAGAAAGAAGCACTTGAAATTGCTGTGCCCAGCATTGGTGTGTCTTAGGGTGAAAGGGTGGTGCAGCAGGAACTGAGGATGACTTCCCCCACTGGCACTCTGCATCTCTCAGGGACTGCAGAAGTCTGCAAGTGAGCAGCAAAGGAGTTTTGATGAAACAGCCATCGAAGGACAAAGTGTGGTAAGTTGGTGACATAACATGCACACAGTGTCTCCTGGTCTCTGCCTGATCCAGGCTGCCATACCTTTCCTGTGGGATAGTGAAGCACTTTGTGAAGTACCAGTATCCTCGCTATATACATAGACATGGGGACATTCAGAAGTGACCTTTAATTTTTAAGCTGAGACATGTAAACTGGACTTGGTAGGAACTTTAGAGAAGGATGTCAGGAAGGATTTGCCTGTGCGCAAGCCACCAGTAAGATGATGCTTTTTAACTTGGAAACCCTTCCCAGCAAGCTATCTTTCTGTGCATCCCTCAGCCTCGACTGCAGACAGCATTTTGTAAATCTTGTTTGGTTCTCAATGTTTCTATCCACTTCTCTTAGTGTGAACCCAGTTTTATGCTGGGTCTGAGTAGCGCTCCATGGGTCTGATGTTTCTGCCTGATCCGTGCCTCCCAGTGCTAGGGCTGGACCCCAATTCCTGTGTGAAGCATTGCAGCAGCAGTTTGTCAGGTGAACTATCTTTGCTCTGGATGTGAGAAACCTGGCACAGCTCCACTTTGTTCCTGAGGTTTCAAAGTAGCACTCCTGAAATAGAAACACCACCCAGGAAGGTCTCTGGTGAGAATTACTTCCAACAGGCAACTCTTGTCTTGGGTTATGCACTGAAGGATTCAATGTGATTTTGTTCTACTGGGAGATCATTCTTGTGGGTTCGGTGCTCAGCCCTGTCACGGTGCCACAGCAAGGGGCTCGAACACCACCCTTGCTGCTGGTGGGAGATTTTCCTGTTATGGGGGGGAAATCCCTGTTTTTCTGCTCCCACCTGTGAGGCAAGGAAGGCAGTGCAGCTAAGAAGCAGTGTGCTGTGATCGATCCTCAGCTGGTAGATAGCCCCATGGGGCTGTTGCACATCAGCATAATTGAGAGCAGTCCAAAGAATTTCTCCTGTGAATTAGACTGACTTACAGCGACTGCTAAGGGATAGAGAAAAGCCTTTCCCTGCGGCGGCTCTGAGCCGTGCCAGGATCTGAGGGGGCTCCTGCTGATTCAGGAGTAGGAGATTGCAGTGTGGGTAACCTCTGCTGTGCTCAGCAATGGAAGGACAAATTGGAAGCCCCAGTGGGACCAGTCTCCCACAATCCACCTTGTTTCTGAGATTTTTGTTAACTGTGTCTAGCTTACAGGTAATGTGGGCCCCTCAGTCCTGCCTCTGCCTTTTTAGGGCCATTGATGCTGTTCTGAAAGCCAGGCTGGCTTTGTGATTCCTGTGCGGTTCCAGAGCTGAATTTTTGTTTTAATTGGTTATTTGTCCTTATGCAGATTAATTAGCCACTAGTCTGTTGGATATCTAGAAAGTGGTTATCTCAGCACCTCTGGACTGTGTCTCTCCAGCTACCACATCCTGACTGGTAGTGCTGATGGTTTTGCCACACACTCTTCTGCCTTCTTTGAAACACTGCAGGTGCTCTGCTGCTCTCTGCATTCTGCCTCTGCATTATTCTCTTCCTTTCCATATGTTTCCTCTTTTCCATTAGAAAAGAAAAGAGTGGGGGGAAAATATCCTTCATGTCCTAAAGGGGTTTCCCAGTCTCTGGTAGTTGTCAAAGTGTCAGCAGTTGCAGGAAGGGTGAACGAAATCTCTTGTCCTGCTTTCCTAGCGTGGCTCAGCTCATCTGTTTTGTCACCTGAACTCACCAGTATCCATCAGTCAGAGGATGGAGATTTGCATAATTAGTGTTTTTCAGGTGCCTTCTGAAATGCAGAAGGGGAAGGTACTCATACACGTCTCAGCTCTTATCTAATGAGGTGCTGACAAAGATGTATCCATGGAGACATCCATTATGAGGCACTGTTCTGAAACTGGTTCTTTCCAATGCCTGTTAAAATGCCAAAGGGTTTTCTTAAGCATAATTTATACTGTTTCTTTGCTACATCCCTAAACAAAAATAGTTATGCCTGAATATGATGAGAACCATCATTTAAAAAAAATGAGGTTTGCAAGCTCTTATTAAGGATAAAGCACAGGAATGAAGTGAAAGGAAGAAAGGTGCAGAGGATTTTCTTCTTTAAGGTATTCTACTGACTATTTTGGCACTGAGAACTGCTGCTAGAATGCCAGTACAGAAAGTCAGGAGCCCTCTTGGCCAGAGGTGCTCAGCATCTCTGACCTCTGGGGCATCCCTAGCATCCAGAGACTTGCTTTGTCTGTGTGCCTTGGTGGTGCTGACGTTGTCCAAATTCCGACCATCCAGATTGGTCATAGAAATGTTTCCCTGTGAGGGGGATGCCTCAGCGTCCCCAAAGGGCTTCCATGAGGTCTTCCCCCTGGCATGGAGTGGTGCCGTGCAGCTGTGCGGTGGCTGCAGTCACTGGCTCTTGGGGTTTGCTGGCACATGAGAATTGGCAGGCAGAGTTCAGGTGGAGAGGAAGTAATCCTCTTTTTGTGTTTGTCCAGATCTCCCTAGCGAACTTAGTTGAGCACTTTATTCTGGAACATTTGGAGACCAGTGATCGTACTGCTATATGTACATGGATTTTCTTTTGAGATGCCCTCTGTTTCCTCCCGTCTGCTATTGCTCCAGTCACAGCACTTTGTACTTTCACAACCCATTTCTTTGTGTCCTGAAGAAAGTGGCTGGGGGAAATGATGCCTTTCATAATGCAGGAAAGGAGCTGCCAAGGTCTAGCTGCCTATCACACTGCTCTACATGTGCTGTGGCTTTCCTGCTGCAAGCCTCAAGTTCACATCTGTATCTGTCCCATGGCTTTGGGCTGGTCAGAGACATCTGAACACTCAGCTAGCATTGTTTTATGGTCCTGCAGCTCACGAGTGTCTCTCCTGTCCTCTGACAATCTGCACAACATTGTACATAAGCATTATCTCTTGTTACAGCAACGTACTGTCAGAAAAAAATGAAGATGGCTCTAACTATACCCTTTTTCTTTGCCTTTCCTGTTTTCTTGCCCTTGCATGGTGAAAACAGGAGTTTTACAGAATTCAGTATATCTGACTCA
The DNA here is from genome assembly GCA_013396635.1 of Penelope pileata. Taxonomy (NCBI): domain Eukaryota; kingdom Metazoa; phylum Chordata; class Aves; order Galliformes; family Cracidae; genus Penelope; species Penelope pileata. Next base: position 153,507 of record WBMW01005209.1, on the reverse strand, counting down.
ATTATTTATAGCTTGAAGCTGTTGGGATTTATTTTTGAGTTCAACTAATGGGTTACTTTTTGCTGGAGCTGCATAATGAAAAGGAAAAGTCTTCAAAATATTAGAAACCAGACTGGAGTAACGGTTAAGGTATATGCACACTCCTTCCCTGATCTGTTTCTGTATCCACATGAATACCCTCAGTCCCATGTTCATTAAAAAATAAATATCAATCTCTAAGCAGGAGGATTCTCCCGAAGGGAAGTTGGAGCCATAGTTTAAACTGCTGACATTTACAATTTGCACTGTGTTGGTTAGTCATGTAAGTCATCTAATTAGAGAGCACGCTCTTGTGACATGGTCTGAAGGCTTTGGCACAGACTTGCTGCTGAGTGCTTGGGCGAGGCAGAGGTAATCCCATCGCCCCTCTGCACCCTACCTTCAGGACTGCTGCTGCAGAATTCCCTGTGCCATCAGATCTGCTGAGAGTAGTGGTTGAAAGTTTTCTGCAGAAATATAAAGAAGGTGGGATTGATTACTCATCACAGAGTTGCAGCATCTCAGTATTTACAAATTCCACACTGGTTTGCAGAGAAGAAGGGGCTTCTTCACTTGTATTGGAAGTAAGTGGATTCTTCACTTAGACGTTCAGAGCACCACTTGATAGCTGATTTGGGAATTAGAGTATCATCTCAAAGAGAAATCAGAGCCTGAAACTTTGTCCTTCTCTGTCACCCAGGTGTTGTCTGTCTAGTGATCTTTGGGATTGCTGGGCAGCCCTCAAGCTGTGGAAACTTGCTGAGCTCCAACAGCAGAACAACAGGTGTCCCGGGTATATTAGTTAAAGCAGTGGTTTCTGTGTTGTGCTCTGTGTGCTGCTCTGAAAGGGTCTCAGAAGAATAACCTAGAAAAGTGAGTCTAACAACCGACAGCTTAAATTCATCTTTGAGTGATTTATTACCCCTTGCTGTTCTCCCTGGAAATTTGTTAGTGCTCTACAAGCCAATTTGGCTGGATACCACAAGGTGAGGTGGTGTAAGTGACCTGACTGCTCAGGCATGGCCATTATGGAACACTCCATCAGCTGTAAAGATCTGGACAAAATTTAATGAGCAGCTGCATTCCTCTGGCAATGTTGAGCTTTGGGGAGAATTACACCAGGATCAGGGAAGAGACAACTCCAGCACCTTATCTGGGGATGGTGGCTAAAGTGCTTAGGATGGCTGCAAGGATCTGTTCAGACCGAGAAGGTCTGGATGTGGAATTAGTATCTGAACCGCTATTGTTTGTATTTGTGTCAAAGAAGTGGAAAGAAAGGGACATGGCTGCTCAGGAAAAGCAAAAAAGATTTGGGAATCTCAGGGCATTTGAAAGGAACTGACTTCTCTTTTCCGACAGCCTTCTTTTAGCACGTACTGGAGACTTTGGTTTCTGTTATCTGAGCTATCTGAATATTCAAGTTGCTGTGGATGATGCAAACTTGAGGAGAAAAACAAAAATACGAAAACAACACCTTTGTGCCAGCAGCTCTCAGTCTGACATCAGTGTCTAGCTGACACTTTGTTTGGATACAAGGAAGGGTTGCAAGGGGAGGGAGAAGGGCTGCTGAAGCCTGGTTTATGCTGAGCAGGAATTATGAAAGCTCAGAGGAACTGCAGCCTCCCAGATCTGTAAATACTCTGATAAAAATCTTAATGGGGAGCTCCCCCTGCACAGAAAACAGTGCCTGCTGTCACCTCTGTTCTGCTCCTTCCCTCTCCTGCTCCTGCAGATGCTGTGGCTGCCAGGTCTTTGATGTGCACATACAGTGACGCATGTTTTGTTCCCTAAGAGCCCAGATAGTTTTGGAACAGTGTGAATGTTCAGAGCTCCAGGATGTGCACAGTGTAGCAAAGGCACAGAGAGGAGAGGGCATCGGAGCAGGCGGGAGGAAGGAGGTTTGTGTGTTTGAGGGGAAGCAGCACAGTGTTTGGAGGTTGGTCCCTTGCTGCTCTTGCTTCCCCTTGGTTCTCTGGTTGCAACAGTTCTCTCCAGGGTTGAGGAGAAGGGACGTTTAGTGGTGGTTTCCCCATCCCAGCAGTACTGCCAGATGGAGTCAGTCCTTACCACCTACCCCCAAATTATAACATTGATGGGACAAATTGCACCCTTATTTTGAACAGAAATAAAAGAAGTTTATGCACTATGGACTCTTTTTTAGTACACTGGCCCTTGAGCTGGGGCTGTTGGGTTGTGTTTGGCTCAGGTCTCTCAGTCCCCTGCCCCTCTGCCTCCAGTTTTTCTTGTGCTGGCGTGTGCTGGCTGCTGGTGCGTGGCACAAAGGAGCTGATGACTAGCAGTTGATGAATCTGTGACTTCTAGGTGATCTCTGACTTCAGGCAGGCTTCAAAACCCTTAAGATCTCGAGATCTACGCAGATTGAGCACTGGTAGGCATCTGCTGGGAACACCCAGTGCTAGCAGAGGGCTCGAGCAAGCATGCTGAGGTCATGATTTTGAAGCAAAGTTACTGGGGGATCTGCAGTTTTGCTTGAGGCCCAATTACATCTTTTGTAAGTATCAGTCAGAGAAAAGTGTCAGGGCTATGTGTAATGATGTATGTTGCACTGGAAGGAGAGCCCATTGTTTGCTTGCAGATGAGGTTGTAGAAGTGTAAGATGTCAGATTTTTAGGTCCTTAGCACTACCTCTTTTCTGAACGTATTGCTCCCAAAGGACTGTCAGTGGCACGGGCTGTGGGAGTGTTCCTCGCCCAGGTCTCATGGAGCAAGTGGATTATGGCTGAGGAACTGCAGTGGTACAGGCAGGAGATCTTCCTGCAGTTCTCTGCACTGCTCTCAGATAACATCTCTCTCTCACTAGCTCAGCAGTGCAGGGTTGGGTTTTTTTTACGTTTGTGGCTAATGGTAATTTATAACTTGTTTTCTCTCTTCTGACAGCGTGCTTTTGTTTCTGATTTGGAAATTATGCTAGTAATATCTCAGGTAATTTAAAGAATCTGTATATGAGTATATGCCTGGTGGGAATATACAGTAGGTAGTTTCCCACATAAAGAAGAATAGAGGGCTTTGTGAAAGCTGCAAATTTTCTTTGCCTTCAAAACAGGCTTCTAATCCAAAAATAGCTGCAAGCTGGTAGCTTGGTTTCTCCCTGTTTATTAGCAGCAGATGCTGCTAATAGATGCAGAAGATTGTCTGGAGGAGCAGTGTGTGCACAGGGCACCAAGGTACCTTGCTGGTTGCTGATCCAAAACAGACTGTCATCAAACGATCAGATTTACATGTTCCTTGCAGAATTTCCAGACCCACTCCCATTGCAAGGAAAATATGGCAGTGACAACCCATTATTTGCTCTCAGCTGTCCAAATCAGTGAGGAAAAATTGCATCTCAAGAAGCCATTTTATTCTGTAATAGCTATTAGCTTTTATATCCGTGGGGGCAGGCTTTCCCTGTCTGTTTGTGGTGATTATACAGAAATTGGGGCAGGAGCTGACTTTTGAGTTTTGGGACTCATCTGAGAAAATCTATGTGCTTCCTTTACAGAATTGTGCTGTTTGTAGAAATAAGAGTGCAACCAAGCTGCTGGTGGTGTGACAAATCTGCCCTTCCCAAAATGTCAAGGTGTGTCTGCCATAACCTCTGTTCTTATGGCCAATGTCAGGACTGCATCACATAGCTGAGGTTCTTAAGTGAATTAATGCCAAGGCACTGAAAGCTGCTTCCGTGATTGCTGGTATGTTTTTCTGGGAGGTGGTATCCCCATTCTTCTCTGGGGTGTTGCCTTCCTCGGTTGCTTTTGGGCAAATGAGAGGCAGAGCACTGAGATCCTGAGGTCCTGCTAAGGACCTTCAGAAATTCAGTCTACACTATGCCTAAGTCCAACTTGCTTGCCGTGCTTTTGTTTTACAGGCTTTCTTTCATGCTGTGTGACTGAATGCAGACCTTCCCTCTGTGGTATGCTGCATGAGTACATAGATAAGGTAGAACAGGCTGGGTTACCTCCTCTGCAGGCAGGATGGATCATGCCCTGATCTGGGGTACGTGGCCCCCAGAGCACACGCTTGAGTGGAGATTGGCATTTGAGTGGTCACTGGAGTGCTTCTAAAGGCAAAATTCAGCTCAGCCCCTGCCTTCACCCAGTGTGGAGGATTGCTTTTGATCCCTGCTGCGTTTGGTAGGTTGGTTCGTGGCTCACAGAGCACCGGGAGGGTGCAGCTCGGTGGGACTGGAGGTGTTGCTGAGCAGACCGTGCTCCGAGTGTGTTAGAGCCCAGGGTCTGTCTGGGGACTGTCAGTACCTTTCCCTGGGCAGAAAGCAAGTCGCACCATTAGGAGGCTACAGGACGTGGTGTGGTTCCCTGGCATCTTCCTGTAGCCCTGTCACTTGTTGGGTGTTCTTTGCTTAATGACTGTCCCACTGCTAACCCAGAACTGCTGTCTCTGCTAATGGCAGTTTCTCACACTCTCATGTGGTTCCTGGAAAACTCCTTTGTGTCTGTGTCCAGTGATCTTTTTTTTTCCATTTCCTCTAACTCCCTATTTTTTTTTAGTATATAAAACAAAACAAAAGACCCTACTAAATTCCTGTAATTATAGTCATCCGAGCAGGCACATTTATGATAGGCTTAATAAGGCAGCAACATGTCAAGCCTTTGTTTCTGAGGGGAGGGGGAAAGTCCTTTGCTTCTTCAGTACAGTTTGAGTGTTTGTGTATAATTTGAGAGCCATTAAACCCAGGCCTGGTGGTGGCCCAAATAGGCAGAATGCAGTCATGAAAATGGAAACAAATTATGCAGTTCCCCACTGTTACCCAACCCACTGAAAGCAAGACATCCAGGAGGAATTTTAACTGGTGGCTTTTGATGCTTTAACTGAGTTTTAGCAGGGCTTTAGCAAGGCAGAAAGTAACCCATTTTCTCACTTCCTTTTGTTGCAGGGTAGGGTCTTTGTCACTTGGCCAGGGTGACCAAGGGGTGTACAATTAACCATCAGGTGATTTGGCATCTAAAACATTGAAATTATTCAGAGGCAAATATCTTATTTGAAAGAGATTGTGAATATCAGTGCACAGAAAGGGTAGAATTCATTTGGTCTTGGGGAAACCGTGCTGAGAAATGAGGAAAAGGGGATGGCAGGAGCCTGAATGTGCGTGGTGAGCACACCCCAGCTGTGCAGAGATGATACTGGGCCTTGGGGTCCCTGCTCCAGCTCTGCTGTGATTTGAGCCAAAGCCACCTTTGTCTCCTTAGATGGCATCTCCCTGTCATCAAATTGTGTTCAGCTCTCTGAAGTGCCTTGAGCTTTTACAGAGAGGGCTTTTGTGGGAGCACAAAGCATATCACGTTATTGTTCACCCCGGGCATGCAGTGATGTATGGTCTTTAATAAAGCGGATGGGAAGAGCTGTTTGAGGTGCCCAGGGGTTCTTCCTTTCTTATCGACTTATGTATATTGCGGAAGGCCCCAGCCTAGCAGCATGGCCAGCTGGAGCTGATGGGCATTTAATCCTGTCCCCCTCTGACTGCGTGTCACAGTGTGGCTGTGTCACAGCGCTGACACAAGTGTTTTATCCAGGGCTTCCATCAGGTGACAACAAAAGGCAGAGGCTCCTGGGGATAGCAACAGACAGGCTGGAGGAAGAAAACCTCTTCTGCGGCTGCTGCAGACGGTCTATTTTATCACCTTTGTTCTCTTTTTAGCCACCTAACTATTCCTGGAAGAGCTAATATTAGCTCCCCCCTGCCTATTTCTTAGAAGCTGAAAAAACAAAATCTGATTGAATGTCCATGTTTCTAGGTGAGGTGATGACTGGGTCTGTACAGTTGGCTCTGAAAACCGCAATGCGTGCTCGCATCACCTGCCCTTGGTGTGGGAGGGCAGGGGAATAGGCAGGTGGTTGTGGAAGTGACAGCATGAGAGGGATTACAAATATAAAGCAATGTATTTAATCTTAGCAACAGACTGTTTGGAGTTGCTTTCTGTGCCTTACCTGAGCATGATACAGATAGTCATGGAACATGCTTTCTCCTCTGCTGTAAAAAGGCAGGTCTTGAAATGGTTTCAACAGAGGCTTGACTCTGAAAATCAGAATTTCAGCAGGATATTTGTTCAGGATTTGACTGTATGTCTTGTCCTAATGCTTTGCATCTGCATTGTGTTCAGGATGCTTAAGGCTAGATTAGAGACAGGGGCATGAGCGTACAAATGCATTGCAGAGGTTTGTGTTTATTCCCTGAGCGACACGCACAGCAGTGCAGCCCCGATGGCTGCACCGTTCTTCAATGCTCTGCTGGGGACCTGGCCAACAGCGTGCTGCTGCTGCATTTAACAGCACCGGGTTAAAAAACAAGAACAACAACCAAAAAAAAACCCTCACACAATCCTTTATCTGGTAATTTTGTCAGTGAGACACAGGTCAAGATAAACTCTGCTTTGTTTTCCCACAGCTGTGACATGGCTGGGGGACGAGAGGAGTGAGCGGTGCTTTACCTCTGCCTTCCCATGGTTGAGGTGAGGTGGAGAAGAGCGTGGCAACCTCTTCCTAGGGAAGGAGGGACAGGCTGGTCTTGGATTAAAGGACTGAATGTAAGGCTTGCTTCTGAGCTTGCTTTCCCCAGAAACAAGGGGGTGAGGCTGGGGCTGTCTGTTGTCACTGAGGGACTGGTGGGATTGGAGAGAAGCACCAGGGAGGGGATGGGGACAGGCTGAGCACATTTCCTCACCCAGGCTGGACATAAGGTCTTAAGGACGTTTTGGGTTGTTACTTTTTTGCTGGCAGCAGTGCTTGAATATTTGGGCAACTGCCACTGTTCTGTGGAGAGACGTCAACCCCACAGGGTCTGTGAAGGCCGAGTTACATCCATGTCCCCTCCAACAGCATCCCTCGCCACTGCCTTGAGACATCTGGAGAGAGAAGGCTTGGTCTCCCAGCAGGGTGTAACTCTGGGGATAGATGCTTCTCATGAATAAAATGAGAGTGGCAGTCAGGACCAGAGTTTTTAATTAAAAAGCCTTTTCTGAGTGGCTTGCTGATGGCAGCCATCTTGAACGCCTGTATGTGTGGCATCACCTGGAGAGCAGTTGGCATCGGAGCAGCTGAGGCACTGAAAGAGATTCTCAAAGATGCTGTAAAACCAGTTAAATAATTGAAACTAATAATATATTAAAAAAAAGACAAATTCAATGTTTAAAAATTAAACATTTTGATGAAATATTAAACGCTAATTATTTCCTTGCACTTGTTGTGATGGTATCAGTTCTCTTGATGTTAGCAATACATATTTATATATTGGTAATTGAAGGGTATTGTCAGCATTAGTGTTGCATTAGCTACACAGGTCCCAAACCCCAAAAGCTCAAAAGTATGTGTTTGATTGTAAGTGCTGAGTACTTTGAAGTTTGCTTTAGTGAATTGGCCATGATGCTGTGAATACCAAGACCGTCCAGCTAAATGCTGCACAATTTCTGGCTGTGGTAGAGAAGCCCATGCTCTTGCTCCAGGGATCCATCAGTCTGATTTAAATAGCAAATACGGGAGGTTGGCCTAACCAATATGCAGGAGAGTAAATGAAAAGCAAAATGAGAGCACAAAAGTGTGTTTGGAAAGCATTTTCTGATTTTCATGTTTTGTGTGTCAATTGAACTTCTGGTCAATTCAGCTGAATTCATTACTACAAAAAGAAACAGTACTGAGCTCAGGATGAGCAGATAAGGGACATGAGTAGCAGAGGAAAGTGCCTGCAGGTGTTCCTTCCTTTACTTGCTTCATTTTTCTGTTTAAGAATGTATTAGTGCCTTGATTTTTAGAAAGATGGCTGCTAGTATTATGCATGGAGGAATTGTGAGTGTGTACACCCCCAAAGGCCTGATGCAGCCAGCCCTTCACCCCTTACTTCTGCGCCCTGAATAATGTATTCTGCACATGGTGTAATCATCAGGGGGTGGAGTTTGCAATCTTTAGAGAATCATTCTTCACCTCTTGTTGCACACTTCAGGAGATTTGCAGATATTTGCTGATTGGAGACCCCTTCCTCAAGCATACACCTGATCTTGCGGAGAGATCTGCTCTTGCTGCCACTTTGCTGGGTGCTAAGAGGGTGCCTGTGCCCTGTCCTGCAGGCACTGCCCAGAAGCAGCCCAGTGCAGGTGCCCAGTGCTCCAGTTTTGAGGTAGAAATGAAATGGGTTCACACTTCAGCAGTGCAGATCTTTAGAAACCACTGACAAATTCTGGAAAGATGATATGAAGGAGTGGAAGATGTGATACTTTCAAGAGCCCCTTTGATTTGATGTTACGGTGGTGGTTTTGCAGTGTGGGATTCTCCTTTGAGGGGTGTCTGAGCTACATAACTTGGTAGAAAACTGCTGGATAACCTTTCTTGTCCTTCTTGTGCTCACCTGATAACCAAACCACAGGCTGCTGCTGCTTCAAACTTACATAGGTTTTCATCATGTTGACATAGCACTTCAGGCTGAGCTTGGCCTACATTTGGCTTTCTGGAATAGAAGGACATTGTGGCTGTGTTTAAATGAAATCACTTCTATAAAAAGTGGAGGGTGATTTTAAAAGGCATTTTGAAATGCTTTCCTGGGACTCTTCCTATGTTACACCAGGTGTGAAGGGACTCTTCTCATCAGTGCTTAATGTTTTTCAGTTATCATTTGAACTGGAGAGATTTTGGCACTGGGGGGTACGTGTCCTGCTGTTTCATCATCTTGAAGGCGCTCAAGCAGTTTTATTTTTAATTCTTTCCCTCCTACTGTATCGGTTCATAAAAATGTTCTGGTGTGCAGTTCCAAATGGAATTTCCAATGCAGGTGAGACGCACATGAATGCACATCTGGGAAAAAGAGCGAGAGCCTTGCTGAAGGAAATTTGTTAGAATGTGTCTTGCTAAAGGGAACAGTGTCTCTTGTCTCTGGAAGAGCAGCATAAGAAGATGTAAAAGTGAGAGCCCAGGGATGATTTGAGATTCCAAAAGCTTGGCCCAGTGTCTGGAAATGATAGTGCTTCTGCTAGGACAAAGCTTGACTCTAAATGTCCAGCCTTTTGATGAATGGCTTTGTAGAGAGACAAAGGGTGAGGAATGGAAGCCAGCTCTTTCCAGTGTGCACTGTAAAGTAAGCAAACAGCAGCTTCCAGCTTGGTGTGCGTAGCACGATTGCTGCAGCTTGCCAGGGCCCATCTGATACCTGCTTTGGAGTCCTAGGGGTTATTAAGTGTCCTGGTTTAACCTAGCAGACAGCTAAGTCCTACACAGTTGTTCGCTCACCCTCCCCCCTCCCAAGTGGGATGGGGGAGAGAATTAAGGAATAAATACAGTAGAACTTGTGGGCTGAGATAAAAGCTATTTACTAAGACAGCAGAGAGAATAAAAGAAATACCAGTACATATATATAAGAAACAATAAATAATACACAAAGCAAGGGACCAACAACCGATACCCAACCGGCCAGCAGCCCCTCCCTCCGAGCAAGAGATTCCTCTTCCGTAAAAATCACATGGTGTGACGTGGTATGGAATAGCTCTTTGGTCAGTTTAGGTCAGCTGCCCTGGTCCTGTCCCCTCCCAATTCCCAGCTCCTTATGCCTTCTAACTGCTTCACTGAGGACCAAAATGTGTCCTTGGCTGTGTTCAACACTGCCAGGTGTTATCAGTTGTTTCTCTTCTGGGAACAAAACATAGCTTCATACCAGACACTGAGAGAAGTAACTTCTGTTAGAAACTAAGACATTAAGTCAGCATCCATACCCGACTCTGACTTCACCAATAACTTTTAAAAGTAGAAAAAATGAGCAGACCCAATGGGAGAAGAGCTCTCAGGGAGAAGCAATTTAATGTACTGAAAGACTTTGTATGCCACATAATCAGTGTAGTGGACTGTACAAACATACCAGTGATGGCTTTCCAGCAAGCTTCAATAGTCTTCCTAAACTTGAGACAGCACTAAGCTCCTTGAGGGAGCGCGTAAAGCAAGTGGACAAAAAGTAAATATTTTCTCAAGGATGAATTGCTCTGTTGTTCCTACCAACATGCACACACACAGCATTAGCTTGTTCTTGTGGAAGCTTGCACCCTATCTCTTGTTCCCCAGGCATGTGATGCTCACAGCCCTCCCAGATCCTGAGGGATAACTCCTTGTTGGTGTGTTCTGGAGATACTTGAAGGTGTTGCGAAAACCTATATGCTTTACAGGCAAAGCTGCCATGAGGAGCTGCTTCCTGGTGAGGAGACTGCAGGGCTGGTAGCATTTGCTGCACTCTGTTGTTTCTCAGTCTGGTGTATTCTCATCCTCCTGATGGTGGAAAGGTTTTGAATTAAGGTTTGCAGCAAGCAGTCCAAATAGGACATTTCCTTGTTTATGTTCTACTCTTTATTCATCATTGATAACAGAACAATAATGGCCCGATGTGCTCCCAGGCCTGTGCTGAACAGTTTTATTGAGGGCTGCTTGGATATTTTCCATTGAAATCGTGTTTTTTGGTCAGAAAACTAAATTTGCAACCATTTTTTTTTGTTGTTGTTTAGTTTGTCTGGAAGAGTTTTTTTCTCCTTTTTGAGGGTGTAGGCTCAAATAAGAAATCAGAAAGTTTTAAGACTCTGAACTATCATCTTTGCCAACACACAGATTTCAGGTTTTAGCTGAAACTGAAAAGTTTCTTCAAAAAGCTTGTTTAAAAAAAAAAAAAAAGAAAACCCCTACACAACCTAAGCCTGTTTTAATATCTGTGAGCATTCTGTGCAGAAGCCACAATTTTCTGATCAGCTCCATGATGGCTATGGTACATTGTGCACTTGAGTGTTCTTTGCTTTGGGGCTTAATCTATTGTACGGTGTTTCTGTGGGCTGCCGAATAATGGCTGCCTCCAACAACGAGCTCCATTTCAGTGAAAGGGAAAGTGAATATTGTATATAATTCTTGCAAATGAGTGTAAAATGATTTGAGGTCTTAGAAGATTCAGCATTAAGAATGTTACAATAAACGTGAGTATTTAAGAGCCACTAGAGCTCACTTGATCTGTTTTATGTAGGCTTGAAGTCAGTGGGAGCAGGGAGCACCTGGTGTATTAGAGAAGTTGGCCCCATCCAGGATGGGGACCAGAGCTGTTATTAGATGTTAAAAATAACATTGAAATACCAGAAACTTGAAGAAGAAAAAGAAAAGACAAAAACTTTGGGAAGAAAAAAAAAGATTGTAACAAGAGATTGTAACAAGCCATTTTTTCCTTTCATATAGTTTCCATATCCACCAGGGCCAAAATGATACTGGGAGGTTTATATAGCAACAGAAAATAGAGCCTGAGTATCAAGTGAAAAATGAAAGAATGCACAGTATGAATGGAATGGCAACTGGCAGACCAGAAAAATTGAGCAGATACACTGCAGTGACTGAATATGTCACATCCAGGCTTGCTATATACAGGACTAGAAGTGCTTATCACTTTTNAAGGGAATAAAAGTGTTTTTTTTTTTTTTTTTTTTTTTTTTTTTTTTTTTTGTGGAATTATTTTCGGAAGAGGTTTCCCATTGTTTTTCTTCAAAACTTCAAAGTCAGAGAGAAAAACTAGGTTACTACTGGGGACTTTGGAAAAAAGAAGACTTCTGATGGATGAACAGTAAATGCTGAGTCCCTCCTGAAAAGGTGGCTATCCTGTTGACAAAATTCTCAGCAGAACAGCTTTCTGGTTTCCAGCTGGAACTGAAGGTATCAAAGTAAAATTATTAATGAAGAGATTCTCTAATGAGCAGCAGTTTTGGGAATCCTTGCTGAACAGCAATTTTTGTTTCGTTTCTAGTAAAGTTTTGCTGCCTCAAAAAACTTGAGAAATAGTTTGGAGGAAATTAAACCAAATAAACTTGAGTATTGGTTATAGTTGCTGGTGTACTTGGAACGTGGCTGAAGAACTGTCTGCTTTACTGCTTTACTTTGAATTGGAAAGGCCAACTCACTCTCTCCTCTATGGATTTAAAAAAAAAAAAATCTCCTTGTAGAAGATAACTTTTTTCTTTTTGTCTAGCATTAAGTCATGTCACGTGGTCAAAGGGAATGATTAACAGATTTTATGGCACCGTTCTGCCCTTGTTGGTCCTTATGGGAACAAATGTGTTGTCACTTTGGAGGGAACAGAGGGGAAATCAAAATCAAAGTTATTCCATGTGTTCCAAGAAAGGATCGACTGTCTCTTACATACCTTTGGTAATGGCACTTCCAGCTACACGAGCTTTTGGGTAATACCTTCACAGGGACTGCAGTGTGTACATGAGCTGTGTTTAAGCCAGGTGTGTGGTGAGCACTTCTGCACATCAGCTTCTTGCTGATGCACCTCTGCTTCCCGAGTGGTAAGTTTGAGCTGTCTCTGTCACAGACAGCTTTTAAATACAGTTAGTCCTGAAGAAGATACGAAAGTCTCACAAAACCTACTTGCCTTCCATGAGTTCATGTGCAATACTGATCTTCTGGCTGATGTTCACAGGGTACCACCAAAGTAACTAAGGTTGCGCAGCTGCCAGTGAAAAACATTGTGCCAGAAACTTAGGAAATGAGCTAATGTGTAGCATGGACATGTTACTTTGAAAAAAGAAATGGCTTGAGCAGTTATGTGGTCCCCAATGTGAGAATCATCAGTGGCTGCTTGCCAGAGGTGCATCTCTCAGGTACCATTACTTGTTTGTGTTGCTACGTGCTGGTCGGCAGCTGGGATGTTCCACACAGCCTGTGGCTATGCTTCAAAGCTGAAGGAAATTCTGTAGGCTTTTTGTGCATCTTTGTAATGAAAAGGCCCATATATGAATGTTATGAAGTCATTCAGAGATGCAGAGGACGCCCTCCCCATTTGTCCTCTTTGTGAATCACATGGGATCAGCATGCATGGTTTGAAGGAGGCGTAATCAAATTCTCCTTATGGCAGAGCTGACATCCGAGCATTGCTATTCACTGACGGTGTCTGCATTAAGTATTTATGTACCCAAAATTGCACACGGGTCATACTTATCCAGACTCAAAGTGGGATAATGGCAGAGCTCTGAGTTTATTAATAGAACACAGCAGCCAACATATGGCTGCACAGTGGAAGCGGAGTAGAACATAAGGCACGCATTTCTTTTTAAGAATATGCATTCCATACCCTCTCACTCAACACAGGAATATTTTTATGATGCTTCTGAAGTTAGTCTGCTATCCCCTAAATGTTATTTTTGTTTTCACAACATGGCTTGATTAAGAAAACAATGTTTTATAAATAATCCTGTACATTTCAAATCTACTCTCTTCAAAAAAAATAAAAATAAAAAAACAGAACCAAACAAAAAATACAAAAAAAACACCCCACCAAGATCCAGGTGGTCAATGCCAAGAGGACTGCTTGGCTCAGCACACTTACCAGTGTGCATTTATAGCCTCCAGTCCCTCTTGGTTGAACTGTCCCATGCGTTTCACGTCTTTCAAATGCCATTATAGGATCCATCTGGCAAAGAGTTTAAGCAAAGAAGGGCCATGTGCCCAGCATTTATTTTAGCATTGCACCTTTGATTCTGTCTTGTTTTACACAGCTGAGATTTTGAAGAGTCTCAGTGATTGTCTTTAGCTGTTAGAGTCAATGTGTCTGCTTGATGTGTTTCCAGAAGCATTAGATTTGGGGAGAAATTTTTGAAAAGATGATCTTGCAGTCTTAGCTGGCTTAAACAAGTAATCTTGTATATTTCTTTCTTGAGGGACTTGTATATACATCTTTGTTTTGTGAAAATCTAGGGTAAAACACAAAAATGTGTCATTCTTGTAGATGGAATACAGGAAAATGTTCAATGGCTGCCTGTCTAACTTCTTGTGCCATGTTCTAAACACTGCTAAAATCCCTGGTTTACAAGAATTACGCTCTCAGGGGTGTTAGGACACTCCCACCTGACAGCATTCCTTTCTAAGAACCTGTGAAGATTAGTTTATAGCGTAGATTTTTCCCATGTTGAAGTTTGTAAGGATGAAAAGCCCCGTGTATCTATGGAGCTTTAGTGACAAAAATTGCAAAGCACATTATATATAAATAGCAAACTGCTGCCTTTAGGGACTGATACAGGCTGCTCTTGAGACAGCTAAGTAGGCAAGTGTGTAGTAAAATATTGGTATATTTAGCACTCCAGAAGGCAGTAGATGATGTTCTGACTTCACATCACATGTGCTCATAAAGTCTTTACCTCTGTATAATCCCTTGTACTCAGCAGTGATACTGTGGAGCATTTGGGACCTAATTGTAAGCCTCACTGCCAGTCAAAGCACCAAGAGGAAAAGGGCAGGTATGGAAGGCAAAGGGTGGACGTGATGGTTGAATCAGGAGTAACTGAGGAGGAAATGCAGGAAAAGCATGGGGCAGTTTAATGGGATTTTGGCATAATTGTGGTTATTAACATCTGCCTGCCCCATTGGTACTTACAGGCATCTGCTAGGGTGTATGTAAATCCAGTTCGCATTCAATTGTTTAAAAATAACAATGTGTAGATGGCTATGGCCATGCAGTGAGCCTGATCTCACAAAAGCCCCTGCCAGGCACATCAAAGTGCATCTCCTTAGGGAGAGAGGGAGAGAAGTGACTGAGGCAATGGCCAGGAGTTTGTGGGGAGCTCTGTTAACCTTTCCCAGGCCAGTTCAGAACAGGTTTTCCTTCTGGCTATTTCTTCCTGGTTGTGCAAATCTGTGCAGAGCCTGAAACATTCCCACTTCAAACTCACTCACCCTGTTTTATCCAGGATGCTGAAAAGGCTCAGATTGCTTGAGATACTTCAGATTGGCATGCAAGCCTGGAAAAACTGCAAAGAATATTTGCAAGTGTTATCTTTGAATCAAAACCACCAACTCTTTTGGATAGCATCCCTCACCTCTTTCTTCCTTTTTTTCCCCCAGCCTTTTATAACAACATTTTTGCTGTTGTTGTCGAGAATATTCATCCAGCATTCATACCCACACATACATTTTGTGCTGATGTAACAATGTCTGTTATTGTGTGGCTTTTTTTTTTTTTAGCTACAATAAACGAAATGGTAGAATT
This sequence comes from Penelope pileata, assembly GCA_013396635.1. Classification (NCBI taxonomy): domain Eukaryota; kingdom Metazoa; phylum Chordata; class Aves; order Galliformes; family Cracidae; genus Penelope; species Penelope pileata. The sequence goes on along the minus strand of WBMW01005209.1, from coordinate 138,497 downwards.
GTATTGTAGCTAGGGGAAAGCTAGGGGAAAGGAGCTGTCTTGAGCTGGTATTGTTGTGCCATCTTCCAAGAATGCTCTCCTCCTGAACAATGCTACATTTATTTAAAATTGAGGTCGTACCATGCTAGTTATTCTTACAGGATGGGTAGAAGGCTTTTGTGAAAACAAATCCCAGCACTCTTGTAAATAGAGAAGCTCTGTAGCCAGATCTTGGGACCTAAAGTGTGACATGAAGCTCAGTAGTTTGTGATCTTTGAAACCACTGAGCGCTACCAACTCTAGGATAAAAGTATTCAGAAGCAGTTTATTGTGGATCTTTATGTATTGCATTATATCATCTCAACTTGGTTTGCCTCACTACTGCTCTTCATGCTGTCAGAGCAGCTCAGGGTGACTTTTTTCTGCCTCGTGCTTTCCTACAAGTGTGCTGACATTGTAAGGTGTGAGCAGACCTGGCAGACTGACTGGCTGATGCGGTGAGAATAAGCACGGAGCAGTTCTTGCATGTTCTTGGCCGTTGTGCATTAACAAGTACTGGGCTCAAAGCAGAACATCGTGGAGAAGAAAAACAAATGTAGGCAGGCAAAGCACATAGGTAAGTGACTCTGGCACAGTAACCTGTAGGTGTCTTGTGAAGACAAGCGGAGTTTTCAATACCAGCTTGATGCATCCTGTTCTGCATAATGCTGATGGGGAGGGACTGCTGCAGAGGACAGAATGTCTCATCTCTGTCTTGGGCTTCGTGCCTGCTGGGGTGATGGCTGGCTCCCTTGGGGCTCAGGGCACAGACACACTGGGACAACTCAAGTTTTTCCCTGAGATTGCAAGGTCATTTTCCATCCTCTTTATTTCCAAGCCTCCAGCCACTAGAGGGAGAGAATGTTACATATTTATGGGGATGTACATTTAATAAAAGAATTACTTTTCTACAGAAAGGCTTTCCATGCAATACTGTAGCTGGTTTTCACCCCTTTATTTATTTGACCACAGTTTTATAACTGCTCCTGAGATTTGACCTCTGTAGACTTCTGTTGATTTGTGACCTAGAATTGTAAATGCTCTGGAAGATGTTAGATGATCCTTGTCCATGTTTTACACCCTGTATTTGCTGTTGAGCATCCCTGCTGTGAAATGACTTCCATGGGGAAACCTTTGGCTCCTCCTGGATGTGCCTGTCTCTTCGTGTTACCGCACACCCCGCTGCACTGATACTGCATAATGTACAGCATGGCAACGCAGAAATGAAAGACATGGGAACAGCAGGAGAGCAATACCCCTTCCTACTGCTTTCTTCCTGGCAAGCCAGGGATTCTTTGAGCCTATGGCCTGTTTCCTCTGCAATAATAAAAACAAGCCCGAGAGGGATCTCATCTCATTTAGAGTTAAACCAGTGAGTTAGTAATTGTTGTAGGCAGATGAGTTTTAACAATTTCAAAGGATGCCAGCAAGGAGTTGCGGGTTTAGGGAGGGGAACTGAGAAGGGAGTTTTAAGAAAGGGAGTGCCAGAAAGTGAATTTTGAATACTTTTCAAAATGAAATGAGATTAAAATGCTCCTTTGTGGATGGAGCTTGGTGGGGAAGACCTGTGGATGGCTGTGCCAGTGAAAGGCTGATGAGAGGGGACTGAGACTTGGAGAAATCTTGGAAAGTAGCCTAGGATGAAAACAGTGTGCTCTGTGGGTTTGAAGAGCCACAGCCTTCAGTCTTGCAGTACTATTTGTCAGGTGAATTTACATCCTTCTGCAGATGGCAGGTGGGGAAGGGTGATCTCTCTGCCTTCTTTTTATTTAACTACTGTGAGTGAATCAAGGCAGTGCTCTCTCATAAGAGAAGTTTCATGGTGTTGTAGCAACCTAGCATCTCTCCATGTCATTTTCCTGACTCTGAAAGTCAATAGTTAATAGAGGGACTGAGCAAAGAGGTTTCTTTATGCTGTTTGGAGCTGCAGATGATGCTCCAGCACAAGAAGTTCTATTGGTGATGTTGGGGCTGGTCCCAGCTGCTCCTTTTGCTGCCTGTTTTCCTTGCCCAGCTGCTCCCTGGCTGGCGCAGCTGATGGCAGGCACGAGAAAACGGAGAGGGAAGTGTGTGGGAAGGACTGGAAACTGAGGTTGACTTGACCAGGTACATTAGAAACATGTATCTAAGGACTACATACATGTTGACCTAGAGATAAAGCTCAAAATGCTCCTCATTGACCTGGCTGGTTGCTCTTGGATGTCCCATACTGGTAGGGCTGAGGTTGGGCTGCTCCAGGAGCCCTCTCTCCTGCAGTGCTCGCTCCTCTCTGCTCGCCTCCCTTGGGTAAGGGTCTCTCACCAAGCACTTGACACTCAGGCCAAGCGAAGCCATGAAAACGTGGCTGTGAACTGAGCTGCTCAAAGCCAGCATCCAGGGCCACAGGTCGCAGCTTGTGTTAAATAATTGAGCTAATGAGTGATGAGTGAATATGAAAGGATCCTCTGCATTATTCCATGCATTTTGATGAACTACGGCCATAACCTTACAAATACAACCTGCTCATTAAGCCTTCACCTGCCGGATGGAGATGTGAGGACTTGGAAGACCAATCTACTTGTCTTCTGCAGTGCCTTTGTTTATAGAGAGTCACACTGTATAATTAACATTCAGGTGGTACTCCCTGGGGTGTCAGCGGGAGCTCTCTGCCTTGGCTGGATCACGCCGTGCCATCTCACTGCTGTGCCTTCTGCTGGTGCAGGTATCTCGGTGGGAGGAAAACACTTTTGTTCTGGGGTTAGCATGTACTTGTGGGTGTAGGACCAGGACAGGATGTGTTGTCTGAAGGCACCCAGCTCCAGTGGGATCACTGCTGGGTTTGGGTAAGGGAGAAAGGATGAACAGGAGCTCAGTCTGAATCTAGATTTTGGTGTTGAGATCCAGGAGGGCTGTGAGAGCCGCAGGACCATGAGGCACAGCTGTGCTGTGGGTGCAGGATGTCTGTCCCTGAGCATGAGGGGGGAGCACAGAGCAGAGTATATGGCTTTACCATGCACTTCTGGCCTTAAAATATGTGATGAGGGCACCAGTTCCCTTTAGATGATCTTGTGAATAGTGATGTTAAGCTCTTGTTTGCTTTAAAAAAATCTTTTTTTGGCTGCTGATCTTTCTCTAAGTACACAAGCTAAATGAAATTAGATACGTGCATTGTGCTACTTGTAAAGGCCTTTCTTTTTCAAATTTAGTTTTATTCCTTTTTTTAATCTCCATAGGATTTTCCCTGAATAAGCAAAACTAGGGCAATGCTAGTAACAGATGGACATAAAGAAGACTTGGATGCTGAAGAGACCTTTAACGGGCTTGGGGATCTGCACAGGGGTGCTTTCCTCACCACTCTCTGATTTTAATTTGAGTGCAGGTTATTAATTTTCACCTCCAAAGCAGAGGCCTTAGCAACAGAGCGCGTTCCTTGGAAACGGGCTGCTGTGCTTTAATTAAAGCAGGTGTGGGAGTTTTAAAAATGCCACTGTTGGAAAAAGTTGAAAGACATTAGCAAATCAAATGGGCTGAGGCATGAGTCGTCGGTGACATGGCGAAAGGCAGAGCAAACAAGGGGCAGGCCTGGAGCTGGGTGAGGGAGCAGCTCTGGAGGGGAGGCAGCTTCAGGACCTGCAGCTTCTGGGGCTGTGCCAGGGCCCCTGGCTCACCCCAGCCGTCCCACGTGCAGCGGGGTGGGGGCACGCCTGCAGGGCCAGGAGATCCTCACCTCTCAACTCAATAGCGTACTTTGAAAAGTGTTTTTTTTTTTTTTTCCAAGGAGGCTTCCATGCTGTGGTTTTTCACTATGGCTTGCATAAAAGCTACAGTTTGTTTCTGTCCTTGCAAAAATCGAAGCTATCTTTTCATTGCTAAAGTGAAACAAGATGTCCTTGGAGGAGAGTGCCCAGATAGTGGACCATTGGGTCGTTCACCTCCTCTCCCATAGGAGCCAACCAGGTGATACATCTCTGTCTGGAACAGGATTGGTGTGTTTGCACTGTGACTGCTAAATATAAATGTACCAAATATACATAACACAACACCAAATATGCGTAATTAGATAAGAAATAACTGTAGATTGTGCCAGTGTATAGAGGGGTGTCCTAGCATGTGTGTAGCTGGTCTGAACTGGAGAAGTGGCTTCAGAGTGGAGAAACACAAGCTTGGGCTCCCCTGTCTGGCTGGCAGTGCTTTGGTGGGCAGCCTTGGGCAAGTCAGGGGAGCATCTTGTGCACTGTGTTTGCAGCTGCCATGGGCAGATAATAACCTCTTTCTTTTCGTTGGTAAATAGCAAGATCCTGATCGATTACATCAGAGCAAATTATTTTTTGCACTTGGTCAAGTTCTTTAATTTATGACTAAAACTGTCTTTGTGTCACAGTTGGTTCAGGAGGACACATTTCTGGGGCTTTTGAATATGTCATCTCATTAAAGAACAAACAGTATACCTAGTAATGTACCATAAATAATAATACTTAGCAAGAGCCTGAAGCACCGCGTTATTGCTGTGCTAATCTGAGAGGCACTGGTCCATTATGAAAGTATTCCACAGGGTCTGCGTGGCTTTTTCCTGCAGGAAGATACTTCGTAGCTGTGTAGCGTGGCTGATTGGTTTATAAAGGCACGCTGGCTAATTCCTAGTAGAGGTTAGACAAATTCCCCTCCCTTCTCATTAATTAACCTGTAGGATTTGGTGCCTTTTCTTTGCAGTTCAATAGAGACAATGGCTACGAGAACATATTTGTGCTCTCTAATATGTAATGAAGAACATCTGCCTGCTGCAGCAATGAAACGAGCGTTGTGTGGAAGGGCTCTCCAAAGAGCACTGTGGGGCTGCCACTTGAACAAGGCGATTCAGGGCTGGAATCTCGGCGGGAGGCGTTTGCGGGGGATGCGCTCCATCCCCGCAGCGAGCGTTGCAGCTGGGGAGGGAAATCCCCTTGTGAAGGCAGGAGTGAGGGGAGCAGAGAAGAAGCTCTTAGAAAAAGGAGTTTCTACATGCAGAGAGCAGTTTATAGCAGTATTCTTATGATGTGATGAAAGAATCAGCCTTGAACGATCTACAGGAGATTGCAGTGGTGGTGTAATATAATATAGTGAAGAAACGAGATTAGAGGCAGGTGAAATCCTGTAACGCCGCTGTCCTTCCTTTACTGCTCTTGTAGGCTGCAAGGAAATTATCAGCCCCTTCGAGGTCCCCGCGGCGTTGTTTTGGATCTGCCTCAGACTAGAGGTCTGGACCCAAAGCAGTGCAGTGGGGTGGCCTCAACATTCTCTGTGCCAGTTGCATGGCCCCAAATGTAGTAGCTGAGGTACAAGGATAGAGATTTCTTTTTGCTTTTTCAGCACAGTGGTAGGATCAGGAAACATCCTCCTGCGTGTACCCGTTTGCTTTGCCTTTGAATCAGTCTCTCCAGCTGCAAGTAATTAAGAGGAAAAAAGTTGCCCATGGAAAATGGCATTAATCTAATAATTACAGTACTGACATCAGCCACGACTGCTACTATAGAGCAGTTTCCAGGTAAACCTTGCCTTGTCTTCACATCTCTACTCACCTGAGATGCACACTGTGAACATCAGTCCTGTGGCAGACAGCTGCAGACCCTGCCCTGCCCTGGTCCCTCAGAGGGATGGGTACCTGTGGCCTGGCCTTCCCTGCCCATAGCCAACTGCTGCAAATGCAGGGCCTGGGATAGCCTGCTCAGCCCAAAGACACCGTGTGTGGGCTGCTGGGGGCTGTCTCAGGTGCGCAAGGCACCGCTGGCAGATCTCCAGCTGAATGTGCCGACGTGTAGCTGTGACATCCCCGCCTCTCGTGGAGTGCTGCTGAGGGGTGGCTGACTGGACCTGCTCATGTTGCCTGTGTCTTCTGCCCCTTTCTAGGAACAAGGGGGTTTCCTCGAGTAATTTCAAGCAATATTGAATTGTTCATTATCATTTGTAGAAAAAAATCATGTTTTTGTAAGCTAAATCAGAGGGAAGGAACCTATGGTGTGAACTGTCTTTCAGTGCCCAGACACTGCACTGAAGGTTGCCTTTTGCTTCCCTTTAGGCTATCTGGATTTTACTACTAGTGCAGTATCTGTAACACTGCCCCATAGTAACCCACAGCTCCAGTGCCTTGTTAGAAATCCTAAATCTCCAGTGTGTGCTGATGGGGATACCCACAGTGTATTCATGTGTGCTTGGTTGCAACATCTCTGCCTAAACTCCTGGTGGAGGAGCCAAGACGTGGTGCCTTTTCCCCACAGGCAGCTGTCTCCCCCTGAGGGCTTGCTGCAGGTGGCTCTTTCCACTGTGCCCTCTGCTCTGGCTGAGGCGCTGGGCTTGGTCCCCTGCTGCTATCTGGCTGCAGAGTGTGTTTTGTAGAGCTCAAGGCAACAGAGGTGTGTATTCTTGGTGGAGAAAATGCAGCTGTGTTCTTGTGAGATCTTTGTGTGGCAGAGAGGATTGCTGCCCTGCTGATCTGGGCAAGCCTGGCTTTGGGTGCAGACTGATGCCGACTCAGGGATTTGGCTAAGCTCTGGTTCTTGTTCCCTCTTGTCACCTTCATAGGGATTGAGAATTAACCTGGCAACCTTTGATTTACTCCTCAAATCAGCTTTGCATAAACAAGGGATAGATAGGAAGGGAAGCAGCGGAATGTTAGCCTTATTGATGAGCCTAATCAACAGCTGACAGCGGGAGGAGAGAAACTGGTGTAATTCCTGCTTGTTCGTAACAAGCCTCAACAAAAATTGTCCTCCTCCAGATCGACTTTACCAATTAGGGCAACATGGGATGTGCCAGACAACACCTCCCTCCATTTACACTGTCAAGGTGAAGAGGGCTGTACCTTTTTGACTGAAGTGTGTGGAGTTACTGGTACGATTCAGTGTGTTTGTAAAGTGATCTGGTGCTTAGAAGGCTCTTTCTTATGTTATTTGTGCATGTACTTGACAGCACTGCATCTCATTTGGTGACTCCTTGTAGGAGAAGCATTTACCCTTCAGTTTTACCGATAACCTGCTCATTGCTTTTATTTTCAGTACAATTTCTGAAGGAAACAATGCCCATGCATTCAGGGTATCTGTCTGTCAGTTCTTCCATCACAGCCCTCCCCAACCCCTGCAGCTTTTTTATCAGCTGGCAAAGTTGCAGTGGACCTGGCTGATGCCCCAGGTAGAAGATGCACCTCTGAGTTTTGTGAAACTGGGGCTGCCCAACAGCGTGGCCATCGCTGTACTGTGCTGGAGGAACCTGGTTGCTCCCCAGTGAGGAAGACCAATGCTGACCACACATCCCTCCTACAAATATTTCAGAGATGAGAATTTTCAGATCAGAGACCTCCTTTGTGTAAATAGCTTACCTGGATTTTCTGTCACTTAGCATAGGAAACTTGGGCAGAATTCTGGAGTTTGGGCTTATGTAAGTGTTTGCCTCCTGACTTCTGTCAGCAATCTCTGGGAATAATGACAGCTGTCAGTGTCTGTATAAAAGGTGATGGAATATGGCTTGATGGAACTGGAGCAGGCTGTGTGGGGCCCCAGTGATGCAAAGATGCTGGGCAGCATCCCTTTGCTCTTGCCTGTGCTTTTGTTCTGTCTTATTTAAATAAATAAACGTAGGCACCTAGGCTCAGGTCCCTCGCACCGCCCGCCGAGTGGTGCAGGGCTAGCAGAAAGTGGCAGTCACGAGGAGCTGTGTGGTGTGCCCTGACTCAAAACCTTCAGCTGCAGGAAAAACGTTGACTCCTCTAGAGGTCAGGAACGGGAGAGTCAAATGCCCTTCTGCAATTGATGCAAGAGTGTGTGGAAGAAAAGCCTTCAAACAATCCTAAATCCTCTGCAAATGCAACAGAGGAGATTGCAGCTTCTCCCAGGATTTGCAGTATGTCCTGTGTGTGGATCCAGTACTGCTCAGTGTACCCAGTGTGTCCTGGCTGTGGGCTTCTGCACCCAGAGCTGGAAGCCAGCCCCTGCCAAACTCCGTGGCTTGTATCTGCTCTGGCTGTGGGCTTCATCAGCTGCCAGAGGGGAGATTTCAGGACCACTGCTGTGGTGGTTTTACAGCACTCAGGTGCATGCGTGGACTGCCCCTTCCTGGGCAAAGGGCTGTGGTGACAACAGCCTCTGCATGGCCTTGGCCAGCTCCTTTCGGTCTCCATGCAGACCCTGCAAAACAGGAGAACAATGCCAATGTGTGTGTCCTGGCTGGAGCGTTGGGAGGGTTTGGTCCCATGTGCTACCACCACCTCTTCTGCCCAGGGCCAGGCAGGCTGCTCTCACCTACCCCAGCTGTACAGGGAATGGATGCTTAATGAGCACCTTTTCATAGAATCATAGAATCATAGAATGGTTCAGGTTGGAAGGGACCTTAGAGATCATCTTGTTCCAACCCCCCTGCCATGGGCAAGGACACCTCCCACTAGACCAGGTTGCCCAAAGCCCCATCCAGCCTGGCTTTGAATACTTCCAGGGAGGGAGCATCAACGACTTCCCTGGGCAACCTGTTCCAGTGTCTCACCACCCTCACAGTGAAGAATTTCTTCCTTATATCCAGTCTAAATCTACCCTCTTCCAGTTTATAACCATTACCCCTTGTTCTGTCATTATCTATCCTTGTAAAAAGCCCCTCCCCAGCTTTCCTGTAGGCCCCCTTCAGGTACNTGCCAGGCACAGAGGTGAGACTGACCGGCCTGTAGTTTCCAGGATCTTCTTTTTTCCCCTTCTTGAAAATGGGGGTTATGTTCCCCCTTTTCCAGTCAGCGGGAACTTCACCAGACTGCCATGACCTTTCAAATATGATGGCTAGTGGCTTGGCAACCTCATCCGCCAGTTCCTTCCTTTTGTTGCCTAACTGTGCAGGGGGCTGCGTCCTTGCTCTGAGCAGAGAATCAGGAAAAAGCAATGGAGACTAAACCCCTCGGTGGGAGCAGAGCACAGGTGCCAGGAGCGGACAGCCCCCGGGCAGGTGCAGCGCTTCTCTAGGGTGCGAGGTGTTCCAGTGGGAANGTGCCCGCTGGGGATGGGGAGCTGCGGCGTGGGGGGAGACGGTGCCGAGCGGGAGCATCCCTGACTGCACCGCGCTGCAAAGCGCTGCTCCGGAGAGCAGCAGCTTCAGGAAAGCAGCCCCGCACATGGGGGTGGAGCAGAGCTGCTGCCCTTTGCGGGTCGGGGTGCCCCGGGGGCGGGCAGGGCTGCGGGGACCCTCCTGAAGTCCCATAGGTGCCCTTCCCCGCCCTGCCCTCCCCTCCCGCAGAGTTCCAGAGCACCGGGAGGCAGGAGAAGGACAGCCCCCTCCCCTCAAATCCCTCGGTCTGTGGCTGAAATAAATAACCGGGAGCCCAGGTAGCGGGGAGGCTGCTAGCAGCGTGCTCTTGACAGGCACGGGATTGCCGGGCTGAGGATGCCTGACTGAAAGCTTCAGGCTAGGGTGGGGGCGGGGGGCTTCTTTTTTCTCTGCCAGCTCTCGCCAGGCAGT
>WBMW01005209.1:0-129025 GCA_013396635.1 Penelope pileata | reverse complement strand
GCTCTCGCCAGGCAGTAGGGATTTTTTTCCCCTCCCTGATATTAAGGACATCATCAGAAGCAAGATGCAGTGGCTAAGGGATGGAACAGGAATGGTGAGTTCAGGTAGCTATGTCTTTCTCTTTTCCTCTTATTGCAGTACTTTGAAGGGGAAATAAGCCTCCGTCCTATCTCCCGACTCCTCCTTTACTCCCCGTCCTTGAAACCATTGATCACTCTGTAGCCATTTTATGGACCTTGCGTTACCAAAGTGCCGAGCAGAANAAAAGAAAAAGAAAAAAGAAAAAAAAAGAAAAATGTTGCCTATTTGCACATGTCCTCACTGTGCCTGGAGTACAGCTTGGAGGGGCTGGGTCTGCCAGGAGGGAAAGCGGGGAGATTCCCCCGTCTTGGCAGGGGGCTCTGCTTCTCATTGAGAAACTTCCCCGCGCAGAGATGCGGTTGTTATTGAGATCCTCCTCCTGCTCCCCAGCTCCCCCTCCTCACACAGCCCAGCTTTGCAATGGCATTTCCCTCTGCTTTCCCCTCTCTATGCCGGGCTGGGTTCGGGGGGTTTTTGGTTCTGTTTTGCCCTTCCCTGGATGCCCGCTGCCTTGCGAGCTGTGCACGCTCTGGGCTGCTGCTGGCATCGGCCATGTGAGTGGCTGGCGGCCCCCGGCTCAGCCCCGGCGCTTGGGCTGTGCCAGGGGCACCCAGCAGATGTTCTGGCAGCAGCAGAGCCGGCCCCCAGACCGCTGCCTGTTCTCTCCTGCTGCCCGGCCGCCAGCTCCGTGCCCCTGTGTGGCTCCGTCCCCTCGGAGCTACTCACTCAAACAGGAGCTTAATGGTGCGCGTTTCTGCGAGACTCTGATGCTAGCACTGGAAGTGTAACGTGGGTGTGTTGACAGCAGCCTGCAGCAGACAGCAAATTTGTTAGGGTCCTATTTAAGGCTTGTCTACCACCTCGAGTAGCCTGGGGGCTTTCCTGCCCCCTCCCAGCATCCACGCTTTTTGTTCCGTGCTGCCGCTCTGTCCCTGTGCCTCCCCACACGCGTGCCAGCGTAGCACTTTTCCCCTCTTCGCTGGTGTCTAAGCAACACAAATCGCCTTTCGCCCCTTTGCTGATTTACATTTTCAGAGATTACCAATGCTGAAAGAAAAGTGGTGATGAAAAGTGGGGTGGAGATCTTTCATCCTTTTCCCTTTCCTCCTGGGTGACTGCTGAGCTCTGGAGGAGAGGGGAGGGGACGTGGTGCAGGGCAAACTGCGTTTCTAATTGACACAGCGCAAGGCTTGACACTTCCTTGCCCTCTTATCTTTCCAGCTCCCTTTCTTGCTGTTGGCAATAAGGAAGGCTTTGTTATTTTGTTCTGATTAGGCTAATCTTTGCTTTCTCTTAGACAGAAATTATAGTGGTTGCTGAATAGCCTGCAATTTAAAATATTTCGGGAGGAGAAGTGAAACGCTGGTGATTGATTTTGAAGCAGATTCTACCCAGGAATTTCCCAATATTGCTCAATCTAATAACAGAAAAATGAAAGGGACAGTAGTGATTTCTGTATTTTCTGCGCCAATTTAACCATCTCAGCAGTATTTGAAGATTTTTCGTACATCTCCTTTTATTTTCATCTGAAAATAAGGTAAAAAAAAATGATAACAAAGCAGAAAAAGAGAATCAAACCTAGTAAGATTAATCCATCAGAGATCTCTGCAATAGCTCGTGGTGAGGAGCCTGGTGCATGGGTTGCTGTGGTTGGAGGGCTGCGATGGGCAAAGAGCCCATCCAGGCTGCTGGGAGCACTCCTGTGGCTGCACTGCGAAGCCCAGGGTCCTGGTGACGTCTGCTTTGTACAATTTCTGCTCTCTTTTTGCAAGAGAAGGATTACTGGTCCAGATGTCCTGGCTAGATGCCAATGCAGATAGCTATATTCCATCAAATCCAGCTTTTACTTGCTGTTCCCATTGGTAAATTACTCAGATTTTTAGAGTAATTTTTGTAGGATCATATTGGTGCACTCTGCTAAGCAAATGAGTTATTCCACACTAGAAGTAGCTGCGTTCACTTAGTCAGTATGGTTGTTATCATCTCAGTCTAGTGGCTAAAATGGGCTATAGAAATGGAAAGTGCTTCGCTACAGTTCCTCCCAAGCGAAGGTTGGCTGGTCCTTCACACACTGGGCTGCCTGCCATGTGGGGGAGGACCTCACCCTTCCATCCAGAGCGATGCTGGGCCAATTTTCATGAGCACCAAGCCTCCCATTGTTTTTCTGGCTGTCTTTTTTCCCCCTTTTATTGTTTTATGTATATCTATTAAAGGGGAGCAATAGAAATTTCTTTTGGATAGCACCCCTGGAGTTTGTTCTGCTCAGGCTCATTGGTCTAAACATAGATTTTAGTCTCATTTACCAGAAGTTGTGCGCTGTAGTGATTTATTGCAAGTACTGGTTTCTATTGTTCTCAGCACTGGATTGGGTTAAAGAATCAGTCCTGCTCCTTTCCAGACTTAGTCATCTGTTAGAAGTATGTCACTATATTTTTACAAGTGATAGTACCTTTTGTTCTCATGGCAGGTGGTTCTTTATTCCTAAACCAGCCCCTCAAACCTAGCTATTATTCCATGATGTTACGCCGTTGGAGCTGCTTTCTTCTCCTTTGCATGTGCTGCTTTCCATTTTTTAAACAATTAATCTTTTGCCAATTGTGCTAGCATCCCATGAGGGTATTTTACATGCTTCATTGGTACTTAGTTGCTAAACTCTGCTAGTATCTGTTTTTAACCCTGAAAAATGAAACTAATTGTCATTGATAGTGATGAGGACAGATCTACACATCTGATCAGCATTGGAAGGATGATGATTCTCTCTCTCTTTAGGTCGTCTTCATAGAGAATATTGATCTGTCATGGTAATCAAATGAGTTGGTTTAAGTCATGCCATAATACAGTCCTTTCTGGAATGATTTTTTAATCCAGAAAGGGCAGAGCTTTTTCCCCAAGCTTTTGTATGTATTTTTAAGAGGAAAGACGAACTTGCCTCTTTGTTGTTGTTTCTTCACATAGGGTCTAAATCTATACCTAAATGTTGTGCCTGTGAAAGTCAAGGTGAGTGCAGCCATCAGCTTCAACAGATACAGAGTCTCAGTCTTTTTTTTTTTTACAGCTATATTTTTACAGTGCGTGTTGTTCAAACGTTTAGAATCAATCTGTTGTTGAAATTTTATTTCGCTGTCATAAACAAAATGTAAGCTATTGTAAATCCTCACAGCTTAAAATATGTTGGAAAAGAATTCCATGCATAAAAGTGCCAAATGCTGGAAGCTGTGAAGATGTTCATGAACAGGGCAGTTTGTCAGCCAGGAAAATACTTACATTTTTCCTTACTGATTCTCCTCCACTTGTCGGTTTGCAAATGAAGGGATATTTTATGTAGAAAGACGCTTTGCTCTACATAATATTAAAGAACCCAATGTGAAGTCATGGAAAGAGAAGAAAACAGTTTGGGTCAGATTTTCATTTTGAAAGTCTGGATAAACAAATGCAGTTGTGGAAGCCAGGCGGGAATAAGATGGAAGAGGGACCTTTCAGTCTGCAGGTGTTGGGGAAGAACGGGATTGCAGAGGCCCAGAGTACCCTGAGTTCCCCCAGGGATGGAAGGGAACGGAGGGCACGTGGCTTGCAGCTGCCAGGCATGTTGCAGGGGTGCGCCCATGGAAGCTGCTGGGCAGTGTGGGTGTCCTGCAGAGGATGCAGTGTGGTCTGTCATCATGGTGCTCTGCAGCCTAAGGAGAGCCTTTTTCCACAGAAGAGTGTTATTTTGCAAGTTTGTTCCCATTCATCCTGGGATCTGTTGTCACTGAAGGTTGGTATTTGGGTTGAAAGAGCACTGCACGCGCTGTAGAATTTTGTGTGCTGCAATGTCATTTTGCTCCCAGAGGCTTAAGTCAGTACTAGCAGAAGTGTTTCTCTGTGGGATTTTTTCTCACCTGTACAGTTTCTGTTCTGTTTTCCATTTCACATCTAGTTTGGGGCTTCTTTAATCTTCCAGTTTAGCCCTCCACTGGCATTGCTGTAAGAGTGCACAATGAATGTTCTGATTAGGAAAGAGTTGATGTTCCACTAAATAAATCAAACTGTTTGAGTAAAGCCCTGCTACGTGCTGGCTGCTGCCCTTGCATCAGTCCCACGGCGAGGAGGAGGCCTGGCTCAGGTCCCACCTGCAAACCCTGGCTCTGGTCCCACTTCCTACCTGCTGGGTAACGGATGTGACACCAGCTTCTCTGCCTCCTGAGGTGTCTCAGTGATTCATCAGGGATGTCTGGAAAACCCTTTGAGATCATTGCTTGGAGGGTGTAATGGAAGTACCAAGCAGTATTTCATAGAGCACCAAGCAGGATGCGCTCGCTGCAAAGCCACACATGCCATGTGGTCACCACGTCCATCTGTCCCTCCTGTGGACTTTGGTGTTTGAGCACAGCAGGCTTCGTAAGCTACAGTGGGTTTTTAGCTGCTGAGAACCTGATTTCCTCATAAACAGCCAGAGTTTTTCTTCTTCTTCTTCTTTTTTTTTTTTTAAATACTTCTTGAAAAATCTCTGAAATGCTTCAAGCTAACATCTTAATGTATTTATGACATTAGCTGCTTCTGCTCCAGAACGGTTGCTCTGAATCTCTTTGAGCCTGGCTGTTATTTTGAACATGACTAATTCCCTGAGTGACTAAGCTCTTAGATAATAGGAAAAATTCATCAAGTTATCTCAGTCTCCAATAGTTTCTATTGTTATGAAAAGGCATCCTATCAAAAAATAAATAACTTCCCATTATGTAATGTGGGAAGGAGTTGTTAGAGAATGGCAGGAGTGTCGTATCTGGGAGCCAGTTTCAGGCTGTGGAGTGCCTAATGCCTGTTCAGTGAGCAGATGAGAAGTCCAGCTGCTGGTCTGCAGGGCCAGTTAACACACACTGAACCCAGACGGTTGTGTTCATACGCAAATCTATTCAGATGGGATCTCGACTTCTCTCTCCCAGATCTGCCATGCTACAGGATTTCTGGAATTTAACCCAAGATAACGTTGAGCATTCCAGCAATTAAACTGCACCTTTTCTACAGTAATTATTTTCAGGTTGTAGACTTGGGCACTCAAAACCCCTGAAGCATCAGGTCTGGGTAGCACAGCGAACCTCGTCTCCATCCTGTGACACAATGTCAGCACCGTGGGTTAGCGATGCAGAAGTGCCATTTGTGCTTCTTGAAGAAGCCAAGGCAACGCCAGGCTCCTTTCTGTGCCTGTTGTGTTTACCTTGTGTCCTCTGCAGGTGGGTTTGTCTGTGTGATCCTGCCCAGCCAGTGTCCCTTTGGCTCACCGCAGTCGCGCGTTGTCATGAGCAGTGGGCAGCGAGGCAGGGCTGCTCGCTCCTGGAGGGCTTTGTGCAGCATCAGACGGGACCGCAGCCTGCGAGCTCTCACTGCAAGCGATCCTGCTGAGCTGGGCTGGAATAGGAACTGAAAGCCTATTGCCCGTCTGACTTGGGAAAATTAAAAGTCAAAAAAAGAAAAGCTATAAACTTTTTTTTGCTATTTAATGCTAATATTGTGGCATATAAAAACGAGTGTTTTATATTCTATTCATACATCTACCATACCCTGCTGGAATTCCTACTTCATTTGGTTGTCTTGTGTTGTTTACTTCATCACATGAGTGCCAGATTCAGTACATTGTTCCTTCCTTTTTTTTTTTTTTTTTTTGGGAGGCAGAGCGAGGGGGAGGAAATTATTTATATGCAATACCTCTAAAGCTCTAGGTTAATTTGTGTGAAGAACATGAGACCCATGGGTCAGCCTCTTAATCAGATGTCTTTTCTTCTTTCTTCAATATCTTGACAAGGAGCAATCTGGGGCAGCTAAAGCTGACAGTGTTGCAGAAGGGGGATGAGGAGGGCTGCAAGAAGCTGGGAGCGATTCCTTTCCATCCTAATCCTTCCGGCATGAAGCAGTGCCATGGCTTCTGCTCCTGTCTGCCACAACGTTGTGTTCTGATGCTCAGTGAGTCATGGGGCTGGGCTCTGCTTTCCTAATGCATACATGGTGGATACCTTGCAGCAGTAAAAAGCTGAGTAGTAAGTCCTGAGGAGTGTACTGCATCAGGACTCTCACATTCATTAGCTTTTGTATTCCTCATGGTGTGCAGGGCAGGGTCTCGCTTGGCCATGCCCATAAGCAGTGCTGATCGGTAGAGAGCAGATAGTCCTTGTACAGGAGAGTCCTCATTAAACCCATACTTTTGTCAAGGTTAGTCAATAAAGGCACAAAGCAGAACTGGAAACATTTCTTCCCCATCCTCTGTGTTGTTTCTGACGTGGCTATTTGGTATGTGCATCATGGGTTGTGCTGTTTCCACGCTGCCCAGCATCTCGCTCATGGGCTGCTAATTACTGGACTTCTGCAGGCAGATGAGAATATACTCTATTGGAGATGCTTTCTAGCTGCACGGAAAATGTGTGTTGGGTCTCAGGATCTTCCTATGTTGTCAAAGCTGAAATACGCCCTTGGATTTTCATGGTAAAGAGCTTTCTCTTCTCTGCTTCTCAGAGACCACATTGAGGATGCTGACCCTGGATTTAGTGAGGTTGTTGCTAGTGGGTGATGACTCTTTTTTTCCATTTACCACTTTGTCCATGGATGTGTTGATGTGAAGACCTCTGCAATTTAATTTCAGAAATGAGAGCATTAAGACTGGAGTTCCTGCAAGAAAGCCTACAGGGAGCAGTGGAAGGAGGGGACTTGCCTTGGATTTTTCTGCAGTTTGGTCTTTTAGTCTCGTTTCCAAGCTTGACTGCAAGCCCATAAGCCTGAGATGCATACACATTTACTTCTTAAGTTTACATTTTTCTGGGCCAGTTTTTCAGACAAAAGAGAGCTTACATAAGGTTAAAATGAATGTCTGAATGTGACAGGTCATCTTCTAAACTGAGCTGTCTCAGCCTCTGAAGTCCTTTTCTGCAACCAGGGTAACTGATACTACCTGATATTTTTGCTGGATTTGAAGCTTTTTATTTTTTTCCCTAAAACTGGAATTTTGAAGATGCTTGGAGCATACAGGCTGGGATGTGGAGCAGATGTATGTAGAAGTGAAAGCACTCGTAACATGATCTCCAGAGGCACAAGATTTTAGTCTTTCTTAATGCTTTAACTTCAAATAATCTTAAAAATAGTTTTTTCTTTCTCACTGGAATCCAGACAAGCCCAATGGAATCAACTCCCCAGATGGGCTCTCTTCCCATGCCATTTGGGCTTTGATTTGCACAGTGTTACAAAAGCTCTGAAACCTGATTATATCAGCACATCACCCTTCGTTGTGGCACAGCCTTGGAGGTAGAGCTGTATGCGTGTGTGCCTCTGGGCACCTTACGAGACCACAGTGACATACGTGGCTTTGGTTCCATCTCCCTTTCCCAGCATCATGCAAGTGCTTTAATCCTTCAACAGAGGAAAGAGCACAATTTGCTGAGATGCTGGATCAGTTTGTGGAAGGAACCAGCATCACCTGAGGTCTCCAGATGTGGTCCAAAGCCAGTCTTGATTGGTGTCTGACATGTCTCTACTGCCCTTTGCTCATGAGATTAAGACTTGTTCATCTGGAACACGGCTTGCAAGATAACAGTTACCAGGGGCTGGTGCACAAGTACTTCACAACCCCCCTGGCCTACCTTTGATTGTCATCTGCCTCTGAGTATTAATTGAAATAGTTGTAAATAAATTGACCTCTACACTGGAGATGTAATGGTGTTGTATAACGCTTCTTGTTTTCTGGGATAGAGTTAGAACTGGTGAAGAACAGGAAAGAGTTCACCTACTCCAGCTTGCCTGATCTCTATATGTCTGTGTATGTAATACATCCACCAAGGGCCAAACGTTGAAGGTCAGTGTGGTGCTTCCCATCTTTTGGTGAAATTCTTGGGTTTTGTTTTCATGGAAATCAGAGCAGCGACCCAGAGATGCTCAGGTCCATTACTGTAGTCTCTGAGCTTTGTGAAATTCTCTTGGCCAGTTGGTCATGCAGGTTAAGCAGCACAGCTGACTCAGCCTCCAGCAGTGCGCTGCATTCTCTAAACATTGCAAAAGCGGGCTTAGAAACCTAACTTATTCTCTTTTCCAGCACTCTTAGCCTTGCTGCGAGAGCAGCTTGCTCCATGGGTCACGCTCTGCCGTGTTCCCAATATGTCTTCTCTCCCCTTTCTCTGCTTTGCAGGCTCTCATCTCAGCCTTTTCTTCTGCAGCTCTTCTTCTGAAATCTATTTGTGCCTTGTAGCTTTTGGGATCATCAACTTATCCTTGCCCACCTCTCGTTCTCTCCCCTTTGTCTTTCTGTAACTGTATTTTATATTGGCTTTATAAATGAATCATTTGCTTGTCTAGCTATGCTAGAATGCTGTGAATTTGCTGAAGTGTGTTGTGCAGTTAGTAGGGAAGATGCTGGAGGAGGTTGAGCTTGTCAGTGTCACCTCACAGCTTTGTTTTGTTGTTGTTTCTCTCTGGTTGAGGACAGCAGCTGCCAAGGAAGGGAGCACTGGGTCAGAGGACAAGGTGGAGTGGAAACCTCTTAAGAGAGGGATGTAAAGCAAGGCAAAGGAAGAATGGCAAAAGAAAGAAGTAGCAAAAGTTACTGTAAGGAAGTCCTGAGTTCATATGGATGGCGAGGAAACTTGGCATTTTCAAGGTGGAGTGGAAAGGCAAGGAACAGTGGGTGACTGCAAAAGGCAATTTTGACTGCCAAAATCAGTGCCCTCAGTACAGGCCTTTACAGTTCTCCATCTGTTTTGTGTGCTCATCAGTTTGGGTAAGGAATTTTAGGTGCTTGGGGATTTTCAAAGCTTCCAGTGAGGGCAGTCCATAGAAATACAAAATTGGGGGTTTTCTTGAGGAAAAATTTTCCCTTTGGGGTAGCTGTCACGTACCCTTTGACTAAAGGATGGAGAAGAGGGCTCTGTCTCAGATGTGCCTGTTACTGGCAGTGAAGAGAAAGGAAAAAGAGGCAGATTCCAGTTTAAGAAAATCCTCCTTCTTTAGCAATTTACCAAATCATAATCCCACTAGCCTATAATCTCTGAAACTCTGAACTTAATTCCTGATTAGATTGAAGAAAAAAAAAAGACTGTGATGATTCTCCTGTAATCTCTAACAGAGCTGATGACGTGAGGTGCTGGATGCAGCTGGAAAGTGCCCAGCAGATGAGACTGGAGCGGAGGGGAGCACTGCACCTCCCCTGCCTGCACATCCCTGGGTCCCACTGTTGCTTGCTCCTCGTCATGGGCAGTGTTATTAAGTCAAAGGCAAGGTTTAAACTTCTTTCATGGTCCCACATAGGTCTGAGATGGGTCTTGTGCTCCAAAAGGGAACACAAAGAAACACCTGAAGCTGCTCAGGTCAGAAGATTGCTGGCAGCTGTTTCCCAGACCAACTTGTTCATTGGTGTATTCCCACTCAATCATGAGCCACCCTGGCATCTGCCTGAAACTTTCCTGGATTCTCCAAAAGGACCATCCTCTTTGCCTGACTACTGAGCATGTTTTCCTTGCCCAGCAGAACTGGGGTACTCATGCCAAACCCCAGAGCGCAGCCCCACTGCCTCCGTACAGCTGTATCAGTATAATTCACTGCCTCTGTGCTGGGGTTGTGAGTGTGAGTGCTCCCTTTGTGCAATTAATGGAAGATAGAGCTGATGGTAGCAAAGCACAGATGCCTCTGTGTGTCCAAGACTGCTGCAGTGTAGGCTGTTAATCTGCACAGGGGATCTATGGCAGAGCAGAGAACTGAAGCTGAAACCCTGTGCTGCTGCCACACGCCCCTGGACTATCCTGCCAGCTCATGCAGGGTACCTGTCAGTGGGAGGTGGATAGAGGACCTTTAAGCATTCAAGTGATAAATCCTTGCTCCTGATTTACAGCTGCATTTGTTCAGCTGATTGTGGGTTGTGCTAATTGCTGGAGACATCCATTGGAGGGAGTCGTGGTCACATGGCTGAGCCCAGTGTTACGCACACAAGGGATGAAGATTTGGCATTGTATGCTTCAGAGGCATGCCTCAAAATTACTGTCGGTGTAATGAATGTTATGAGAACGACCCTTCTGATTTGTCTGCTATTTGGGAGTCCACAATACACTATCTATTCCTATCTATGTGTATTTACAGATATATATTTATACATGCACCTTCATAGATGTGATATATCGGTGGAAGCCCTGGCTCCTTCCCTCTCAGTGTGACTGGTGGAGGGTTGCTGAAGTTCAGAACTGCTTGCTCATACAGAAGCAGCCGTCGCTCGTCTTGCATTACAAATCGTGCTCCCGAGAGCTGCTGTGATGTCAGGGCAAGGGCTGTGCTGTGAGGGAAGGTGCTGTTTTATATAACTGCTCCATGCCTTTTCTTCTTGTTCTTCAGCTTAATTCTAGACAGAAGATTAGACCAAACTTTTCAGAAAGCATTATATGAAGTTAAACTTTGGGGTGGTTTTATATAAACCCCTGGTGTGTAGGTGTTGTTTTCGGTAAGGCTTCCAAGGGAAAGCATCATCCATTTCCCTAGTAAAATTATCATTTAGTGCACGCAGAAGGCAGGGGAAATTATATAAGGCAGCGAGTACCCACTGGGAATACTGTGAATAATTTAAACGAGGGCTCGTATGCAGTAAATCTGCTTGTGCTGATCAACCTTGCTGGCTGTTAGACGCCCAGCTTCCCCGAGAGCCCCACGTTCACATCTGCATACCATGAGGCACCCGGCGCTTCCCTGCCTGACGTTTTGGGGCATCCGCTCCGGAGCGGGGTGTGGGGAAGGCGGGCGCTGCAGCAGCACCAGGGGGGGCTCCCGGCCATCGCCCGCTCCGCAGCTGCCGGTGACGCACGAGCATCCGTGGGGCGCGGGATGGAGGGGACCTCCTGCCTGCTGCTGGCAGGGTTGCAGGCAGGGGCTGGCCTCAGAGCCTCTATTTATAATCTCTGCCCTCCCCTCTGCTGTGAGTGGCTCAGTGCTTGCAGGATCACTGCCTGAGCCCTGCCAGGCACATTGCTCCTAATGAAATCCACTTTTTCAGCTACGGAAGTAGCTATTGAGCATGTGTGGTAGCTGCTGCACTGTTTTTCTGGATGGTTCCTAGGCCCCTGCTGCTTTTACCTGCCCAATTTTTGCCTCCTAACCCTCAGGCTATGTGGAGAGGCACAGGGGGGTCAGTCTGTCTGTCTGGAAGCTGCACCAGCTGCTCCCCATTCCCAGAGCTGGGTAGATGTAAATGGCACAGGGCAAGGCAAGGGATGGGATTTCCTGGATGTTTGTGGGAATTCACACTCAGGCTTTGGAAAATTGCCTGTATTGGTTTGGGAAGGGATTGAGACTGTAATAAATGCATCACATCTGTAATATGGCTGCTGCTCTGATTAGTCTGGAGTATTGCATTAGGCAGACTACCCTACAAATGCAGACATGCCAGGAAGTGCAGGTCACAGCCTGGTGCTGCAGTGGATCCCTCACCTGGGCCCAGCCAGGTGTGTGCTGGCAGCAGGGCCGGGCTGCCTGCCCGGGGTGGGTTTAAAGCTGCTGCGTGTAAATGTGCAAGGGAAAAGTATTTCGGTGTCTTCATGAATGGGAGATGCTCTCCTTGAGCAGAGCAGGATGCCTCATCTCTGGGAGACAGCCTTTGGCTTTCAGTTCTCCCAAAAAAGAAGGAGGGGGGGGGGGAGAGAAGAAATCACCTGATTAACACACCGTTATCTCTAAGGCTGCTCAGCACACCCCTCCCTGTGTGTCTGCGGACCCCTCACAGCCCACATGTGCCACAAAGCTGTCAGAGCTTAGGATGGAGCGTGGGGCTGGAGCTGAGGAGGGGAGGCAGGCAGAGCCCTGCTCGGTTTTGGGGATGGATATAGAAAAAGCGTGCTCCTTTGGGGAGGCTTTCCAGACCTCTTCCAGTAGAGGAAGAAAAATAAAACGAGCCCTGCAGGAAGTGGCTGGGTTAACATAGGTGGAAAATGTAAGGTGGGATGGGAGCGTAATGCAACCTTCCCGAAATGCTGATGGCGGAGGTAACTGCCCAGGAAGGATCCTGTGGTGGGAAGAAACGCTGCCTGCCGCTGGGGCGAGACAACTCCAGGCAAGGTCTGCTCAAGTTTAAAACATGCAAGTCCTCCTCGACTGGTGCTGTTGGAGAACAAAGTCAGGGCTCGCGTGGTGCCTGTTGGCCTGGGGCCTGTGTGCATGCCCCAGGTGTAGGGCAGCTTTCCTGGAAGGCGTTGCTGGCCGGCCCCCGCCCGCAGCTCAGCGTGTACTGCGTGTGCATTGGCAACGTTTCTATATTTGTCTTTGCCTGTAAAACCATTTGCTTTTTCCAGCTGAGCACATCTCCTTATGTGTGCGTGTGTGATGCCTCTCTGAGGTGACTGCTGGGTCTGGGATCTGAGAGTGAGCTTTGGAACAGCAGCCGGCACCTGGGCCATAAACGCTGTGCGTGTATGTGAGCTTGATGTAGGAACTGGCATTTCTGGCTGCTGTAGGAGGAATAAAGAAACCCCCACACACACCGTTCCTCTTTTATACAGCTCTGTCTCTAGAATCAGAATGCAGTTTAATATTTAGCACAGAGGAAACAGCGCAGTGCTGATGAGAGAGGCTAAGTGCTGTGTTTATGCTAGGGTTGTCCAGGGCTCAGGAGTGATTCCCCCTACACCGTTCTCACAGTGAATTTCCACGTTCCAAGGGGCTGCCTTGCTGTTACTGCGGCTGCTTGGCTCTCCTGCTCCGGTGCCCAGGGCAAGCAGGCTCCCGGCAGCGCTGCCTCTCTGCAGCCCTTCCCCAGCCTTCCCCCGGAGCGCAGCGCAGCCGGGCAGTGGTGTCCCCGCGTACCGTGACGGTGGGGACAGGACCTGCGCTGCGCAGAAAGCCCAGAGCTGCCTTCGTGGAGCCCAACGCTGCCATCTGACCACCGCTCTGCGTCCCCAGCAGCCGGACGGACACACGGACAGACGACGGACAGACAGACGTGCCGGCACGGCGCTCGCTGCTGCGGCGGGCGGAAGATGCGCGTATTTATGGAGCCAGCGCTTCCTTTGGCGTTTGACTGACAGCCAGGATCCCTTCGCTGCCTGGTCACCAGAGCTGATTTGTATGCGCAAGGGTCCGCCTCGCACCGAGATGCAGCCGCAGCAGCTTGCAGAGCTGTCACACTCACACAGGCTTCTTATCTGCACTGGCTTGACGAATTAAAAAGCAAGCCAGCCAGCGCGAGAGAGACCGGGAGAGAGAGGGGGGAAGAGAGAGAAGCTTGCAGACAGCGCTCGCTTGCTTTTCCTAAAGGAAGGATTTTGCGTCTCTAGTGCTCCCCGGTTGTGATGATGCTTCACTTAGCGGGCTCCAGAATGAGCTAGAGACAGCAGCTAGGGGGATAAACTCAAAGCAGACCACAAACCGTTCCGAGCAAACCAACACCAGGAACAGTTTTCTCCTTTATTCTAGCATGGTGGATGTATGGACAGTCTTACAGAGCAGAGGTTGACTTCTCCAAATCTGCCAGCCCCACATCTTGAACACTACAGTGTTCTGCATTGCACCATGACCTTGGATGTTCAAACGGTGGTCGTTTTTGCAGTGATTGTGGTGCTATTGCTTGTGAATGTCATACTCATGTTCTTCCTGGGCACTCGTTAAATGGATTTTTTCTCCTGAGCTGTTGGGGGCTACTACTACCACTAGCAATTCAACAAGAGAGCAAGAGCGGGAGAGAGAGAGAAAGGAGAGAGAGAGAGAGAGAGAAAGAGAGATTCTTACTGAGGGGGGAACGCGTTGAGCTTCAACATGGCCTCGCTGTGATATGTATGACGTTGGTATATTATCTCTCCCTAAATCTTTTGTCATGTCTTGTCTTTTAAGTATGCCTGTAAGTGTAGCTGCTTTTGCCTGGGTTTTAAATGTGATAAGTAACAGTAATAATCCATTCCTGTGTTGTTCTGTGCTAGAGAGATAGAGCTGTATGTATTTAGTTAGAAGCAGAGTGAAATGTCTGTCTGTAAGAAGCACGGGCTGTGTTATTTTGCTTCCTTTAAAATATTGACTCAAGTTACTAATAAGACGTTCTGTTCGAAATTTCCAGCAAGCAGTTAATGTGCAATGTCTGTGAGAGTAACCATGGAGCTGCCAGGGCAGAGGTGCTGAGCGCATTGAACTGAGCTCCGGACATTTTTAAGGGGGGATGAGAAATCCTATTAAAGGATTAACTCTTTGCTAAAATAACATTCAGCCACAAAAGAGGGAGAAAAACTCTGATGTCTTTATTTATCTGTGTTGCCTTGATGATCTGACTTAATTTCTCAATATTCAACCCCAAAGCCTCCAAATTCTACATCCACACTGTGTTAGCCTTGCTCCTTTCTTTAAAGATGTGAGAGGGATTGAGCATAACCTGCTGGGCTTCCTCTGTCTGCATGTGTTCTGCACCCTGCAAACTGGGAAGGAGGAATCAAAGAGAAAAAGGGGACGCATGCTTTGTTTTTCTTTGCTAAAGCAACAGATATGGAGGGGTTGGGTTTGCTTTGATTTCTCTAGAAATCTTAATTAGCTTTCTTCTATCTGTGTGTATTTATATCCGTTATTTTTGGTAACCCATGTAAGAAAAACCTTTGCCCACCTTAAGGATAACGAGATTTTGAGATGGGCTCTTTTGCGTGACTTTATTTACATTGATTTTCTTGAAAATGAAGTGCAGACTTGCATGCAGTGGGCTGTGAGAAGGTGTCCAGCTGCGGGAGGTCTGTCTGGGGGAAGCTGTCTGGTCCCAAATTGCAATGTTTACAGCCTGAGAGCAGCTGGCTGCGGGCTCCAGTTCCAGCACGTGAAGTTTAGTGAGGGGATGAAGGGCATGGCTGAAAAGAGCAATGTCTTCTCCTCTTGGGAACGTCTCTGTATTTTAGTAGTGTTCTGTTACAAATAGGGTGGATTTTTTTAATATATTTTCCCCTTTGAAAAATCGGAGTTGCTCAAAAAATTAAAAAATCACAATTTGAAAATGTTTAGATCTCTTGATAGCATTGACTGGAATTATCTTGTTTGATAATTGAAGCAGTTGGGGCCACCTCCGGCTGTATTATTTATCTGATGTCCTCCACTGATTGTGGGGGAAAGAATCAAGTGATGATTAATAAAGACATGGCTGGAGCTTACAGATGGAGGCTCCCAGCTATTTCCATGTGAGTGGCTGCTGCGAGTTCAATGCAGAGATGGACTTAGGAGCAGAGTTTTTTTTCAGCTGGTGGCAGGATTGGAAATTAAGTTAAATGCTGCAAATCTGGGGCTTCCAAACTGTGTTTTGTTGTAAATAAGTGAGGGGAAAAAAAATACCCCGAGTCCCAGGGTGGTGACATTTGGCCAGCTGAGGTGGCAGGAGGGCTGTAAGGGCAGCAGCCCCTTGTCATGGCCAGAAATGCCACAGCCCGGTGCCTGCTCCGTGTGCCCCTCTCACTTGGAGCTACCTGTGGGAGAGAGAGGGCTCTGCTGTGCCTCCTGAGACACTGAGAGGTCCGTGCTTAGGAAAAGCCATTTGAATGCTAGGCGTGATTTGGGATGTTAAACAGCTCAAGTTAGCTTTATTTTCCTGTTAGCTTTGTGATGCCATTAGCTTTATAGGTTGCAGAACCTCTTGGAAATATTGTAAAGGAGCAAAGGTCACCAGGGAGAGGGAATCAATCGAGCAGCAGCCAAAATAGTCCTTTTGGTGAAACAGTCTGAAACGACAGAGCGATTTGGAGGAGCAAGGGTGAAAAGATGAGAAAAGCAAGGCAAAAAAACCCCAAACCCAGCGAGTTAAAAATGGGAGGCAACCGTGTCTGAATGTTGATTTTCCTTGCTATGAGAGCCTCGGCGTGAAGGTTTACCTTTCAGTATGGTTTCTACGGGGAATGCTTGGTACCAGTGCGTGCAGTGCATTCCTCGGTGCGGGGCGGGCGGTGTGTGCGGGGTGCTGGCTGTGTGCCGGGCGTGATGGCCAGCAGCAGCCCCTGGTCCCCACGGGGACATCGCATGGGGTGGGGGCACGTGGGGCTGCATGGGGAGGAGCAGGGGTTTTGGGCACAGGGCAGGGGTTGCTGCAAGTTTTTTTTTTTTTTTTTTCATGATGGAACATGCTTAAGGGAACTGATGTAATTGTGTTACAACGTTCTGGCCTCCGTTGTCCCAAAGGCTGGTGGGATCAAAGACAATAAGGTTTATGCAGAGCACCGTGAAAGTTTGGTGCAGAAAACTTTGAGTGTTTTTTTAGCAATGATGTTGTGTTGGGCATCCTCTCAGGCTTTAGGGAGAGAGGAAGCGGGCATAAGAAGTGAGCCAGGGCTGGGATTTGTGCTCCGCTTTGATCTTTTTCCCACTCCGCAGTCTTCAGGGACCACCTCTTCCAACAGCCTCGGGCCACCTGCTCCGTCCCTGTTTCTGTAGCTTTGCACCTGCAGTTTGGCGCTCCCCAAGCCTGCAGCTGAGCCTCAGACAGCCCCGGTAGCAGCAGCAGTTAGCTAGGTGAGCAGCTCCGTCCTGCTGTACTTCTTAGGAGCAGCTCAACCCAGGCCAGTGTGCTTCAGCAGCTGTGTGGGGTGACAGCATTCCCAGTTCCATGCAGCAGATCCCCCGTGCCCGTGAGTGACCGTGCTCACAAAATGCCTGGTGCAATCTGCACGCCGTAACAGATGGAGATGTGGGGCAGCTTTCATTCCCCCTGAGCTCCATGGGAGGATGTGGGCTGCGAGTGGGGCTGCCGGGGTCAGTTCTGGAGGGGGGCCTGGCCCTATAGCTCACCCTGTAGCTCACCCTCATTTGGCAGCGCCGAGTGCCTCGCATTCACAGGGATGCTCGAGCCCAGGGCCGGGAGAAGAGTGGTCGTCCCTTTAAATAAATGAAAGTGCTGACCCTCTGGAAAGCACAACCCCAAAGAGAACTGTTTGTTTGTATGCAGATAGGATATTTATAACACATAAAATTTCTTTCAGTGATGGCTCCTGTTGTTTGCTGAGGCTGGGTGATGGGCGAGCTGACTTGCTGTTTGTCTGCTTAAAGCAGGATTCAATGTTATTTGCCACAGGATTCATGAAAACGCCTCTGACTGTATCATAGCAACCCTGCTTCACACAGTCCATAAAAAGTCCATTGCCTGAGCGGCAAGCCGCTGCTGTCAGGATTTGGGTGCCCTTCTCGGCATGGGGATGGGAGCGTTCCTCCCTCTTTGGACGCTTCAGAAAAAAGCGTCCATGTCAGGACAGTCCGACCAGCCCCGTGATTGCTGTGATTTTAAAGCCCTGAGAGGGCTTCTGTTCATTCTTTAAGGGCCCCCCCCCACGCCGACTATTTCCCACCTCTGTTTAAACCTCACATGACAAGTCAGGAGGGGGTCGGGGCAGCTCGCAGGGCTCTGACGCGATGGCTCGTGCTGCCCCGCCAGTCGGGTCCCCCTGCCATGGCAGCGGCGCGGCACCTCCGCACGCTTTGTAGGGAGTGAAGATCGGCCCCGCTCGAGCCCTCCCATGGGGATGCAGAGGTGCTTTCTCGTCCTGTAGATGAATGTTGTTAGAGCTGCATGTTCACCTGACTCCTGCCCCCGTCTGTTTGCATAATGTGGTTATATTTCTTTTCGGATCAGGTGTTCAGTACACAGCCCAACTGCTGTGTATAATGTCTGAAGGAAAATTGCCAAAAATCCATGTAAGTTTTTTTTTTTTTTTTTTGGTTTGCTCTGGTTTGTGACGAGCCACCCTGTTGTGTGTTGTGTCCATTTCGTTCGGTGTCCCCTGGTCTCTGTGTGCTGTGGGTGCTGGCTGTGGCAGGGCTGTGGCGCGGTGTTGGTGCCTGCTGCTTGCATGTCCGTGTGTCTGCTGTGCTGTCTGTCCGTGCCAGGTTATGGGTGCATCCCTGGTGAGGGGGCATCCTGCATCTGCCGTGTGTATCTTCCAGAGGGGCTGCGGGAGCTGTGCTCGGGGTGCATCCAGTGGTGAGATGTTGTCAGCGCTACTGCGACTGAGCTCATCGATTCTGCTCTTGGCCACAAGTTAGGGAGCATGAGGAAAACTACTTAATTATGGCGTGATATTATATTACACTGATCTATGCTGTATAATTACTTAATAACGATCAGGACGGGTTTATCTGGTGGTTACAGTGGTGGCACAGGAGGTGCTGCCAGGACCCCGCTTTGCCCGTGGATCGCTGCGTGGCCCCGGGCGCGTTCCTTCAGCTGGCAATGGGTTCCCTCA
This sequence comes from Penelope pileata, assembly GCA_013396635.1. Lineage (NCBI taxonomy): Eukaryota > Metazoa > Chordata > Aves > Galliformes > Cracidae > Penelope > Penelope pileata. The sequence goes on along the minus strand of WBMW01005209.1, from coordinate 110,783 downwards.
CCCAAAGGAGTGTGGCACCGCGCCCAGGCAGAGCCAGGACTGAGCATCTCCATCATGTCCCCTCGCTGCCATGTCCCCTCTCCGCCATGTCCCCTCGCTGCACAGTGGCGTTGGGGCGGTGGCGCGGGTGCTGGCCCTGCCTCGTGTGCTGGGACTGTGCATGTTGGAAGGGCTGGAGGTGGCAAGCCGGAGTGATTTATTAAATTCTGACTAAAAATAGGTGCTCCTAGAGGAAGAGCTGCTGGAGGAACTGTGATTTATTTCTTTTTTAATTGCTTGTGGCTGAATTTCTTGTGGCCCCCATTAGAAGCGAGCCTTGATCTGAAGGAGCTGGGCTGCCTCAGCCCCGCTGCCATCCTCACCGGCAAAGGGCAGTGCGGCCTCGGCTGCGTGTTTCCGATGGAAGGCAGGTTTGGTGGAGCAGCACCCCTGTGCTGGGGGGAACAGCAGCTGGCAGTGTGCTCAGGGGACACTGGGCTCCGGGCAGGAGACCTGGGGCAGCCTGGAGCTTTACAGCAGGGAGGCACCATGGAGCTAGGCTGGGTTGTTCGTGCAGGAGGATCTGTGGGGCTGCACTGCTCTGGGGAGCTGCCCCTGTTCCCATCGCAGAGCTGGGGAAACTGAGGTGCGAGGCAGGGCCGGTCCCAGCGCTGGGATCTGCATCTGCTGCTCGCTCTGCTTCCTCCTCTTCCTCCTGGGTGAGGCCAGGCAGGCTGGCCTGCCACTGGGCTCCTGCCTGCTGCCACCGAGAGTGCCCAGGGACAGGCTGGGCCCGAGGGCTGTGTGGGGAGTGGTTTGCTATGCTGGAGCACTGCTTCCTGGGGTGGGGGTGCAGCAGGCCCCAGGAGCAGGGCCACCCATCTGGGCCCACACGGAAGGGCCCATGTGGGTTAGCGCCTGCCCCTTCTTGTGCATCAGCTGAGACACATGCAGCATAGCGTATAGAGTGCTGGCAGGGATCGCGCTGCTATTTCAGGCAGCATCTCTGGCTGAGTAAAGCAGGGGGTACGCTGCAAGCAGCTTTTCTCTACAATTTTCAGTAAGTCACGGAGAGATTAACTCTTTCTGCAGCCCTGTTGCCTTCCTGTAGGAGGAGAGCAGGACTTGCAGGGCAGGCGGGATAGTGCTGGGGGTGACAGCAAGCAGCCCCGGCGTGGTGGCACCACGGCCACAGAGGTAACATGCTCACAGTAGGTGGCATTGCCCAATTTGCCACAGCGTGGGGTAAGGCATCCCAGCCCTTATTTTTTTGTGGATGGGATTAAATGCAAAGTTAATTTCTAGGCCATTAGATTACTGGATTTTCTTACTGGCCCACATGTGCCGTGTGCTCCAGCAGCCTTCCTTCCCCAGGCTTGGCTGCCGCAGCACGATGCTTCCATGCCACAGGCTGCAGGGCTGTCTGCCTGGGGACAGCAGTGTCCTGCTGTCCTGCTGCCTCCCGTGGTGGCCTTTTGCAGCACATCCTGCCTGTAACACCAGTGGCAGTAACTGCCATTAGGTTTGGGACGTGGGCAGGGATGCACCGGGGTGCCCTGGCTGTGCCCCGAAGAGCTGCCTCACCCTCAGCAGTGCCCAGGTAAAATTCTCTCACTGTTGCTGATTGTTTTCTTTGCATCAGTTCCCTTTCAGCACAATGACAGTTGCCTGAGGGTGTCTGTTTCTAAAGGGTTAAGTTTCTTCTGTCATCAGTCCTGGGATCTGGAGCTGATGGCAGTGAGCACAGAGTGCGTGGCTGAGCAGGTGACGGCAGCCCTGGGTCCAGAGGTACCCGAGAGGAACCAGAGGGGCTATGAGGATTCTGAGTAGCAGAGATCCTAATTGTGTGGGGATGCTTCTTGGAATTGAAAAAATACAGTGTGGCCTCAGCTGCACAAAGATAAATATGAATTTAGAGAAATACCCTAAGGACCATTCTGTTACCCTGATAAGCAGTGGGCTAATTTGCTGGGCAAATGTGCAGAAAAGTTTTTTAAAGAAAAATTTTTTCATTTGGAAAAAAAAAAAATCAGAAACTTGCTGGCATTATCAGAAGGCTTTTTTTTTTTTTTTTTTCCCAAAGAATTTCATAGTCCCTTTGCTGTTTTTGATGGTTTCACTCTCCTGTATTATATTCAGTATATCTGACAAGATTTTCTTAATAGGTTTTGCATTGAAGTTTCTGTTCTGATACCAAATTTAGGAAAAACTTGTTATCTCAGATTCCTTCTTCCTGACTTGATAAGGTACTGATTAATTTTATGCAACTCTCTTTCCTTATCTAGTTGAGCTTCAGTCAGTTTTATTGTAAACTTGGGAAAGTGCACGCAATCTTTAATGTTTGTTTTTCAGGTTTGTTGCAGAGTCATTCAGGCATGCCGTACGTTTGGTATTTTGTGAAGTTCTACAAGAATTAAGTTTAAAAGCAACAATTGTAGAGCAGGTTTTGGATCCAGATAAAGCATTGTAAAGTTTCTGTAGAACAAGAATGAGCGTCCTTCAAATAGCAGTTGGCTCTGATGTAGATGAAGGTATTAAATGAGAATTTTATTGCCGTAGTATTGTAGATACGCAGAGCTGGGTGCGCGAAGCAGGGAATACTAATGGTGCCCATATGAAGGAATGTGTGTATGTGTGTTCCTATCTGATCCAGAAATTGGGGGAAGACTGTTCCCTCTCCACAGGGTATGCATAAAGTGAAGAGGATCAGAGGCAGCATCCCCCATTTCTGCCCCAGAGCATGACATGGGGCTGCAGACGCAGCATGCTGTACTGGAGAGCCACTGGCTGCTTTGCCAGAGTGTGGGGCAGGAGGGGGAGATGGGGAAAGGAAGGTGCTGTGTCTACTCGGTGCCTCTGTCCCTCTCCTCCATCCCAGGAGAGCAGGGCAGAGAGCTGGCCGTCATCTGCAGAGAGCGTCTGCCACGGCTTCGTGGGCAGGAGCTGACACCTGGATGGATTTTCAGTCTCCTCTGGTCCAGGGTAGATGGATCTCTCATCTGATGCCCAGCTGCAGATCGATCCCATCTCCTGGACACCAAGGGTTTTGCACAAGTCTTTCCTAATGAATGGAAAGTACACAGACGTGCAGAGAAGAGAGACACAATCTCACAAGCCTGCAGACTGGCAGTGAACACGCGGAGGGCTAACCGGCTGCTGCATGCGCCCCCAGCCAGGGGGCTGCTGGCTGCTTGGGACCATGCCTGGGGCCGGGCCGTGTGTGCACAGGCACTGACAGGACCAGAACCCTACGTTACAGACTGCAGGAACCACTGGCTCGCTCCCTGCGCTGCGCCCAGGTACCGATGCTGTCCCCTCTGAGATGCTGTGATGTTCTCAGCCTGCTGCCACTTGCACGTTGGCGTGGTGGCCCCAGATCCATTTTTGTAACTCAGTTTTAGGCTCAGTACCCAGTCCCCAGAGCCTAGGTTTGATGGAAGGTTGTAGTAGGCAACGTGTTGCCAGTGTTTCTTATTTTGCCATCCCTCCCTTAGCTTCCTGGTTTCTTGTTCTCCTCCCACGCTCCCCGTGTTAAACAGTCGCTGTGTTTTGCCCCAGAAAATGGTGCTGGTTCAGTCCGTCTCCAGCGTGTTTCAGAACAGATGCCAAGCTGTCCCCTCTCATCCTCACGTGCACAAGGCACATGCAACAACGAGTATACGTGTGCATGCTTGTGTATGTATTTGTGAGTATTTGTGTACAGTTATCTTTACATATGCAAGGAAACAAATATATTAAAACACATGTGGATATGTTTTCCTCCCCAGATATATTTTGAAAAATATGAGTCAGCAGCAGGCAAGAACATATTACATAATCCCTGGGAGTGAAGCAAACCTCGCGATTTGTTAGGAGGCAGGCTTGCTTTCTGCAAGTGGCATTTTTTAACATCACTTTCTTACCCCGTGTCGGTGTGTGCCTCTCTGTTAAGTGGCCTTGTTTCCATTGTACACAGTTGTGTCCAATTCAGAAATGCAGTTCCAGTGATTTGAGTTTTGTTGTATTTTTAAAACCAGCAGCAACAAGAGCAGAATCTCAGCTCTGGGATGAGGATGACTTTTCTCCTCTTCCTTAGCCTGTTTTTCTGCAAGGGCTCTGCGATTTTCCTTTTTGGTTCCCCCCACTCCCCACCTCCTGCTGTTTTCTCTAAAATCTCAGCTCTGAGAGAAATCGCACAAGAGTGCAGCTGGAAATAAACGCTGCCCCCTGCGCCTCCCCTCTGCTCGCAGCCGCCCACCTCCGCCGCCTCCACCGACGGGATGAAGTCAACATCCACTTTTAGCCTCCATCTCCTGCTCTCGCGTGGCTCCCCTGCAGGCTCCCTCCCGCCACCTTGCAGAGCGTGCTGGCTGAGATCTGGAGGGGGACGAGCCCCATGCCAGCAGCTCCCACAGCTGTAGGAGCTCTTGTCTGGCCCCAGCAGCGGTCACGTTGTCGTACAACATGGCATAAGAGGATGGGAGAGGATCTGTGGTTATATTCTTTGCTAAGGATGGTTGGGAGGGGAGCACTGTGAATCACGGCACAAAAAAAACCAAGTGGGGTGGATCTGGCTCAAGCTGGATGGCAGCAACATCAGGGGTTTAGTTCTGTGCCCTGGGCCAGCCAAGGCCCCAGGAGGAGTGCAGTGTTGGGTGCTCTCACCCCTTCAGCAGTGCTGCATTGCCATTCCTCCCTCTCATGCAAGGCTTTATTCCAGGCTGCTCAGCCAAATTCCTGCCTTTCTGAAGATAGTTCAAAAGCCTAGGAGGGGAATAGGCGGTGGTGGAGTTAAAGGAAATAAAGAAAAGAACTTGTTTGCTTATTTTTAATTTGTCCAATAAAACTAAAGGTTTTGAACTGCTTTCATCTCCCAGGGCACTGCAGTCGTTCCACTGTGGCTAAGCTGGTGGTCGCCTTTCAAGCAAGGAGAACGCTCTGTTGTGGTTTTAAAATATCAAAGCCTTCCCAAGGAGGCAGTAAATTGCCATGCTGGCTGAAACCAGGAGTGCAGGGAGCTCAGTGCCCTGTCTGGGATGGTGTCTGAGATACAGGCTGCAGAGAAAATTGCGAGACACAGTAATTGATGGTGATGGAGTAACCTGTTTATCCAGAGCCCTCTGTCTTCACCCCCATTAGCTTGGGGGTTTCTCATGCTTGGAGACACAAGAATTTAAATCTTCTGTATTTTTAAAACCACAAAGGTCTCTGCTGTAACCTGGAGATTCTCATGAGCTCAGCAGAGGTGATGTGCTCATCAGTTTCTCTCCATTAGGGCTCTGCATTTTACTCTGTGTCTTTGTTTTTCCTTCTGTAAAACGTGCAGAAGGAAATTGCCCTTTCCTGTTAAACGGTTTGACAGCTGAGGATGGAAAGGACTGTGCTCAAGGTAGATGTGATTATAGCAGAGCGAGGATTGCCAAAAAATACTGCTAGGTCAGTCTGCTCTGCTCTTTGCAGGCAAAGGGGAGAGGGGGAGGTGGGCTCTGCAGGAGCTATAGCAGCCCAGGGCTCCCACCCAGGCTGCTCCCTCCTTTGGTTATCAATGGTTAAAAGCAGCCACATGAATTCCACCTGAGATCCAAACAGACAGTGCCAAACAAATGACTGGGGCAACTGTGCCGCTGCCAGTGGGGTTCTGCCAAAGATTAATTTGGGCTCAGATATTTTGCATATGCAACATCAGATTGCATCCTTATTATTTCCACTGATTTGACCAGCATTCAGTTAGATAAGGTCTCAATAGCTCTTTAAAGCCTTCAGTCATTGCTCTTTGGTAACACAATTCCTTTCTGTTATTAATTGATCAAAATTAAGCCCTTCTGTTTCTCTAAGCCTTTTGTGGCATTTCTGTACAGTGAGGAAATTAAGCTACATTGAGAAGAGATACCTAAATGAAAACAGTAGCTCTGCAGTGGCAGCTTCCCAACCTTTCATGGCATGAACTCCAGGGCAGAACCATTCAGGGTAACCAATAATCCTGTCCTTGCAGCCAGCAATAAGATACAGGAGATGCTTGCGCTGCACAAATGGATGGCACAGAAGCCACCCAAGGCTGCCCGGCCCTGCTCTGGGTGGTGGGATCCCCCTGCCAGTGCTGTGTGCCGCAGATGAACTGTCCCTCTGCCTGAGGGACACGAGCGCACAGCTTTCTTCCCCAATCTTTCCTTTTAGAGCTTCTGTGTTTGACCATCATCTCCCAAAAGGAAGGCTGTTCCCTGGGGCACGTTCCCTCCTGTTTTGTCAAACCTGGCAGGAAACGTCTGTAGTGGTTAGTCTCAGATGGTCATGAAAGACTTCCACTCATTCCTTTGAACAGTTCTCCCACAGCTGAAAACATCTCACTGCCACTAGCAGTGGTTTTAGCTTTCCTGTTTTTCCCTTTCTTCTTTCCCGTTCCTACTGCAGACAATTTTACCTTCGTGGTTTTTTCCAGCTGATGTTGAAATTCAAGTAATAACAATAATACTTGACATTCTTCATTGCAGAATCTACAGAATGTTTTCCAAAGTTGGATTACTTAAAAGCCTTTGTGCTAAGTAAATACTCAAGTGCTTGTTCTATTCTAAAATGAAAATAGGTGCCTGAAAACCCTCAAAAGTCAAATGAAGATCAAAGCCTTGGGACTACCAGCAGTTTTCTGTATTATCCACAGGAGCACAAGTATGAGGTTGTGTAGGACAAGTGCAAAGGGACTGGTGTGCTGGTATGAGCCCAGTGTATCTGTAAATCTGAACCCCAATTCTTCTGAGAGCTGTGCTGTGTGTCTGATGTACCTGCTGCTGGCCTGGCTGGAACTCCCTCTTGAATCACCATCTTATTTCTAGGTCCACCCCCATGCAGTGATGGCCAGCAAGTGACCTGAGTGGGGTAGCAGTGGCACTGCCCTTTTTAGTGACAGCTGGACTTGCTTGCAAGCTCTTAGAAAAAGCAAAGCTGTTTTTGTGTTGTCCATCCTTCCTCATGATTTTCCTCCCTTCCTGTGATTTATCAGCAGGAATCAGGACAATAGATGGAGATTTGTGTGCTGGATGCATGGGACAAGGGTATCCTGAGGGTTCAGGGCAGCAGTGCTGAGTGCTCCATTGGCTGACTACTCACAGGGAAACGCTGAGGCTGTGTAAGCTACCGATAGCACAGTCCTTCTCGTAGCAAAACATAAAAATGGTTGGATGCAGGGCAACTTGACCAGGAGAATGAAAAGGAAAAAGATAGCTAAAATCCAAAGAGTGGCTGGTGAAATGTGAAAGGATCTAGAAAGCGAAGATGCAGGAATAAAATCTGTAACGGAAACAAGTAACGTTTTTACAGCATTGTATAACTCATTTTAATTGCAATCCATCTAGAAATCTATTTGAGGCAAGAAATCAGTTCAGAATTGTAGAGCAAAGCATTGGGCTTCCAGATGTTTACAGCTTTCTGGATTACTATTTTCAGCTTCCTTGCAGATTATTTGAATCCCTTCCTTGCAGCAGCCTCAGAAAGACCCCCCCCGGCTGTGTTGCAGGTGGGGCAGAAGGTGCAGTGTCCTGAGGCTTTCTCCTGTGAACTTTTCCTCTTACCTTGTCTTGAGGAACACTGAGGTGTCCCGGTGAGCACGGTGCGTCTGGAAGGTGGAAGCCCCCAGCTTTCTGTGGGATAATCCCACATTGGAGAGAACTATGCTGCATCTGCCAGGCCGGACTGAGGTAGGCAGGATGGACTGGTGCCCATGCTCAGGGAGCTCCTGTTTTGCTGAGAATACATCTGTGTGAGTGATACAGCTGGGGCACAGCATGCTGTTCGTTCTGATCACCTCCTTGAAATACGTTGAAGCATGTCATGCAGTGGAAGTATTATGGCTGCACAAACAGCTGGTATTTATTGTTCAACATATATATATTCAGCCTGCTTAAGAGGCTGGTAGAAGTCTGTCAGTGTTAGAGGCTTCTGGTGTCTGGCAGGGTGTGGTACATTTGTCTTGGTGGAATTAAGTCGTGAATTTAATAGACGTCAGCAGTGTCATTCCCAGCAGTCCCCTGAATGGCCAGCACAGCACACCTGACATTTCTCTTGTGTCTGGTGGCATTCCTGAAGGAGGTTTTACCTTGTTCCTTGTCCGTTTCGAGAGTTCAGGGCTGCCCTTGGTGATGTGCATTGAATCCAGCTCTTGGCAAGCACCAGGGCAGTGAGGTGTTGGGACAGAGCTTGGCCGTGCAGGATGAGCATCCTGCTCCCTCGGAGCCAGCCTGAGGACCCTGCTTCTCATGGGCTACCAAGAGCTACTGCCTCCCTTCCCAAACTTCTCCTTTGGTTCTGGCTTGTGCAAATTGCAAAGTGCCTCTGCTTTGTGCACAGGGGCCTCGAGGAGCCCATTGCTCGCTGGCTGCTCCCAGGACATCCCTTGCACCACAGTCTGCTGCCGCCTCTCATGCTGTCTTGGGAGCAGATCTGACAACCAGATGTTGGATTTCCTGGCAGAATGGCCCCAAACATAAGCAGTTGACTTCAGATACGCAGTGTTTCCTCTGCCCTCACTCCAAGTGTGTTCCCCTTCCCTCATCTCCCCAGGACTGGCCTTAATAGAAACGTGTCCATCCCATCTGGGGGATGGTGGTGCTACATGCTGTTAGCTAGCAGGAGCTGTGCTGACCTCCCCACTCAGGCAGGGAGGAAATTTCCCATGTGGGACAGCCCAGCCCAGTTTGGCTGATGAGTCTTTTGGTATTAGCTATGGATGCAGTGTCTATTCCTTATTTCTGCTGACAGGGTATTAAATGTGTTCGTGATTTAAGTACTGGCTCAGAGCGATGGAGTGAAATGAGGAGAGGGTTTTCAGTAGGTTCACCAAGAAATCTGGAGAGATGCAGCACAGAGAAAGCTGAGAAGGAGGCGAGGCTGGGGGAGATGTGTAGGCTTTTGCAAATACAGAAAGTGCAGATAAAAGAGGGAGAAGGATATGATGCAGGGGATAAAACTGATTATAGAAGAGTGGTGTTAGAAAGCGAAAGCTGGGGCTGGAAATCAGAATTTAGGATGTGCAGAAAATAGAATCCACTAGACCATGGATTTATGTTTCTGGAAAACAGCTGATGTACTTCACAAGGGATAGGTGTGTTCGACTGGAGCAAATACTGAGAACAGGTACTCAAGGGGACAGTCTTCCTTTGGCGTGGAGCAGAACAGATGATTCAAATATGGTTTTCTGACCACAGAGCCCCCTGAATCGCGTGCAGGCAGCTCTGGGCAGCACTGCTTAATGAAGGGGCAGCACCAGCAGGATTTGCACAAAATGAAGTTTATTCTAATGATAACTGCAGAGAGGAGCAGCAGAGCTCCCAAAGACAGATGGATTCATGAGGAGAAGGGCCCTGGAAACAGGCCGTTGGTAACACTGGAGCAGAGATGAAGGGAGTGTTTTATTATTATTACCTGGAGTGAATTCAAGCCTCCAGCAGATGATAGGATTTGCCAGTTTGTGCTAGAAAGCTGAGCGCTGGAGGTGTGCGCACTGGTCAGTCCCATCCATCGCTGACTGCGGGGCCCGGTGTCCACCCGTGCTTTGTGAATTCGAAATGACGAGTTAAGTGAAGTCCAAGGTTTGGTTTGGTGGTTCAGCTAACGTAGGCTGTGGATATAGGTGCTAGGAGATTGTGCTGTGAATGGATCTTTGTTTTGGCACCAGACCTAGAACAAGAAAGGAGTGAGATATTTCATAGGCTGGAATCAGTGTTTTGATTACTGCTTGTGGAAGATTCATAGAGGTCGATTTGGCTGTAAGAAAAGGATTTCTCTTGGCAGCTCAACAGCCTGTTCCAAACCTTCCTGATCTCTTCACTGTAGTGAGAAGTCCCCTGGATTGTGGACTACCTTAGAAAGCACGAGCTGTATTTGGTTAGCTGACCTGAACTAGAGAGGCGGGACTATGGAGTCTTATCTGTGTCCAGCAGCCTCAGGATCTTGTTTTTAAAAACGTTTCTGTATTCATTAGGTTCTTCTTCTACCACAAAAAAAAGCTTTAGTTCTTAGATATTTCTGTCCCATCCTGTGCTACTTATTCATAAGCTCTCCCTGTTTTGTGTTGTCATAAATACAGGACAGACTTCTTTTCCCTATTTTCTTTACCTGCAGTAGCACCAGCCACTTTAAAGCTGTGAGCTGAAACCCCAGGGTTCTTGGTAATCCTGATGGACTTAATGGGGGAGAACATGGAGAAGGGATTCTGGGAGCTTGGAAATGAGCCTACAGAAACCATGAACCAGATTCTCAGTCAACTAAGGCTTAGCTTTTGAGCTTTCCTATTTTGGTAGGAAGATTCTTGTTACTATCACAGATATAAATTTTTCATCTTAGGCTATCAAATATTGTAATAAGCTATCAATAACTTAAACCTGTCTACTTTCAGGATAGTCATTTTGAAATAACTGTGAAAGTGCAACCAGTTTCTGGAGAAAAACGTAAAGGTTTAATCTCTTTGGAGTTTGCAGTAACGAATATAGCTGGACATTTGCCTATTCCAAAAGCATTTGGAAGGTGCTTTCCACACAGACTCACTAGCTGTCCAGCTCTAAGAAAAGGCTGTTTTTTACCACCTGCTGTAATTCAAAGAAAATAGTATAAAATATATATTGGCTATTGCATGCTCAGAAACACACCTGATGTGCAGCAAGACGTTGATTTGCAGCCCCACGTCAGAAATCACATGTGCACGCGTGCACAAAATATCATGGGTGTGTGGATGTGAAATCACACACACAGAGCAGGGTGCAGGTGATGCTTTGTGTGTGCCAGGCATCTGTGCGGTTTCAGAGAACCAAGTATTAGATACATTACTGTATAGGAGTTTGGACACGTCATATTCTTACGTAGTTTCTTGTGTCTGTGGTTATTGCATCTACAGAGACCTCTGCTGCTCACGGGTTTACAAGGAGATGCCTGCCCACTCTGACTCAGATCCGTGGTATTTTATTGTTGCTTTGAAGACTGTCTATAAAAAAAACCCTGGCATTTATCCAGAAAGAGCGCCAATAGCATTAAACTCATTTTCTTTACATCAAACCACTAAACTCATCAATAGCAATCTCACTCTCCTCCAGGGAACACAAAGGCACTTTGGATTTGACACCCTCAATCGCCTGGTGGTAAATAGGTCATTACTAATACAATAGCAGTAATAAAGCACGAGGCATGAATTTAGAGACTTAGGAATGGTGGTGTTTGAGATCCTTTTTCTTTGGCAGCAGATATTGTTGACGGTGCAGCAGAATGATTGAGGGAAGATTTGCTCATTACTTCACGGAATCAAAGAACAGCATCTCACCATAGGCTTGCGTCTGAGCATTCCAAAGTGGTCAGGTCCTTCTGTACCTCCGTGGTTCCTTCTTTTAGCTAATGTGAGCTCAGAAGACAAGGCCAAGCCCAGCCAAATCCTGTCACCGCAGACTGCTGATCTAACCAATTTGAGAACCTTTTCCCAGCAAGTTTCTCTCTGAGCCCTTGGTTTTATCCAGCAAGAGTGTCACATGTGATATAGAGAGACTCAAAGGGGCCAGTTTTACCTTTAAAGTCTAGGTTTAATTTTTTCTGTTAAAAAAAATGTGTTTCGACAGTTTGTCACATCGGCTCAGCCTGCCATGTCGTGGGCAGTGAAGTGTTAGGATGGAAAAGCAAAAAGTATTTTGATGAAGGATCAAGTCAACTCACTAATGTTTTGTGAGTATCTCCCGCGTTGACCTTGGTCCGTGCAGACACACGCCGGCTCACCCAGTTCTCCTGTCTCTGGGAGAGCTTTTGGAGGTGCTGGGAGAGTTGCCAGGCAGGATTTGGGGAGATTTGGGTTAAGGTTTTGAAGGGGATTTGCTCAGTGTTTGTGCTTTGCAGCAGAGACATTTTGCCAGCTTCTCCTGAATTGAAGTCTCCATCATGTGTTTATTTTTGAACTGAGGAGGAGGGAAGGAGGGAGGTATCATCATCAGGCATTTTTATAGCCATGCAGAGTGGGGAGGGCACAGTCTGTGTATCACAAAAGCCCCTAAATCTCTATGCACAGGTTCAAGAAAAGCACAAAAACAGTCTCTCTTGTGAGTGTTTTTTTTTTTTTCACTAGACAAACATTTAATTATTGTACCTTCATGCAGATGATGAATCAATGGAGAGAAATACAGAAGATAATGTACTTCTATTTTTATACCCTGTACTAATGAGGCCTAGACTAAAATTTCCCCCTGCATGATTGGCTGAGACAAGGTAGGAAAAATTGAGGGAGAAGAGGAGGAGGAAGCAAGATGCTAAACATTTAGCAGCATTCACATATGCAGTTTGGAGAATACGTGCACCGCCTTAGCAAAGCAGAGCACTTGGAAGGCAGGAAGAGAAGCATTTTATTCATAGAAAATTATCTCTAGGGAATGGGCTTCTTGGGCAGAACTATGGCACGAGGTGGAGGCAGTGGTGTCAGGACTGCTGCTGGCTCCCATTTCTTGGCACGGCTGCGGCAGGGCTGCGCACCAGGGCTGTGCCGCACAGCCCCTAGCCACCCACACGGTCTCGCTTGCTTGCTGTAAGGCATCCTCTTGGCCTTGGCAGCCTTCAAGTGCTCCATCAAAAGTTCATTAATATGTCCTGTTAGAGACACACAGCTGCGTGCAGCCTGCTAGCAAATGCAAGGGAGAGGGATGTGATAGAGCAGACGACCAAAGAACACAAAAATGCATGGTACCTTTACTATTAGTGGAGAAACAGTTGCAGAGGAGAGTGCAGGTAGCAGTGCTGGGGCTCAGAGCTGGCCTGTGCTTCCACGTTTATCTCCAACGAACGCTGTGTGTGACATGGCAGTGGCTGATACCTCCTAAGCCCCTTAGTTGGGCACTCGGTAGCACCCGGTGAGCTCAGGGCTGACTGCCCAGGCTTAGCCACAGCATGCAGTCGTGGTTCGGCATCGATAAAAATTAAGCCCAGGGCATCTGATAGCATGCTCTCGAGCACTTTCAATCTCAGGCAGTAGAGATTTGGCCTCGCTGTTTTCAGCTAGGCTGTGCTGGGAGTCAGCTTGGTAGTTTGGATTGCAGCTACAAGGAAATAGGAAATTAGATTAGGGCAGTGTATGGAGCTGTCCATGTGAGCTGCCTGGTTGAAGGGAGAAACTGCTCCTAAACCGCTCAACTGCTTCTGAAAGGTTCAAATCAAAGGTCTGAGGATTTGACATTTTCTTTCATAGAAAAGAGAGGGAGTAATCAACATACAGAGCCAGTAAGGGATTTTGTTAATTTGCTGAACTGCAGCACTGTTGTCCATAGCAAAATAAGACATTGATTTTTATTTCAGGAAACACGAATGGGAAAAGTGAAGTGTAAATCATAAAAATAAAAATCATAAAAATAGAACTAACAGTGTGCAGTTAGTTCTTCCAGTGGCTGATGCGAGCTAAGCCCTGGGACCTGGAGGCTGTGGGTCCTCAACATCCTCAAGTACGTTTTGGGAGAACTAATGTGTGATACGTGCACCTTACAGAAAGCTGCTGCGATGCTTCATGGCTTGGCTGGTTCTGTCTGTAGCTCAGCTGGCTTTGGGGGGGACAAACAAAGGCAGAGTGCCCTGTGAGACACCGCAAGGGAGCTTGGGATGTGCTTGGAGACTAGCCTTCAGAGAACAAGATCTATGTAGAAATTTGCCCTCTTAAAAGGAGCCCACATGTGGAACACAATTTTATAGTGCCAGTAAAAAGAGTTGTTAATAAAATTAATCTATAAGGGTCGGACAGCATGTAAAGAAAAGAGATGAAATTTTACAGCCCTAATATACAATAGATGAGGAGTGTAAATCCGGCTCTGCTGCTGGTGTCTGGAAGGTGCTGCTGTTTGACCCAAGTGATGCTGCTGCTTCATCCACCCAGCCAGATCCCATGCCACCAGCACTATTCCATAATTCACATCCCTGTTGGAAGATGCAGTTGTCAAGACCGAGGACTGAGCTGCTTAGAGCCCAAGATATTGCCCGCTGCATCTCCTGGTGAATTGGCATGGTGTAACCTTGTGCTGCTGCTGCTCCTTGTGTGTGTTACAGGGCTTAAAGCTGTCAGTGAAACAACAGCTTGTCTGTGCAGGCAGAAGGAGGGAGAAAAATGGAGGGATGAGCCACTTTGATCAAGTCAAGCCACGCTCCGTGGGGAATACAAACCTACATGCACACAGGAGATCTATGGAAAAGATAAAAGGGAAAGTGGACAGCATGATGGTGTGTTACAGTAAGGTTTGTCATCTGGCACCGTTAGGTCTGAAGGGCCTTTTGATGGGTTATTTGAGCTTTTTGGGAAAAGTTGCATCTCAAGAATGGAAATAGCGCAGAATGTTAGGAACGCAGAGCAGAGTAAATGGCACGGGGTTAGTACAGGGAACAGTGAAGTCCTGCTCATGGGAAGCACAAAGCCCAGCAGCTAGGAAAATGGTGGAGGCTTCGCTGCTTCACAGGCGCTGTTGTGTTCTGGCCTTTCACAAATTGTGACTCAAAAGTCTGGAAGAAAGAGACTTTATTTGGTTAGTGGTTTGGACCTATAAAACTGAAACTCATACTCTGTAAAGCTTTTGAGGAGATTTGGGAATATAGCATTCCTTATTAAACTGTACAGGTTTCAAAGACTTCTTCCATTTTTGTAGCAGCGTAGGGGTATGACCTCTATAATGTTTGACAGGATACTTGAGAAACTGAAATGAGTTTAACAAGAATAGCTGCCTTCTTGGTGCTCTGGCTCTTCCATTTCTTTTCTGGCTCCAGTCAATAATGGTATAAAAGAACCTTATAGTTCCTAAAAAAAGGTGGGCTTAGTCTGTGGGCATTAGGGACCAGTTGGAGATGGTTATTTTATCGGAACCACTTGACCACAGCTGGAATGACAAAGTGAAATGTTGTAACTACAAGATTTTGGAAGACAAAAATTGTTGTGCCTTGCATTGTTTCAAAGTTGTTTGTGGCCATTATAACAAAGGACGCTGTTACTTGGCAGTTCCAGGGAATACTAAAACTCTGTGGATAGAAGGGGAGATGCTCCAGCTGATGTTGCCTGATGGCTTTGGGGGTAGCAGTGTTTGGGCTCGACCTAGAATGAAGATCCAAATCCAGAGCAACTCAGCTGCAAACCTGAAACCCAGCAACAGAGATGTTTTTGTGCAGCTGACTTTTTGGATGCTATACTTCTGAAATTGGAAGGACCAATGTGTTTAAGATAAGAAATTGTGCCCATCAGAATTCTGTAGTGCTGTGATTTTTCCTCCTCTGGGAACCCAGGTTTGTTTTTTATCTTGTTTTCTCTTTGTTTCTAAATGAAGTTTGCCCAGTTTGCGGCAGTAGGCAGAGGATGCCAGTACGGTGGCACCTGCGGGTGGAATACCCCAATTCCTGCACTCTTTTCTGGTTTATAAATTTCACTGCTAATGCTCTGTATGTTTGCAGGGTGAGCACCACTCCTTGTACATATGTACGTCAGTGGCTCTTCGGAAAATTGGTCAGAATAAACAGTAGTGCATTTCTTTAATACATAGCATTTCCTAAGGTGAGCTATGACCATGGCTGCCTTTTTCCTGCGAGAGGCTCAAGCGAGCCTTTAGAGGGACTGGAGAACAGTGCGTCACGGGAGTGTTCAGTCTTTTATTCATCTTACTGATGAATAATCCTTCGCTATTCAGTGCAGATGGTGAGTTTCTTTAGGGGGCACACAGCACTTCCCTGTTTTCAGTCTTGCCTTATTGATGAGTTAGGCCTGTCAGCTGACTAGGAACTAATTACTGCACTACTTTCTTCTCCCAAATCCTCTCTCCCTGAGGCTGGACCCTCGCAAAGCTGGGAGGAGGCAGCCTTCAACATCTGGCACGAACTGCTTGGGACAGGAGCATCTTTAAATCAGAGAAACTCAGAAGATATCTTGAAGCACATGAGAAGGGAGAGTGATTTGCAGCTCAGGTCTGGCATGTTATCCTGAAGCCACAGCTGCTTGGCTGGGTAGCAGTGCGCTCAGGAACACCATGAGAGTGCCTGCACAAGGACACAGGTAGGAAACACAGCTGCGCTGCTAACATCACCTCTAAGTTAAGATAACATCCTCTCCTGACAGCTGGGATCCTTTTGTCAAGGTGCTGGGAAGATAGAGTCAAAATAAGTGGTTTTCTGAAGCTTGTTTAGGGCAGAAATGTTCTCTTTAGAGAGCAGGAGCTGTCAGGCTAGAGGGGATGCCGATGCTACTGCAGACTCAGTGTCTTTCCATACCAAGCGTTTAACTCATCTGTGTTGGTCTAGGGATTTATTCTCATGCTCCAGAGGCAGCAGTGCAACCCCAGAATGCTGGATTGTCCTCAAGGGCTGTGCTTTTACGCACCTGAGGTTATCCTCATTGGAAAGCAGAAAACTAACAAGCAAAATCTCTTCATTGTGTTGCTCTGGGGTGAAGGAGGCCAAGCAGGCAGGAACATTGCTCTTCCCCTTGGAGTGTGGCAAACAACACCGTGATATCTTGTGGGTGATGGAGAGTGGGAAAGACGGAACCTAAACTGCACTTAGCCCTAATGAAGATGCTCTCCGTTCCTCTCTCACAATGGATGCATGCTCACAGGCTGGCACATCACTCCCCAGAGCCATGGCAATGCTGGCATCTTTGGCAGACAACCAAGGTGGCTGCCACCACATCTCCTGCCCTTGTCCTTCCTCCTCCATGGGAGCTTGGTTTGCTGTGGGTTCATTAACATGCTAATCCTCCTGCTAGGCTGCACAAGTGCCCACTCTCTCAGCTCGTGGCTGCTGCTGAAAAGGAGCTGTTTGCCTTGCAGTGCTCGCAACACAGTGACAGAAAGCAGCTGAGGTGCTAGAGCTTCATGGCAGGAAGGGTTTGGACATGTGTGCACCCTTTCTTTGGGGTTTTTGTGATCTTCTACATAAAACTCTTCAATAGTGAATGGATCACGCCGAAGTAATTGCTGTTGTGGTATGCACATAAGCTTTTATTGCACTTGAGGCCTTTCAGAAGCAATGCGCACACACACACTTGTGCCTCTTTATATACACAGGTAAAAAAGAAATCCTTAATATCTGTGTTTGGAAATGAAAGCAAAAGAAGCTGAAAAGCACAGAGAAGCCTCAGCTGTTGATTTCCCAGAGGCACCACTGAACAAAAGAGAATTTCATTCAGGACACCAAAAAAAAAAAACCCCCCAAAAAAAACCCAAAAAAGGAACAAGGAAGGAAACTCCCTTCAGATTTCAGTTCAAGAATTACCCTGAGGTATCAGCTGCCCATGATTTTCTCTGCAAAATCTCTCTTGGGCCCCACTCAGTCTGCTCTTATTTCCAGCACTGAGGTTAGGAAGCAGAGGCACACCAAACAAACCACCCCCGGGCACCGCTGAGCCCTGCAGCAGGAGCAGTAGCAGTGGCTTCGGGATCACGTTGGGCACAGCTCCTGTAGCTGCTGGGTCTGCCAGCTTGTCTGCATAGGTTGTCATCTTGAAGATATCAAGCAGCAGAGTTTAAAAATGACAAAGAAATCTCCATTCTACAAGGCACAAATAAAAAGATGTTTGAGATAACAGTAATTTAAAACTCCTGTTATTAATACTGCCTCGGGCACTGCGGTGGAAGGATTTGCATGTGCGCAGTAGCTGTCTCCATGGACAGTAGCTGCTTTCCTCTTTGTCCAGCTCAGGCAATCCTGTTCTCATTATTCCAGTTTTTCTTCAATTGCTTTAATTTTCTTTAGCCTTCTTAGGATCATTCTGTGCTCCTGAGCCCTGCTCTGCTGCATCTGCAGTATGAACGCATAGTATTGGGCTGGGGGGAGGCTGCGCTGTGTCAAGTTTAACTTCTGTGGAAAGATCCATGCTGTTAAAGGAAAGGAATTCTGGTTGGAGCAAGGAATTTAGGATGAGATACTGTTAAGATCTATGAAGTGTTTGTTCTGAACAAAGTTTCTGTATGCCTGGGTGATTTGCATGCAAGTATAAATCTGTGCTTCCCAAGAAAGCTCTGTCAGTAAGAGTACCACATCTTCTGCATGCGAGGCAGTGCTTAAATTAAAGCTGCTAGAGAAAAGGCTTGTAGGAAGAGCACTGAGCAGAGAGGGGAGATAAGGAAAGTGTCTGAGCTGCAGAGCTGTTGGCACACAGCTGATGTGCAGCTCTGGGCTTGGGTGGCATCACGTCTGTGCCTGCCTGAGATGGGGGCTCTGGGGCAGAATAGACTGGCACAGCATTCGGTGTGGACAGAGAAAAGAGGGATTAAATGCTGGCAGAAGGATCAGGAGGGTGTTCCACCTCTTATCCAGGAGGTTTGCAGTGCATGCACCTGGAGGTTGATAGGCACCCTCAATAAATCTACAAAAGGCAGAAGTAGTCCTTAAGATGGTGCTGGGAAGGGCTGGAGGAATGATATTTGGGGCTCGTGGCTGGTTCTGCTGTGCTGTGTTACCTACAGCTGTGTTGGTGCACTCTGCCCTGGTGTGTCCCTCGCCTCCTTGGGCTGGTTGGGTTGGTGGCATTAAATGTTTTCAGGTTAGACACATGAGGAAAACCACCCCGCTAGAGGAGAATGACAGCAGCAGGTTTTTCCTCCATTTAGATGTGTTCCAGCTCTGCAGTAGCCCAGGCTGATCTGAAAGCAGAAATACTCGTCCAATGGCAGCTCTTTGGTGGGTTATGCAAGGAGAGGGGATTTCTCCTTGGAAGCAGATCCTCAAATCCTGATTAAGAAGCCAAGAAGCTGTATCTGTGTCACATCACTTGATCTGAATGACTGTTGAATTGCAATTGAAGGCCCCCATAGCTTGTGCTTTCCTTTTCAAATTTTATTTCTCTGCTTTAACCTTTGTCTGTTTGCATGCCATTGTGTAGGGTTTGTAGTGCAACTTTGTGGACCTTGTGTGCGTTTATTATTTATTGCTAGCTGTTTTTTTCAGTGTGGAATACTGCACATGGCTTCTATTTTATTATGGGTAAAAGAAGAATCAAATTTGGCTTGGATGCCACAGCAATGCCTGGGAATTAGCTAGGTAAGAGCGTACTGTTTCTCAAATTTGGATGACCTGACTGCCGCCTTCTTTTCCCTTACTTCTTGGTCCCCCCCGATATCATTCTCGTATCAGAAATAATGCAGGAGTAGGTAACCCAGTCCTTCCCTGGGACTAGAAGTCCTGGTCTCATTCACATTCAGATAAGCCAAAAATAAATCTACTGGAAATTGGAGAATCTAGCATTTTGGCATTGATTTCCTAGCTCTGCTGGTGGCTTTTGGATTCCTGTCTACTTGAAACTGGACCGATAGCCATTAATTCAGGAAGCAGCTTTTGACCTGCTTCAATTTGAGCTTGATGGGGATGTATTGACCTTGAGCCTTCATTAATGTAAAATCAGCTTAGTGCCCTCAACTAGAGGAAAGCTTTCTGCTTTAACCACAATACCTGAAAGCTGCTTGTTCTTATGAGCTGAGGCGGACCAATGTGTGCCAGCACTTGGGATATCCCATGCACTGATGAACTATCCCTTCTGACAGAAGGGTGTCTTTCCACATCCCAAGTCTCTCTCATTTCAGGTTATCAGGGGCTTTGGAGTCCAACCTTGGTTTAACATTTCTGCTCCTTGCCATGTTTATGCCTTTTCAGGGCTATTGAGCCATTGGGAAAGCAAATCACAGCTGAAACACTATCCTGGGAAAGGTTTCTGAAGCTTTTAGTACGATCCACAAAATTTACTTGGAGAGTATTTAGAGGAGCAATTTGGGCTTGATGGGAATGGTAGAAAAAGTTTGTAGGTATGGAAAGTGTTTCCATCTTTCCCTAAGTGCAAAAATAACCGCTTATTGAAGATGAGAAAAGAGATCTGTGGATGGATTGCTGGAATAATGTGAAGGGATGGAGGCATTTGGCATTGGTTGTTTTTTTCAGCATGGTTTCTTTAAAAGTTTTGTCAAATTCAGATTCATTAATGTAGATGCTTGTGGAGAGACTGATCTCCCATTCACATCCTGCTCTCACGAACCTGAGCCTCCATTTTTAAAAATAAAATACAGAGGTGTTGCAGGTGAGTAGTTGTCACAGAGATGTGCTAAAGGTGAGGTGTGAGGAGGGAAGGATCTGCTGCTCTGGGACCAAGTCCTGGAGCAGGAGGAGCTGTGAGGGAGTGGAAGTGATGTGCACCTCTAGAGTGAAAGATGGTGAAAAGGGGAAAAAAAAAAAAAAAAGTAAAACCAAACAACCAATACCTAGCTGTCTCCTCTGCAAAACAGTTGTGTGTGCAGTGGGATGTGGCTGTTCTCAGCACAGTGTGTTCAGTGGGATGACACAGAGTGTTTGGGCTCTGCCGGTTGTCTCTGGTGTTTTAGAGGTTGTAACAGCCGAAATGTCTTCCCTCCCAATGAGCACAGGAGGGGAAATGGCCTTGGTTTGATACATTGAGGTGACCTGCTGCTATGTGCCTGCTCTTGCATTCCTTAGGAGCTGGCTCAGTGAGGTGCAGACAAATCCCTTTTCAGGTTTTGTTTGCTGGGAGAAACTGTGGTTTTTTGTCCTCTTCTGAAAAACCTTTATTAGTTTGGTGCTGTGATTTGGGCCATTTTACCCAGATAATGAATTCTGACTATTTAAAATGATTTAAGGTTTGAGTTTTTCTGCTTCTTACATTAGCAGAGGATGGTACCGGGTATTACCAGGGTAACCAAACAATCAGAGAACAGATGTGAGGTTTGCAGCCGCATGCACCAGCAGACAGCGGTGTGTGGCTCTCGGGGAGAGGTTCCTGCTGCAGCCTCGTGTCATGCGTGCAGGAGGAAGACTGAGCTGTATCACAGTGATCAAAGACTGACGATGAGCTGACAGTGTGAGATGGCCAGAAAAAAGCAAGGTATGATCCAAGGGTGTATTAGGAGATGAATTTCCAGTAGAGATTAATGCTGCTGTGCCAGACAGCGGTGCAACCTCACTTGGAATAGAGTAGCCCATTTGATTGCAAATATTCAGCAAAATGAATTCAAACTGGAACAGGGACAAGGGCAATCAGGGGAATGGAGGAGCTGTCTGCGACGGGAAGCTGCCGAGAGCTCTCAGGACAGACACCCGCTGGGAGGAGAACTGCTTCAGCCTGAAGATGGAAGGATGAGTTGGTACTGGGTGCTCACGTTACAGGGTAGGCTGCTAGCCAGGAGATGCTTTCTGAGCATCAGACAGGAGTGTGGCTTGGAGCAGCCTCCCTTGGGTTCCTAGCAGTGTCTTCAAACTGAATTTGCTAAGACCTCTGCAAAATGGGAGCCTGCCCTCAGTCTTATACACAGGATAACTAACTAGTCCTAATGTCCAGGTCTTGAGAAATTTTCCCAACTTTTTTTTTTTTTTTTATGACTAAAGAGATACCAGAGCTTTCACCCAAGGAGCAAACCTGGCTTCATTGTGTGCTCCAGGCATGGGCACCTGTTGTTCCACCTGTTGAAGGGCTCTAGTCCACGTTTTGCCAAGTTGGTGAATTCTGTGGTGTTAACTAGTGTTGCTGGGTTCCCATGGCAACCCTTTCGCTAATTAACGCACAGTGGCAAGGAAAAAAAGTCTGTCCTTAATGATGAATTAATTGGACAAGATTGTTATGGTAAGAAGAGTTCTGAATAGGGACTGTGAAGGTGTAGAGCGGGATGTGAGCACATTCATTGCTTCTGAGGAGAACAACGGGGAAAAAGAACACGTCAGTGTGGTTCTGTCCGTGAGGCATCCAAAGAGAAATCCTTGCAGCAATTGAGAAAGGGATTGCATTTGGAAAGGAAAAAATTATCCTGAAAAATGTATAAGAGCTATATGTGAGGAGGGTACCTGAGAACATAACTGTAATTGCTGTGCTTGTTTGATCCTATTTTCATGAGGCATTTTGAGTCACATTTTGGTGTTTAAAAGCTGAATTAAAGGTTAAGTGAATTTAGGAAAGTGCATGAAAGAACCAGAAAATTCACATTATTTTATGTCGGAAAAACAGAGTTCTTTACAGACCCCTCCTAGATTTCAGCCTGCTCTACTCGTTTTTTGCAGTGCCCAGGGGAAATCCCCAGTGGCTGTTGGGAGCTGGGCCCAAATGAGACCATAGATCAATGCCATTGTTTGGAAATTTGAAAGACAACCCAATGCAACTTCACAGCTTGGCCGTGACCATCAAAGCTGAGGCCTTTGGAGCACATTAGCAGAAGTAAATGAGTGAGAAAAACAGCAGCTTCCCGATGCATGTTAGAGATGAGTCACAAACACAGATCCCATCAGAAGGGGCAATTAAACTCCGTTCGCACTTTGTGCAAAAGGCACTGGATTAAGCCACAGCGTCCTGGCTAAATTCTTCCTTGGATTACTGTACTCAGCCCTCCTGAATCCTCCCCTCCTGCAGTTTTAATTAGACAGAGCTGTGGCTCACAAACTTTTGCGTTGTGTGGACCACGACCTGATGGGGAGCTGGGTGGAGTCCCGGCACCATGTCAGCGATCCTGCCCTCCTCCAGTCCTGCTGTGACTGCAGCAATTACACAGAAAAGCAGCGTTAGGGGAACGATACAAGTATTTTGGCTGCTGCTTAAGGAGATTTCACATTCTGAAGCAAGGTCGCCACGCTGTTAACCGGCTCCTTGCCCTGCGATCCCGCTCCACCCCTGCCTGCAGAACCCTGGGGATGTGGAATCGTGCCTCCTGGCTCCCACAGCGCTGGTGGGTGCTGGAAGGCTGCAGCGGGGCTGCGTGGTGCTGGAGGAGGGGGCAGGGGGCTGGAGGCTGCTGTGAGGTCCAGAGAGTTGGCTTGGCCTCTGCATGGCCCAAACACTGTGCTGCCTTCCTCCCAGAGAGGTCCTGGGATCTCTGCCCACTGCCTCCTGGGGCTTTTAAACCACTAAGTAACCATCACCCATGTCCGCCTTTTTCAATTGGATGTTGCGCTGTTTTTTCCTGCTGTTGCCTGATTTTAGCTGTTTTCCCTATGGCCTACAGCAGCCAGGGTTTTGTGGATTGCGTGGCTTCAGGACAGAGCAGCTGTCTTGTGGAACACTGGGGATTCCACTCAGCTGCTGGGGTTGTCAATGGGTGCATTTTTGGGGAAGTTTGGCTGCTGTGCTGCACACCCTGGCTGGCGGAGCAGGGGCCAGCAGACAGCACTGCAGGGTGCTGCTTTCTGAAGCAGCCTGAAGGCATCATTTCAGAGGGTAGTGATCAGTGGCACAGAGTCCAGCTGGAGGCCTGTAACTAGCGGTGTTCCCCAGGGGTCGGTGCTGGGTCCAGTCTTGTTCAATGTCTTCATCAATGACCTTGATGAGGGGATAGTGTCCACCCTCAGCAAGTTTGCCGATGACACGAAGCTGGGGGGAGTGGCTGACACGCCAGAAGGCTGTGCTGCCATTCAGCAAGACCTGGACAGGCTGGAGAGATGGGCAGAGAGGAACCTGATGAGGTTCAACAAAAGCAAGTGTAGAGTCTTGCATCTGGGGAGGAATAACCGTATGCACCAGTACAGGCTGGGGGATGACCTGCTGGAGAGGAGCTCTACAGAGAGGGACCTGGGGGTCCTGGTAGATGACAGGTTGGCCATGAGCCAGCAGTGTGCCCTGGTGGCTAAGAAGGCCAATGGGATCCTAGGGTGCATTAAAAAGAGTATTGCCAGCAGGTCGAGGGAGGTGATCCTTCCCCTCTACTCTGCCCTGGTCAGGCCTCAGCTGGAGTACTGTATCCAGTTCTGGGCTCCCCTGTATAAGAAAGACAGGGACCTCCTGGAAAGAGTCCAGCGGAGGGCCACAAAGATGATAAAGGGCCTGGAGCATCTCCCCTATGAGGAGAGGCTCAGTAAGCTGGGTCTGTTCAGCCTGGAGAAAAGAAGGCTGAGAGGGGACCTGATCCATGTTTATAAGTATCTTAGTTGCGGGAGGCAAATGGAGGTGGGGAACCTCTTTTCGGTGGTCAGTGGGGACAGGACAAGGGGCAATGGCCTTAAGCTGGAGCACAGGAAGTTCCGCACCAACATGCGGAAGAACTTCTTCACAGTGCGGGTGACGGAGCACTGGAACAGGCTGCCCAGGGAGGCTGTGGAGTCTCCTTCCCTGGAGATATTCAAGACCCGCCTGGACGCCTACCTGTGCAACCTGCTGTAGGGAACCTGCTCTGGCAGGGGGGTTGGACTCGATGATCTCTTGAGGTCCCTTCCAACCCCTGCAATTCTGTGATTCTGTGATTCTGTGATCTGCCTTCCCCCTCATTCTGCAAAACAAAAGATTGGCAGAGAATTTCTCATGAGATTTCAGCCTCTGCTGATCTGTGTCGGTGTCTTGGCACTGCAAGGCTGTGCCTTTCTTGGCGACACAGCTGTGCTACCCTGGGAAAAGCAGCTTCCAGCACATTTGCACAGATGAAGATGTGCACAGGGCTCTGTCCAGCACCCATGGGTGCTATTCTGATGGCTTTGCACAGATGCATGAACTTCCTGAAAAGCTGTTCTCATTGTCCAAAGCTCACAGCAAAGGAAGCGTGGTTCTTTTCTCTTTACATGATTGACCCTGGGAGAAAGGAATGTTGCACCAAGGAGCACTTCCTCCCTTGGTAACTACTGCTATCTGGAAACAAGCATACCAAAACCTGACACCAGCACACCATCTGTGTTTTAGTTCCCCCAGGTCAACCTAAGTGCAAAAATGCTCACAGCTCTCCTCTAACTCCAAGTGACCCTCCAGGATGGAGGAGCTGAGGGCTTCCAGCAGTGTAAACAATGCTGGAAGTTGCCATTAGTGGTAGTGCAGGCACCTTTATGGAGGCATCGTGTAGAATTTCTGTATATTGATATTTAATTAAGGCTGTTTGGGGCCCTGAAATGACCTGCTTCGCAACCTTCACAAATCTCCAGACTTAATTGGCTGCTGATTTGAGTTGTCAAAAATTGCTTGAGGATTCGCATTTGCAAGGAGTGCAAGCAGTGCTGGGAGTGAGATTATTTTTGCCTTTTTAAGGAGAGAAAGGGGATGTGTCCAGACACATACATTTTGGGACAAGTAGATTCTCAGAAGAGCAGAAAAGGTGAGGCTGCACACCCAGAAAGCCCCAGGCCCCTCAGCACAGCGAGGTGGAAGAATTGGAGGGAGTTACAGTGGCACCTTGCCCCGAGCTTTCAGCAGCACTGTGCTGCTTCCAGCTCTGAGACTGGGCTGCCTGGGAGAGCTGCGGCTCTGCAGCAAGGTGACACCTCCACGGCCACGGCAGTGGGGCACCCCTGTCCTGGGGGCCAGAGGAGAGAGGCCCCCTGCCTTGCTCCGGGTGCTGCAGTTTGGAAGAGAACATTGGGGTTCTCCAAAGTCAGAATAGCTGGAGAGCTGGGCGCTCAGAGAGTTTCCTTAACTGTGATATGTGAACAAATATCGCTGCTCTTACAGTGCTGTTGTTGGGCTGTAATAATGCTACCCTCTTACTGTCACAGCCCAGAGTACAACAGTGAGGATGGTGTCTAGTATATCAGTGTATTATTTTGGCTCTCGTGGGACCCATTGTAAACAACAGGGAGGGTTTTGGTGCCTGCCTTGCAGCACTGAGACTTTGAGGTCTCTCCTTGGACTG
This sequence comes from Penelope pileata, assembly GCA_013396635.1. Taxonomy (NCBI): domain Eukaryota; kingdom Metazoa; phylum Chordata; class Aves; order Galliformes; family Cracidae; genus Penelope; species Penelope pileata. The sequence continues at coordinate 85,275 of WBMW01005209.1, read as the reverse complement.
CAGAGCCTTTCTAGTAGAGCCTGTTCATGTGCCCAGCCCCTCGTGCAGTAGCTCTCACTTGGGCAGAGTTGCTGGCACTGTTCTGGTACACCCATAATCTGCCTCTGCTGATCTTGCTTTTGAGCAGCTTCTTCTAGATAGATATCAACAGCCAAAGCTCTTCTTGATGTGGCTAGGTTTGGGTCTGCTGCCTGCTGCAGAGGTGACAGCAAAGTGAGGGGCTTGCTTCCCTCCCACCAGGATCTTTAGCCCCTGCTGTGGCACTTGCGCTGCTGTGTGCGTGCTTGGCTCTGCACTGCCCTCCTGCCTTTCCTGGGCTGCTACAGCTCCTTTGCTGCTTCCTCCTTTTGGGTCAAGTTGTTTCACTTTTATTTAAGGACTTCTTCACCTTGTAGGTGGGAAATGAATCCTTTGTTGGGTGTTTTGATTTCAGATAGTTCAAGTGGAGCTGCTCTTCATTTCAGATGTTACACTCCTAGCTTTCCCCATTATAAGTAGGTTGCTCTGAAAGTAATGCCTCCTATTTATTTCCATTGAAACTACAACAGATGCAAAGAGCTCAATAATACTATTTGATACAGCAAATTCTCAGCTACAAAACACTATTTTTCAACATAGTCATCACTATTAGCTGTTTTTCACCAGCGATGAACAAGAGCCTGCATGCTGCGCTTGTAAAAGTCTGCACCAGTGGAGTGAACCCACTGTTTCACAGCTGCTGTGATGGTGTTGTTGCTAGGAAAATGTTGCCCGTGCAGTCCATCTTTCATCAGCCCGAGCAGATGGAAGTCAGAAGGCACCAAGTCTGACTATACAGTGGGTGTAGTAGGACAGTTCAACCAAGACTGGCAATGTGCTCCACAGTCTTCAAATTGGTCTGGGGCCTGGTGTTACTGTGTTGCAAGGGGAAGATTGTCTTCTGCTCTGGCCTGACTCTGGAAGTTCGAGCCTTCAGCTCAGTCAGCACTGCAGTGTAGTGGTCAGAGCTCTCCAGGTTACAGGAAATCCAGAAGGATTACCCCTTTCCTGTCCCGTAAAACAGTGGTCGTCACTTTACCCACAGTGGGCTGCAACTTGATTTTCAGGAGGGAATTCATGTCACCACTCCGTGGACTGCTGTTTTGGCTCTGGCTCGTAGTGGTGACACCACGCCTTGTCATCAGTAATGATGTGATCCAGGAAACTGTCACCTTCAGCCTCATGTTGGTTCACTAGGTCCTGACAAACTGGCATACAGTGTTCTTTCTGTTCCTGTGGGAGCATTCATGGGACCCCCTTCATGCAAATTATGATATTCCAGTGTTCCCACCGTTGTATCCAATGCATTGAAGCCAATATTCAGCTCTGCACCCAGTTCCCTGGTCGTAATCTGCTGATTCATGTGGATGAGCTGATCAGGGCACTCTTCATTTTGTGGTGTGACAGCTGTGAATGGCCATCTAGAACGTGGCATGTCTTTCACATCACCGTCACCCCTGCTGAAATGCACCACAACACTGTAATGACATCCAGTGTTTAGTCTCCATAAACATTCAGCAAGCATCAGTGAATGTCAGTGGGTGCCATTTTTTCCATGTGGAGGAATTCAGTCCCACCCCTTTGCTCCATCCGCGCGCCCATGTCAGGCACCACTTTCTCAGACTGCCCCTCTGCTGTTGTGTGTCGCATGGCAACAAAATGTAGTGGAATATTGGTGGGAAGGTTCAGCCTTGACTGCCATACCACCAACATCCACCTCTGAGATGTGGGCCAACGTAATAAAACATGAGACGTTACTTTCGGAGCAGCCCTCATACACAAATAATAAATAATACCTCTCCTGAAACTATTTAAACTGTGTTAGTGCAGTCTCTGTAATGGTAGTTTAGCTGAGCTTTTAGCAGGTTTAATCTCTTTTTGGATATTAATCCTTCCAGAGCCTCTGATAAAATTTGTTGCTTTTCTCTGAATCCCTCCCACGCCATCAATATCTGTCTGAAATGAGCCACTTCGTGCACAACAAACCAGGGGAGAAGGGATTGTTACAGCTTCGTACGGCTCCTGCTCTCATTGCAGTGCTTTTCAAACTCCTCTCCAATTTCCTGCCACTGTTGCTGCCCTGCTTCCTTGCCCTGTGTACATCTCTCCCATTGAGTATGAGTCTGGAATGAGTTGGCCTTCCATTTATTAGCTTTATTTCTTGGTTCTCAGAGATATTTGGAAGGTTTCCCTTTTTGATACCATTGGGGAAGGTAATTGAATAATATCACCTCTTCTATATTGCAGTGAAGATGTAAAGGTAATGAACACCACAACAAATACTCGTAGTTGTGTCCTGTTTCTAGGTTTTTTGCACTGTTCTTTCTTGCTTTGTGCTGCATTGCAGGATCCCTAAGCCAGTGTGACAGCAAACTCAACCTGTGATCCAGGTTATCAAAGACTACGACTGAACTGGAGGGGAAATTATCTTTTTTTCCATCATGTTGCTGTAGAAATGACACACTCTCCTGTGAGGCAGTAGCACACTTTGGACAACCTCTTTTGTCAAGGATTAGGTCTGAAAAAGCAGGGCTTGGGCTGTCAAACCATCCAGCACCCCTTTGCGAACCACAGCCGAACCTCAGCTGAGCCACATCCTCAAAGCCAAGTTCCTCACAGCCTGAGCTGAACGTGGTCTCAAAATCTCTCCTTGTCCAAACATGAACCCCAGGAAAAGTCTCCCCATAGTTGTCCAGGTTCTCTCCAATTCCAGCCGTTCTGGAGGCAATAGCAAAGAGGAGGGCTTTTTTTTTTAACATCATACTTGACCACTGCTGACATTCCTCTGCTGCTTCTCTTCTCTGTACTCCTCTCTTTGGATAAATTTCCAGGCTGGTCCAGCTCTGCTCTTTGGAAAGAAGGCAGCTGCCATCATGAGCAATGCTGGCCATAAAAAGTAATGGGAAAATTTGTGAGGGTAGGAGAACGTATTATTTCCATGCCAGAGCTGGAGGAAGGAAAAGCGGCGAGATGCAAGGTATGCAGCTACAGTGGAAACCTGTGTGAGAGATCACATCATATCTTACCTGTTTCCTTCTCTTTGAGTGAACCATGAAACAAAAATAAGAGGCAGTCTGAGCTCCTACCCCATTTTCACAGGGTGTGTTTAAATGAGGATTTACTTGAGACTGAAAGCTTACTAGAGCCACTTAGTTCTTCTAGGCTGAGTACATATCTAGGCCAGTAGTAAAAATTCATTACGAGATGTCTGCAAGAGCGTACTTGCCAAGCACTTGCCCAAAGAGAACATCTTGGATGCTTTCAACAGACAGTATCAATTTTTAATGATACCTAGAAATAAATAGCGTGGACAGGGTTTGCCATAGCATTTTATGAAGCTCTGGGGATATCTGGAAGTTGTGATGGAGCAGACTGCTGAGCAGGGAGGTGTACATGCTCTTGCTTTCAGCAGTTAGTCAAAAAAGCTATGGCAAAATTTTTTATTTCAGAGTTTTGGGCATATTTCAATATTAGTAAATGTGCATTTACAAATGTGGTGCCTCTGATAGCTCACCACTTTTCTAGGAGCAGTGTCATTGCAGTTGGCACAGTTTTAGACATCTTTCCTGTAGGTGGTCATAGCTGCCCTCACTGTTATCATTCTGCCATGCCTGCCTGACCCATGGGTGCGATTGCTGTGAGCCGCCCAGCACATGGTCTGCACTGTAACTGAGTGTAGATAGCTTACCAAGCAAGTAACGCATGATACAGCTGAAGTTGACCCTGAACAAGTCCTTTGATGGACTAACAGACTCCAGTGAGCTCAACCATGACAGCTTGGGCAAGTTTCAGTCCAAATCCAAGTTGGGGTGTCATCAAGCACTGCCAACTCTGTACCTTTGTGTAGCAGCCTCCCCAGACTCTCATTTGTATTTTACGCTAGTTTTGCTCTAAAAAATTTGCACTAAAAATTGCAAGCAGCATTGAAATCTATTGGCTGAGATATCAGACACTAGGGTTAGATACTCCTCGAAGGAAGAACTTGATGTGTTTGATGAGCACAGGCTCACAGATATTCCCACTGACTTTGGTTCCACTATTCACATGAGTAAGGACAGAACCTTACAGCACAAACTGTCCTTTTGTGCTCAGAACCTAACAAGAAGGAACAGTGTTACTGAGAAATAAGAAAAGTTTAGGTTGCTTTGGAGCTTTGCATTCAGGTGCTGTTTGCCTTTCTGCAGAGTCCAAGCCTGGATGCCCACGATCCCACTGTTCTTCTGAATACCATTTCCCAAGTGCCCATGGCCATGTCCTGTTGTTTTCCTACAGCACAACCAGGGCTTGTTGGGTCCCCTGTAGGGTGATACCCTGGGATGGGCCAGAGGAAGGGAAGGTCTTTGGTGCCAGCAGAGCCCACACAGCCAGAGCTCAGCTTCACTTGAGCTGTGCTGCCTGTTCTGCAGAGGTGAATCACGTCCCAGGATGAGGCGAATGCTTTCTACCCAGAGGCTGGCATGGATTTTATACATGCTCCATTTGCCTTTCCCCTCTGATCTGGGAGCTGACTTTGGTTTTTTAAGCGTAGGTGTTTTGAAAGCAACATTTTGGTTCACCTTTAGAGTTGCCATTTGACTTCTTTGTCGCAACACGTCCTGATTAGTGATTAATTGCAAAGGACATGTTCTGACTCCAGCCTGTGTCCTGGGGTGCTTGTCGCAGCAATGATGCACTAGGTGATTACTCACTCCCCTTAACCTGACAGCTGTATTTCTTTCTTTGACTGGTTAATGACCTTGACCAGGTACAAGCGCGTTTTCTCAGTGTGTATGGTTGGAGATGTGCAAATTCCTCTCTCGCTTGCATGACCTTCATTTATCTCAGGAAGAAAAAAGAGCTGTTCCATGAACAGATGGAGCGTTATTTCTAGAGGTAGGTGAATAATGCAAAAAATTATTCATTCAAAACCCCTCAGACAACTCAGATGTTTGCCTTAAGACAGTGTTGCAAATCCTAGTGCAAATGTCTGCTCACACGAATGTTCAGCCTGACCATCTTGAAAATTGTATGTGCATGTGGCAGTCATCCAGTCCAGGAACAGAATAGTGCCAGGAGACTTAAATGATCCATTAAGGAAATTAGGAATTATCACTATTTTAAGCAGTAGTTATGGAACAGGTAGTTTGTACATAACTAAGTTAGACTGCAAAATGTTGTCAAATCATAGCAGGTAAAAACAATTATGTGAAAAGCAATCTGTTCATGGATAATTCACCAAGGAGGAAATGCTGCTAAAATCAGCAAATGGTTGCTGCAAGTAGTTTGCTTGGCTCTTATTGTTCCTTAATGAATTGAATCTATTAGCCAGGGACAACATCACGCTGCCTTGAAAAACAAATTGTATTTGCATGCTTCTTTCCCATGCATTTGGCCCCATTTTAACATGAGCACACTAATTGTGCTGTGGAGCTGATTTTGTTATGGCAGAAATAAAACCAAGTTTGCAGCTGAAGCTATTCGGATACGAAGCGCTGGAATAGGTACATGGGGAGAGGCCTTTTAATTCCATTGCATTTCTCTCTGATATCTGAGTCCCTTACTCATATGCACTTGAGGAATGATGCCTGTTCCCCTGGGTGCACAGCAAGAGCCCTCTGGCTCCCAGCAGCAGGGGATGTTGGCCATGTCGGTGTGAGGTTGCCGTGTGCTGCTGGCAGGGATCGTGTCCGTGACCTGCTTTGGGCACACAAGTTGGCTCACAAGTTCCCGGTCTTCATGACATGCTTTCTGATGCACGAGGAGCTGTATGAGTCATAACGCTCCAGCTATGGTCTTTTTGGATGGAAATTATGCTTTTAAATATATACTGTGATTACATACAGCGGTGATGCGCTCATTTGAAGGAGCTGGAATGTAAGCCATTAAGTTGAGTGGCTGCCATTATGTGCTGCGTTTGCCAACAGATAATAGACAATGATATTTCATCTGTGACAACTTTGCCCTCTAGACTTTGAATAGAATTATTTTGGTACATAGCCGCTTCCTTCAGCACCATCCAGGTGACAGTTCTGTCACGCCAGGCAACAAGCGTGGCCTCTGTGAGTCGGAGAGGTGGGATGCAGAGGGCCAGGGCTCGCTTGTGACCTGCGGGACAGGAAGGGATGGCTCGCACAGAAGCCACCAGACAGTAACTTCCATTCATTACTAACCTGGGCTGAATTGAGAAAAGCAGCTTAGAGGGGGAAGCTGCATATCCCATTGCTGATCTGGCCAATCCTTGTAATAGGCTTACAGGGCTTGATGGCAATCTGCAGGAGAGTTGCATATGTTTAACAGCATCACTTTATTACCTTGCTGATGAGATAGCCTTTTACATCCAGGATTGACCACTGAGGTTTTAGTAAGAAAATATACAGTCATGCAGAGTGAATTGGATAGGAATAAGGATATCAGGGCCAATACCTGGTATCCGTCTGTTGAAACCAAAGGAGCAAAAGTGCATGCTGTGACATACACCGGCAGAGCCACACTGTTCCCTTCCTTGCCCCACGTACTGGTTCCTCAAAGTGGTGCTCATGACGAGCCTTGCACTGAAGCATGCTAAATGCTTTTGGAATCCAGCAGCCAGGGCTGCTGCTGTCCCTGCAAAGCCACTCAAAACCAGGAGTGCTTTCTGAGCTCAGTTGTTGCTTCTCCACCCATCACTCGCTTTGTGCTTTCATTTAATTAAAATTTGCCATAAGCCAGGGTCTGCAAAACAATTTGTAGATGGCATTCCCCTCTTTGTGCTGGATCTGCAGATGAGCCACTCCTTGGCTTTATTAGATGTGAGCTGCAGCACCTTACACCATGAAATCAGGAGATCAGAACAGCACATAAGGAGCCTGAGCAGCACTGTAATCAGAGTAATATGTTCAGCTGGACTTCAATCTGTCCTGGGCACTGGTTTGCAATAATATCGGCCGCTACATCTTAAGTTCCAAATTGTCATCACTTGACTAAAAATCTCTCTTTTGTTCTTTTTTTTTTTTTAATGCTATTATTTTGACCTCATTCTACAATACCAATATATGGGAATTGTGCATTAAGTCTGTTACTGAAGATGTGTTTTAATACATTGTGGTGTAACATGACAGAATCCTTATGTCATGTGGCATGGATAACATGACATAATTTAAAACACACTGCAGTGATTGATATCACAGAGGGGCTCTTGCTGCCTGCTCCTTGTGCTTGGCCATCCAGCAATGACATTTCTGCTTTGCATTAACAGACTTACATTTCAGTTAATTTCCTTTCCTGATCTTTAGACCCTGACCAACTGTGTCAGCTTTTAGAGAGCAGTGTATCTACTTATGCTTTCATCTGTTGTGGTCCTGTCACTTCATTCATTTTACTATGGATGTTTGATTCCAGATAGGTGAAATTGCTGCACTTGGTACTCATGGTGTACGAGCCTGTACATGTGCAGCTGGGTGGTTGTGACCCATGGGGTAGGTCTGGGACAGCTTAGCTGTTTGTCACCTGCTTTGTGCCATGGGTGCCTGCTGGCAGCAATCCTGCAGCTCCAGGGGTGCAGACCCTGCATCTGGGATGAGCAGATCGAGTGCCTTTGTGCAGAGCAGTGTTGTGTTGAATAATGAAATCCACTGGGAGTAATTGATGTAATTTTCCCCTTAATTTCTTTTCGCTTTGGAAACTCCCGTGTGCTGGAGAAACAGGTGATGTACATTTTGAAATAATCACTGAATAACCAAGTGCTTTTGCCTTCCTCAGAGCAATTACTATTTCACCTTCTCTCTCTGCGAAACTGTTCAGTTGCTCAGATTAACTCTGTTTGCCTGCGGTCAGCCAGTCTGCTCCATGGGGGAGAAGCCTTTCTGCTTTCCTTTTTCAGGAAGGCCTGGCTTTTGGGGCACAATGAATCTAGGTTTGGCATTCCTGGCACTTCCATCAAGTCTTGGTTATCCCTGAGTGGCTTCCAAGGCTGTGGATCAGCTGTGCTGCAGCATAGGGATGCTCAGAATGATCTGTGTGCAGCCGAGAGCTTGATGCTGGGCAACCTCATTGGATCAGCTTCCTTCTTCGCTGTACATTCCCAGAGCCTAGTTCATATATACTTTGTAATATCTATGGTTTTGCTTATCTGTGTTATTTTGCACCTTGGGTAATTGAGAAAGAACTGTATCAGTCTTCCCTGAGTCCTACAGCAGTCTGTACACAACATGGCGATGTTATCCGGCACCACGTTTGCTGCCGCAGTGAGCAGCAGGGCTGGGCTGGGGTTTATTAACACTGCAAACATTGGTAGCAGATCCTGCCTGCTTCCCTCGCCACGCAGGGTCAGCTGGGTGAGAGAAAATGGGGCATAAATCACAGCAGGGCTGTGACCCTCTGCTCGCAGGAAGGGTTTTCAATACATCTCTAGGTCTTTGAGGCAGTTTCTGTTGTCATTTAGGAGTGTGAGGATTCCCTTCTTTGATCAGAAGACTGGGATTTGCACAGGTTTAGATCTCAGATTTAGATTTAGACGTTTGTTTTCCATGTGCTGTAGCGAGGGACTCGTGCTGACAGCCCGTGTTGGTGCCGGGAGCTGGCTGTTTGGAAGAGATGTTTTGCTTTCCTGGGCAATGTAAACTTTGAGCACCAGAACCAATCTCGTAATTTATGTGATTTAAAAGATTATGGTTAGTGGTAATTTGTATTTACTGTACATGAAAGATATGTCATCAGTCAAGGGGAAGCTTAATGTGCCCAGTACGCAAAAAGGATTGGAAGGCAATTACGGCTATGGGCACCATCAAAGTGGAGGCTTGCCACTGCTCCGGAGCCAATTAAAAACCACATGGGCAGTGTTTTATTGGGGTAACTCCAGCTCTTTCCTAGCCCTTTACTTCATTCCTGCCTTGATTTTATAGGCACTCTCAGATCTCCAGATGCAGCCCTATGTTGTGGCTATTATAATTAATAGGAATGACATGGGCAATAGCTATAATAAATGGAGAACACGAATAGCGTACCCTGGAGCCTACTACTGTGCCCTGTATGGGACCAGGTGATTTCACTTGTGCCAGGCTCTGTCTCTTCAAGAAAATTTAAATCAATGAAGAAGGTAATAACCCAGGGCTAATGAACCTTTAGGTCTGCACTGGTCCTCCACCTTTAGATATACACGAAGCTTCCAGCTGAGGGTGACCAACATGGGGGATAGCAGAGGCTCTCTCACTCCCATCAGCCCTTTTCAGCTGCAGTCCAGCCATTAGTCAAATTCATCAAAGGGCTTGAAAGAGAAAGGGCAGTTCTTTGCCTCATGCTTAACCTTCATGTGATTGCACCTCTTCAGAGAATAAGCAAATCAAGTGGAAATGCCCTCCCATTTGTTTGGTGAACAAGCCGTGTGGCTAATCCACTGCGACTTAGCATTACTCAGTTTGTATAATTTTTGATGAGAGGTTTAAAAATAAATACATGATCAAAGGGACTATTGGGAGATTAAAAAAAAGCAACAGTATAAAAGTACAGCCTGGTGGGCTGGGGTAACATTTTCTTGTGCGCTTTCTTTTTGTTTGCTCCATGACATGAGTGAAGCTGCTGTAGTTGTGAAAAGCAGAGATTTGGGACCAAGCCACCCACTGCAGTGTCTGTGGTCTGCATGGCTCAGGTGAGCCTCCAGCAAACTTCCACGGACACATGGTGTTTGTTGTTTTCACGTAGACATGGACAAGGGGATTGTAGCACAGCTGCACGTGTGCTCCTTGGGACATCTTTAAGATGATGGCATTACTATTGCAGGAAATGGCCCCATGAGGAACAGCCCTCCAGTCTGTTCTGTAAGCATTATGGCTCATAAGGGAGCAATGCAATTAAAACAGGAGAGGGTAAAGCAGTGTGAGGTGCCTTTCTGCTGAGAACATGGGAAGGGAAGTGTCTCCTATTCTGCTGGGGTTATTCTGTTTGAAGGTATTTTGGCTGTTGCCATTATGGAAGGGGCCTGTTGAATACAACGGGAAATGCTGTCAATATTTTAGTGCCTTTATGCTGTTTGAATAAAGGACTTGTCTATACAAGAAGAACTCAAACAAATGGCGTTGTCTCACCACGTTTCTCCATCTCCCCTCCACAGCCTGCTGTCTCGATCCTATAGAGGTCTACATAGTTCATGCAGTGCTAATTTGAAAAGGAACTACCCGGAGTTGTGGCCTTCATTTTCAAACCTTTGTCATTCTGTTAATGCATTAGTAAATGATCCAATAGAGAAATATATACCTGCCCTGTAAAATTTCTGAGATGTGTCCACAGTCGAAGATGTTGGCCACAGCTGCATGCCATGGCTCTGGAAGTGAGCGAGGTGAAGGAAAACACAGCAGATGGGCTTGGCAGAGGTTCTGCAGTGCTGGGTCAATCCGTGTTTGCTGTGGTACAGCCTGCAGCATCCCTGCCATGCTGCATACCAGAGTTCCTGACTCAGAGAGTCTTCTGAAACCTTTTTTTTTTTATTGTTCTTTTTGTTGTTTGTTGTCATTTTATTTTGGCAGCATCTTTAATGTAATTCAGTGTTTCAAGTGGCTGCATTCTATCCTTGAAATAAAACCAGACTAGAAGAGAAAGCAAAATCCACATGGACCTTAAGTAGGAATGGTTTAATTCCTTTCCACTGATTTTGTTTGCTGTTGTGAAAGTGGTCACCTGTTGTACATGAGTACTAGGAGTGCCTTAAATGAGAATTTTCAGAGCTAGGGTTTGTGCCTGGGTTGTTGGAGGTTTGCAGAGCACTTCGGAAACCTGTAGTGAAGATCCCTGGGAAGGCTGAAGCATAGAATCCTGCTGTTACAGGGACAGTGCCCCATGTTGTCAGGGTGTCTTCCAGAAATGTGTCAGCTGTGCACCTAATTAGAGCATTCTGTTTTTCCCCTCTTCCTCATTAATTGAATCAATTTGTGGTGCTATGACATGGAAGCAGCCAGCCTGTGCTGGAGCCCCTCATCCATCAGCCCTGGTGCTCACCTGCAGCAGCTGCGAACGTGGATTTGCTGCAAGGTGGCTTTAATAGGAGCTAGGGCTTTCACCTGGAAGACATACAGTATCCAGGGTCTGTCAAATCCATATGCACGTTATCAGCTGGTGCGTTTCTTCTAGCTGCCTCCCTGTCCTTATGAGTAGGACGTTTTCCCCAGATACTCAGGTCCTCATTTTTATAAATTCACAAGGCTGACATTTTATGAATTCTTCCAATGGGCCCAGAGAACATGATTTTACTTATAAGACCCTTGCATACCAGGGAACTGGTGCGTCTGAGAGAGTGTGGTTTAACTATTTGGCCATTACTACTGTGATTATCATTATTTAATCAGGTTTTTGCTTACCCCTTTTTAGCAACTGCCAGATCATAGACAGAATGAATGTTAAGATGTCAGAAATGTAAACTTCCACATCATCCAATTAAACAAAGAGAAATAGTCATTTCTAGGGCATGATTCACCTCACTCGAAGGTAGGCAACTGAAATAGCTGAGATGAATCACACTCCAGATGTGTCTCTTTCTCTTCACTGATTATAAAGGAGTCCAGATGACTGGCTCATGCTGTATGGTAGACATCTACAAGCATGGGAGATAAGTTCCGTTCCAAGTCTTTGGCTGCGTGTGTCTGACCACAGTGTTAAGACCCAGATTTGAAACCAAGAGATGTGAACTTTTCTGGTGTGAAGAGCACCTGGGCTGAATTTTTTCAGAAAATATTTAGTATTTTACCCTGATCTTTCACTTGTTCATCATCTCTTGCTGCTGCAGATGTCAGGTTCTGTCTTCGTAACCCTGCCCTGAGTGAGTTGGACGGCTGCGCAGATGCAGCAAGATGCCTTCCAAAATAAAAGCTGGACCTTTTGATTTCAGGCTCTGACATTCTCTCGATGTTTGAACCAACACTCAGATTATTCCTTCCCACCACTGTCCTTTTATTGCAGGCTGAGCTGTTTCTGTACTTTGGAAGGGTGAGGTTTGCTGCCTGCTTCCTAGCAAGTGGGTTGCTTTCTTGGGCTAAGGAAAGGACCAGCTCCTTCTCTCTGGTGACATTGGGAAGTGATATTGAAGAGCTTCCAGCCTTTCTCCTCAAAGAACACCATGCAGAGCCACCTCGGCTCCTGCCATCCACTGAAAGCATCTTCCAGAACTCTGCGTTAACCACAGGGAACGGCTGAGCACACTGCCCTGCTTTTCTGGCCCTCTGCGCTGCCCCCAGCCCCTGCTGCTCCTCGGAGCTGGGCCCTGGAGCCTCAGGCTCAGAAATGTGCTTTTGTAAAGTAGGCTAGGAGGCTCTGAAGCACAGTCCCTCTGAAGCTTGGTTTCTGTGACGTTTTTGTGGCAGTTCGTGCCCAGATCTGCCTGTGTGTGAAGTAGCAGCAAAGTCTATGTCAGCTGAAGCAGAAAAAGCAGAAACGCAGCTTCTGCGTAATAGCTCTGCTCCCGGTTCATCATCAGTGAAAAATGGACTAAAATACCCAATGGCATTAACAAAAGGAAATGAGTGTCAGACCAACCTGATTTATTTTTTGATACGACAATCGATTTTCTACATAAAGAGAAGGCCCTCTGTCTCATCTGTTAGATGAGCTGAGTGCCAGATCATGGTGAGCCACTGGTGGGAGGCAGCTGTGGAAGGGGGTGTGCAGCATCTCACTGGGACACCGTGAGGGAAATGTTTCGTGCTTCCTCACAGATCCCTGGTAAGGTATCTTAGGGAATAGTATTTACAGTTCTGGTCATCTGTCTTCAACAAAGACATAGCCAAAATGTCTGGATGCCTAAGGGGCTGCTGGAACACCTGGGGGAAGGAAGCTGCTGGCTCAGACAGGGCTGAAAGAGAGCTGGCTCAGTCCAGAGCTCCAAGGGCTGGCTGGGGTCACTGTTTCCATAAACACGGCATAGGGGAAGGAGAAGAGCTCAGTCCTGGTGCAAGAACAGGTGGTTCTTAATTGGTCTTGAATATATGGAGGGGGATTCTTCACCCGGGAAGCCTGACATTCCTTCCAGATCTCTCTTGGGGTTCTTTTGGTCTTACTGGTTCATGTTTATGAAGGTGGCTGGAAACCTTGGCGCAGAGCAGTGCAAGGCACCATAAGGAAGCACAGAAACAATCCGCTGCCTGGGTTGCACTTTCAGTTGTTGCACTGGAATCAGAAATCAATGTTGGTAACGTTTTTCCAGATCCAACTGCCCTTATGCTATGTGAGAGCCCAGGGCTGTGGCGAACTGAGGGTCCTACACCCCCTGACTTCAGCCACCTCTGTATCAAATGCCCAAATATGAGATAGTTCCACACCGATCCGTTGGATGCCCTCTGCAATAAGTTCAACACATCATGCCCATTGCTTGACTCAGTGGGAGCTTGTTATTTACCCATGCTTTTGTTTTCTGTCCTCTTATCCAGTGATCTTGTAAGGCTTGTACTGAGTAAATCCTTATATAATGTATGGAGAAGTCTTGTTTCTTTTCTTAGATTCTGTTTCTTTATGTAAACTGACCCTAGTAATTGAAGAATAGAATTGTCACAACCCTAAGAAGCTTGATTTCTTAATGGAAAGTCAGATCAAGGAAAATTGTACTTTAATCAGTGAATGGAGCCGCCCATAGGGACTTGAATGCTCTTACACATTTATGCTGAGAACCCTGCAGCAGGGCCAGTAGGTTTGCTGTGCAGGTAGCTGGTAACGGGCGTTTGTGTAAGCCAAACTTCTGGCAGCGCCATTTAGAGCTCTCTAGCCATTCCCAGTGCTTCTCCCCTTACCTAACTACAACAACGAGTTATTGCTTTTACATTTTGTTTTGCTTGCCTGAATTGAAAGGCTCGCTGTGGCTGTTAACATCTTGCCATGTGGAACAGCTGTAATGGTTGCAGAGCTGAGCTCGCTCTTTGTGGGTTGAAATTCCATCCTGGAGGCAAGGCTGAGCTCTCATCGAGCACATCTTGGGTGGCAGAATTAATGAGTGTGGTTTGGGATGGCTCTGACATGCCAGTGAGCGTATGGGTAACATGTAACTGTACTCAAGCACTCTGACTGTTCAGTGCAGAATTCCTGCAGTGAATGGAACATAAACACAATTTATTATTCTGCTAAAAACAAAATGACTCGTTGTGAGGAGCAGTGGGTGTCCCAGGCATGGGAGGATGGTTTGTGTTGTGGATGCGCGAGCAGCAGCATTTGGATGCGTCCTTCCTGCAAGTGTGAGGTAGGAATCCATATAAAACTGAATGGCTTGAAATGAAGTTGGTACTCACTTAGGTCATTGCTGTGCTGCTGGCCAGCTCTAAAGTGACCGTGCTCGGTAGGTCCCAGGGCACTGGGCTGGCCTTGGTGCAGTTCCTAGTGGTCAGGGATGGGCCTGAAATGGGTCAGCAGCTGCCCCCATGCCCTGCTTATCTGCTGGGAATATTTCAAAGCAAGGGCTGTCAGTACATCTGTAGCGTTAGAGGGATACTGAAGTTCCAGTTTTTCAAAAAAGCATTCTTCTGAAATATTGAATATTTGAAAGCTTTGCTTGACTTTGCAAGGATTGCCTTCTGCGCCTCAAGTTGTGACTGTTTCCTTTAACCAAGCAAACTTACACTGAAACTAGAATTCCTTTGCAGGATGCCACTGATCGCTTTCTGCCACTTTTGGGACCTCTCAGCTCAGCCTCGTGCTGGCTGACTTGTGCCTGAAGAGATGTGCATGTCCATGCACGCGGTTAGCGCGCGGCGAGGGGGGTGCTGCTCCTTACACGTGTGGGACCAGAGATGCTGAACATCCACACACCTGCTCGCTTGTGGGGCATGATTAGGAGCAGAACAGGGGTCTGACAAGTGGCTGCAGTCTGGATTTGTATCTTGTTATTCCTTCATCGGAAGGCTAAATTGTAATGGATTGGAATGGGGAAAAAGTCTTTAACTGTGGCTGAGCGCTTTCTTTCTGTGCTGCTGCTGCTGTGCATGTGCTTGTGTTGGGGAAACAAGCCCTTATTGACTGTTGGTTTTCTGTTTCCAAAGCTGATCAGTGGTGGTTCTATTGTAAGTGCTGAGGCAGTATGGGATCACGTCACCATGGCCAACCGGGAGTTGGCGTTTAAAGCAGGAGACGTTATCAAGGTGCTGGATGCTTCCAACAAGGACTGGTGGTGGGGTCAGATCGACGACGAAGAAGGATGGTTTCCTGCCAGCTTTGTGAGGGTGAGTGACTTCCTTATTTTTACTGCTTCAGCGAATCGCTACCGTTGCTGCTCGAAATGGTTGATGAACTGTACTATCTACTGCATGTGTTGTCATGGATGCTTATTTCTAATTTGTGTGTTTTCTGTGTGAAAAATGGGGAACAATGATGGCTTTGAAAGAAATGAGAGTAGGGTACAGGGAGGATGGAACAGGCATTGTTTCATGCTCTTGGGATGTGGAATGCCTTTGCTGTCTGTCCTAACATGCTGTAGCCTCTCTCCTGAAGCATTTCTTCTTTGGAAAACCAGTTGTGTCGTGCTGACTGTGAGTAAAGGATTTGGGGGGCTACAGGCAGCCAGCACTTGGGGGAGCTTCCTGAGCTGTGTTTAGCACAGGGAGCTGTCAGCCTTTCCATAAACAGTGTCTCTGCCTTCTCAGCAGTTTTCAATGCAAAATTACTTCACTAATTAGTCTGTGACCAGCTCTGGTTATTCTTTTAAGGGGGCAAGGAACAATTTGGCTCGTCTCTGTTTTTCTGCTGAAGCAGGTTTTGATGTACCTGGCTGTCTCCACTGGCAATCTGGCCTTTCTCAAATAAAAAGGATTCAAGGACTTAATTTTTTTTTCCTCTGTATGTCTTAAGAAAGCAAAGACACAGGAAGATGCCCTTGTTGTTATCATCAACTCCTGCCACATTATTAGGGCCCTCTGGAGCCTTCCTTGGGAAGTCAAGACATCAGCATTGACCTCTTGCTCTTCCTTCTCCTCTCCCTTCTACAGAGGGTTTGAAAGGCGGGATCAGAGATTTAATTCCGTTAGAAGCTTAGGGGATATGGCTCAAAAATGAAGATTTCTTTTGCCATGTGAAATTGTCTGAAAGATGACCCTCTGCTTTGAGCCTCCTGGGCAATTTGACAAGCGCTGTTGCAGTTGAGGGAAGACTTTTCTCTGAAACACGCTGTGAAGAGGATGCTGTATCCTAAAGAGACACCACGGTACCTTTGGTTCTCTGCCTTGTCTTACCCTTCCTCCAGATCCTTCCTGCATCATCAAGATCCCTGTTTAATTATACCACATCATACAGAAAATAGCCATTAGGGTTAGGAAAATGGGATTTAAAATCTATAACCTTGTGATTCTTAGTGATCTATAATGACCACTGATGAAGGAATCCAGACCTTTGCTTGCTTCTGCATCCTTTTGATCCCCAGTGCACAGTTCTGTTTTCCCCTGTGGTGCTTCTCATGCAGCTCCGGTGTCCCTCCTGCGTCTGGCCAGTGCTGAGAGCAAGAGAACCTATGCTTCCTGGATGGAAAATCTTAGCACAAACCCCAGAATAACAAATAGTGTTCAGCGTTTTGTTGAATAGGACACTGCGACGCTGACCCTGCACCCAGTGGAGATAACGAGCTTGGTAAATGGATTTGTATGAGGTGCGATCAAGACAATAATCTCATTGGGGAAAATATTCTCACCGGTGCCACTAGCACATCTCATCTGTGTCGCTAGCTGGGAAGGCTGCCTTAGACAAATCTGCCTCATTATTTTTACTTGATTCAGACTGAAGTATTCTGGGCCAGTTTAACTTTTCAGTGCATTTGCCAGTGCTGTTTTGTTTGTGATTCGGGGGAAAAGATTTAATATCCATTTTTGTGTTATGTTGTAAGCGTACTGCCCATGCTAAGTTTAATAACAGCCTTGTTTTGCACTGTACTCTTTTCTAAAAAACCACCAAAACAGCAACTAAACAAACAAGCCCATTTACTCTGTGGCCCAAACCCATGGATCATTTGGTTTGGCTGAACTTTCCATCTCTCCCTACGCTTTTCAGAGACTGGGAGACTGTTTTTAGATGCTGGTAAAAACAAAAGAGAGAGGTCCATCAATGTGAGACTGTGATACACAGAGCAAAATATCTGAAAAACAGCCTGGAATGGACCTTGGGGTATAGGATCACGATGGCCGTTCCAGGCAGGTTTCTTGCCCATTTTGTCTGATGTCCCATCCCCACAGCTTGACTTTACGCCAATGAAAGCAACCCATCGACTCTGTGAGAAGCAGATCAGTTTCTCCATCTGTGAGACACTTGTTGGGCATGGGCTGAGACCAGACACCTGCCCTGGGACTGAACCGTGTGCTCCCAAAGGGAGGAGATGCGTGGGTTTGTTGTCGTTAGTGATAATATTTAGAAAAATATGCAGGTGGAGTTCTGGCACAGTTTGTCCACTGCTCTGCAAAGGAAAGCTGAAGGGGAAAATTCACCACTTGGGTTTCAAACCAGAGCTGCCTTCTCCACACAGCACTTGTCAGGGTGCTGCCACGAGTCAGCCCACTTGCTGGCTGTCCTGCACTGAGAAAACAGCTGCCATTTGGGCTGTCATGTTCTCCTCTCCTGCTGGTGGAGGTCACTTGCTTGCCTCTTCATTTCTATTCTTGCAGATTCCTTTTCCTCCCCTCCCCTCCCACTTGACTTGCAAGGAAAGAGTGGTTTGGACCAGATGCCTGCAAAGCCTTTGGGTCTTTAGGGAAGGTAGCTGGAACCCCTCTTCTCCTTGCAGGACCACTGCTTATGCTCCTTCAGGGTCCTGTCCAGGATCATTTAAACCAAAACATTTTTAGTTTGCTTTCATTTCCATTTTTCTTCTTGTATTTCTGATTGAACTGATCCCTCTTCCATAATGAGGGGGCTGAGTTTTTTCTTTGTTGTGCTTTGAGCTCTGCTTTTTGACATGCTACCAGAAAACTGCCTGATTTAGGCTGGGTGGCTCTAGCTTTACTTGCATAAGAAAAATATTTGCTTTCCTTTATATCTGTATTTCATTTATGCAAGTACAGGAGGAAAAGGGAACAACACATTGCATAGCAGGGGATCAAAATCAGTTAGAGTAAGGGCTGACAGGACAGATCAAGTGGGTATAAAGCCAAATAGGATTAATTTCAGTATGTTTTAGACTGCAGGTCTCTCTTAGATACTAACTGGGAGTGCACTGGAAGATCACTGCAAAGTCAGACTCCTCTTAAAGTTGTTTGGATCACTTCTGCATACAAAACTGAGCTGGAAAACCTATTTGCAATGAGATGTCTGACGCTGCTTGCTCTTCAGCCAGATCATATGAAAATCTTTGGCAAAGGATTTGGCGCTCACAAAAGCTCATAGCAGGAAAAATTCACATTTGCAAGTGCAGAGGAAAACAGTAACCTGCTGATTCCCTTGGCTTCTCTACACGCATGGTTTGGAGGCAGGAGGTTGCAAACAAAAACTGTGTTTGAGCCATGGCACATAGGGGAATTGTTGTCTCTGTGCATAAGGCCTGCGGTTATCCTCTGAGCAGCTTGAGACCTGGCTAGGAGACAGAAGGATAGAGGAAAGCCATAAAGCTTTGGGAGCGCAGGAATTTTAAAGGAGAAACGGAGTGATAGAGCAACGCTTTTCTGGGAAGAGAAAAAGCTAAGCGTAGGAGAAGTAAGATTCGGAGCTTAGTAAGCAATGCTGAATGGTTTCTTGCACTCAGGGAGAAAGTTATGAAAACCCTTAAATCACTAGAGAGGCAGATGAGGGCTCCAGAGCTAGATTTGAGATTGAATAAGGAGCTGGGTCTAGGACAGAACTACGTTGCATTTTAGTGTACATTACCAGGTGAGCACGCTGGACAGCACAGGGCACAACCATCAGCCTGGTGATTTGCTGGCAGTGTCTCTGAATGTCCTGTCCATGTTGGGGGTCTGAGCACGGGGGAGGGGCACCTGGAAAAACAGAGCATTTTTAAACAGGATTTTGTAGTGGGCGTATTGCTTGTTCCTCTTCTCTCCTTTGTGGATGGCATAGTCCTGGGCTGGCTTTACATGATGTGGTGCAAATGAGTTTTTGCATAGGAGCAATTCCAAAATCTACATGTGACTTAAAGTATAAGCTTAGTGTTTGTAGAGAGTGATTTACAGCCCAGAATAATACTTGAGTACAGCAAATGGATCAATCGGTTGCTGTAGCTCAGGGTCTTCTTCAGAAAATAAAGTCTCAAAACCAAGCTTTGATTTCAGACCCCACCAGCAGATCTCCAGAATGACTGGGGTGAGATTCAGCCACTTCAGACACAGTAAGACAGATGGCATCCTGCTCAGGCTCTGACACATTTCCACTGGAAATGAAATCTAAAACTGAAGCCTTGCTGATGCTATTGCTGTGAAATCTTTCCCCAGAGACATACACAGCAGAATGCACCCATCCTGGACAGAGAAGGGGATTCCTTTTGTTATGAAGCCCTCCTTAGTCTCTTTGGATACCAAGAGGCAGACTGAGTTTCTGGAACCCATTTCCAGAAATGGTGACTTCAACAGTGGTGACTCTTCCCTCTATTTGCCAAGCTAAGCACAAAGAATTGGGGAGGTTTTACTGCAACCTCTTGTAACACCCAATGACTGCTGAGGCATTGTGGAGAACTGAAAGGTAACGGACCTGCCATGCTGTATAAGTTCCTGGTGGGCAGTACCTCTTCCAGGGGACAAAATGTTGGAGTGGATCAGTGCAGCCAAGCCCCTTCCTTGTGCCCACCATTGGGTAGGTCTCCCCAAGTGTTGTAATTTTAGGTTGATTTTCCTACTGAAAAGCTGCCTTTGACCCACTTTCTGCAGCTAAAGGAGAAGTGCTAGATCAGCTGGTGGAAGCTTTTAAGGCACTTTTTAGGAGACTCTACACCTGAGTCTTCTCGTAGTGCGTAGCAGCTCACACACTTTATTTGTAGGTGGGTTTGGCTTTTATTCCTAGGGATTGGGACTCTCTGTTGCAGGTGTTGTTCCAAGCACGTGCCACATCTTGCTGCTGTCACCTTTTCCCCCTTAAAACCAGAGTCCTGCTGTATGTGTAGGCACCTCGATATGGCAGCACATTGCCCCTGCTTTGCAGTGCCCTGCAGTTGTTGGATTACCATCTCCTTAGCACCAATTGCCGTGGCATCTAGGTGAGATTTCCCAGGGAGAAGAGGATGGCACTGAAGTAACATTTACCTGTTGGACAAATAAAGCAGTGTGTGCTGCAGTGCCTGCTGCAGAGTAAAAGAGATTTTATTCTCCTGTGGCAAATCCAGCACAAAAATAGCTTCTGGTGGAGGTACCGCGCACAGCGTGAGCAGTACTCCACAGCACCAGGATGCACTGCAGACAAATTGTGGGGTTTTTTAAAGTCAAGCAGCATTTTAGCATCCAAGCACCGCCTGTGCTAATTGCAGCTGCCATTAACATGACAAGGAATGCCACTCAGCTCAGCATCTGCCAGATCTCCAGAGGTTCACAGGCAGGCACTCGGGCCCTTCCTCCCACGGGCTGGTTTATGGGTGCAAAAATACTGTTTTGAGGCTGTTCTTCGAGTTGGGCACAAATCTTCTTGGCCCCTTCCCTGTCCCCTGCCAGACTGATGGTAAAGTAAGACCCAGTCTCTGCTGGATGCAGTGGTGGCTTCCTTGCTGGGCAGGGCTGCTGCGCAGAGCCGCCAGGGCTCCTCTCCGTAACATCCTGCACCAATGCTTTAGGATTTGAGGAAATGAGGGAGGCTGAAACACAGTATTGTGGGGACAAAACAGAGGACATTTGGTGTATTGTGGTGTCCAAGCAACATTTCCTGCCTGGTGGAGCTCCAGCCCATGGGAGCTGGTGCAGGAAACAGGGAGGAAAGACAGGGCATTCCTTGGAGTCATTTTTCAAGGATACATGGTCTGAAGCTGTCCCTATAGAGTCACTTGTTTTCTTCTTTTCCAGCAATCAGTGAAGGATATTTCTTACAGTGGGTAAAGGGAGCTTCTGAGGCTGGCAATGGAGAGTTTTGGAAGGAGAAGGAAGAGCTGGAAGTGAGTTTGCTGAAGCTGGAGAGTTGCAAGAGGGAAGGAAGCAGTTTCAAAGAGCTTGTGAACTGCAGGCAGGCAAAGGACAGTGCAGCCAGAGCCAGATTCCAGAGGGAAAATAGTGGTGGGACCACGGGAGGGGAAAAAAATGGCTTCACCTGTCTTTCCTTCTGGTACCAAATGTCCTATTGCTCATTCTGGAAGGGGATTACAGGGAGAAGATTGTCCATGTTTCCCAGTGAGCAGCTTCCTGTCTGCATCCCACACTTTCCCCCTGCCCACAACCTGCTTGCAGAAGGACCTCTGGAAGGATCTGCCCATCTTAGTCTGCCACATTTGTGAGCTAAGATCCAGGGTAGCACATTATCTGCTAGTTTTGTCCTTGTGAATTTCCGGTGGAAGGAGATTAATAATCCAGATGGCTGGTAAAATGTTTGTTTTATCATGCTTTCTGATTATGAGACTATCAGCCCCCAGTGCCTATTCAAGTAAAATGTCCTCTATACACAGTGTGTGCATTCAGCAGTCTAAATTTATAATAATTACAGGTCAGCTAATGTTGGAACGGTGCCATTTGATGATTTTATGCACCATTTAGGTATAGCTGCAAATTGATAAATCACATTTCTACAGATCGTATATAAATCACATATAATATTAACCAGCACAATGAAGTGATTAACTCACCCTGGCTCCTGGAACTGGGTCCTTAGGCAGAAGAGCTTTTTTTTTTTTCACTATTTTACTTTTATCTGCCTTTGCCAATTACTACTGGTCATGGCTTCCTAATCTGGGTTGAGTTTTCAAATGGCACTGTGAGCCTCGCTAAGCCTGTTCTGCACTTGTGGGGTGGCCTTTCCTTGTGAAATATCACTTAGGACTAGCACTATGCAACTTGATTTTTTTCTGTACTTTTTGTTGGTTCCATTTAATTAATTCTTAATTAAAAAATTTGAAATGGTGCTCATGGCAGCCTTTTTTTTTTTTTTTTTTTTTTTTTTTCCATGTTGGACCTTTTCAGTGGTGTGGGGGAGGCCATCGCTGCACTCTATTATTTCAGAGTCTGTGCATTTTGGCATTGCAGGGGTGTTAAAAAAGGCACTGGAGGCTGATTTGTTATTGTAGGGTTGTTGATGATTGTAGAACAGATGTTTAGTTTTTTTTTCCTCTTAAAAAATAGATGGTGTTGGATGCAGTAATTACAGCTGGTATCCCAACACTTCTGCTTCGTGCCATAGCCCTTGGGTGCTGAGCAGGACAGGGCAGGAGCCCAGAGACACTTCCCGAAATCAAAGTGAGAGGTGCCAAGCTGAGTTCCCATCTCCTCCTGTGGAAGGCTCTCCAGGAGCTCAGCGGGGATGGCAGCCACCCAGCTGGAGTAGGGAGGGCTGGGCACGTCAGGTGAGGCTGTGAGGAAGCCAGAGGTTTGAAGTTGCTTTTATAAAAGAGACATAATTTTACCAGGAGGGAGGTAAATCTCTGCACTGTTGCCTAGTGCATGCTGGAAAATAGCTAAGGAAGAAGGGGGACTTTTTTCCGCTACTGATACCTTAGCTGTTACTGCAGCAGTGGGGAGCCAATCATTTTGGACAGGAGAGCATTTCTGGGAGAGTTTCATGTGCCTAAATCCTAGTGAACAGGGCCCCCCTGCCCACAGGTGACTGTGGACTGGGCTAAAGTAGGAACCTTAGCGGCACTGTCTGGATCAACGGAAGATGACATTCACTAAGGTACTGGGAAAGAATAGTGTCACCGCCAGTTTGCCTCTTCCACCTGGCTGTCGCCCGCAGTGCACCATCATCGAGGTTTGAGCAAGGTCAGTGAAGCAGAGGGGATCTGGCCTCTGGGGGTGGCAGAGGGTCAGAGGACACAGCTCTAGCTGAGTGTGACTTCCCCTTGCCCAAACACAGCACAGCTGCTTTCTAGCATAAGCACAAAAGGATTCGAGAGCTGTACAAACCCCAAAGCTGAAGCTGTAAAAACCAGCAGTGCTGTGTAAGATGAAGGGTCCATCTAGCCAAGTGGTTGCTCATGGATGAGAACAAGAGCATGGCAAGCCCATGGTGATGTGTTTAAGTCCATAACTCAAATGATACAAAAGCTTTTCTATGCACCCCCCCTTCCTTCAATATAAAGCCTGCAGACCTCAAAAATACTCATGAAATTGGTAAGGGAGCTTATCCCCTATTGTAGATGGGAAAAGCCCTGGACCATTGGAGGGATTGGGCCAAGGTCAGCAGCAGAGCTGAGAATGTTCCTTACCTTCTGTGAGTCGTGCTCCAGACTTCAGATGATCCCTGGAAGAGTGATCCATGCTTGAATTGCAGAGAACTGCAGAAGTGAAGATATGCAGCTGGAATGTCTTGAGAGTGCAGGTGGAAGGCACATTCGGCTTCCTTTCTTACTGATAAAGTTGTTACATTTGTTTTTAATCTAAAGCAGGAGTTCTCTAGACTACAACTGTAATTTTTTTTCTTTTGGGAACATGAATCCTAGCTGGAAAGAGCAAAAATTTCATTAAGGAAGAAAGCAGGACTCCTGAGTTCCGTGATGTGGAAGCTGGAAGTGCTGCTACGGTACACAAGAGGTCTACGAAATTTCAGAAATCACCTGCAAGAAAACACTTGCAAGCTTACTGTTTGCATTAGAGATTCTAAGCCTTTAGGATTCATGCTTTCAAGCTTTTTTCCCCTTAGTATTATGACAATTTTTTTTTAAATGAAAATGAGGTTTTTCTCATGATCATCTGACTCTAGGAGGTAGAGCTTTAAATGTACCCACTGTTGCCAAACCAGCAGGAGTGGCCTGAAGCCTGGCAACAGGCTGTTCTGGTTGGGTTTGGGACAGCTGCAGATGCCTTTCCATAGCAGCAGGAAGGTAGGACAGGAAGGTATTTTTTAACTTCAGCTAACAGGAGTTGGGGCTTTAACACCTACATTGGTCCTTGATTTTCAATGTGTATGTGGTTTGGAATACCCATAAAGCTGCCACGAGGATCCCTGCTGAAGATTGCCCTGGGGATTTTACATCAGACTCACACCTCCCAAAATCAGCATCACTAATGCAGGTATAAATCAGTGCCCTTTGATTGCTTTGAAAGTCAGTGCTGACATGGTGGCTACTCAGAAGCATCACATGGAAGTTTGTTTTTTGGCATAAACCACTGCTGGTGTCCGTGCAGCGTTGCTCTGTCTCGGGGTGACTGAACCCCTTCTGCAGCAGAGGGGGTGCTGGGAAGGGATGTGTTTTCTCACTGCTTTTTGGATTGCTTCTCTGTGACATTCTTCTAGAAGTTGCTTCTGTGTGCCGGAAGGGATTTTGCATGCTGGATCCCTGCATGCTCAGGTGCAACCACACCACTTGTTCACCACCTGCCTCGCAGGGACCCAGCACTCAACCATGTGCAGCCCCCAAAATCGAGAGGCAACGTGCCCCAGTCTGTCTCTGCAGAAGGCGCCGTGATGGAGAGCCCCATCCCATGGGAAGGATGTGGGGAAGGCAGACATCACACTCCTGCAGAGCTGGCAGAACTCACTGACGTGCCCTCCTGCAGCCCTCAGGGCTGCTCACTCAGGATCTGCCCTGCTCTGGCTGGGGCCGTGCCGTACTGGGTGCTGCTGTGCCCAGTGTCCTGGCACACCCCTTCCCTGGGGCCTTGGGGCATGGAAACAAGAGCTGACAGCCACGTTCACCGCATTTCGCTTCTGCTCTGTCACACAGGACATTAAATTGACTCTCGGCTGTGCTGTCCTGGGGAAAGGTACAAAGCCTTTGTGCTTTGGGAATGGCTCCTCCATGCATTGGGAGCAGTGCTGAGGTGTGGCTGGCAGGAGGGTTATGTCACCCTCTTGGCAGGCCTCACTGCGTCCCTCCGCTGTCCTGAAGTGCAAAAAGAGGTCCCACATCAGCAGCATGGGAGGGACACAGGCAGGGGGACAGGTGGGCCCCGATCCTGGCTGGCTGTGCTGCTCACTCCTTCCATCAAGCACTCTGCTCTGGGTTTCCCTCCCAGAAAGTGCCCTGGTTGCCCAGCAGAGGTGTAATGCTCCACGGACCCTGCCGTGCTGTCTGCAAAGAGGGCATCTCATCATTTAAATGGGCATCACAGCCCAATGCACCCCCATGTAAAGTCCCCGAGAGCTCTCAGGCACGGCACAGCTGCGAGCAGGGTGAGAAGCCAGGCTTTTTATGGCTTTTTTTTTTTTAACCCAAGTTTGCAGCATCATTAAGATTCTGCTAGAGAAGAGGTGGGTTTTCTTCCAACACCTCAGCTTCTTGGACTGTGCGACTCACTGTAGGAAGACAAAATGTGGGAGCTGTAATAAGAGGAGATGTGGTTTAGCAAAACATAATAATTGGTTAGGAAAACAGGGAAGGAGCGTGGGAAGGTTTCGTATTTTTCACTGCACTAATTTACAGGAACACAGCCACTTACAATCAAGACATGTAAAAGACAAGTTACGCTGAATAATGGGAAAATACTAAAAACTACTAACAGTGAAAAGAAGAATAAAAGATCAGGTTGACTCTGCAGCTTGTTTTCCTTACGTCTCTGTGTGGACAGTTTCACTGTTACATGTAGATATATTTTTACATTTCAAGGTCTCCACTATTTTGGGCTCTAAATGCTGAGAAGTTGCTTCATTTATGTAACAGCTGAGACAATATTTGTAAGGTAGCACTATTTCTGTATTTTAACCTTTATGTAATGTTCATTTACAAACTGTGTTGAGCCCAATTTGAATTTTTAGGAGCTACTTTAAGCAGATTTTACTTTGGGGAAAAGGTAACAAAAGGAGGCACTTGGTCCATATGCTGTGTGTGAAGACAGAGCCAAGGAGTCAGTGGTGCTTTACATTTACAAGTTCAAGTTTTATTTGATGATGGAAATTCAGTGCGCTGAAGATGCAGAGATCCTTTTTCATTGCTTTCAGCAATTCCTTATAATTTGAAGTTCCCAGTGCACAGGGATGCGCTTGGCTCCCAGTCCAAACCCACCCCCACATCTCCACGTGGTAGGAAATCTGTTCTGCCAAGGAATGGCCCCGTCTGATCCCAGTGCAGTTCAGGGATCGTAACCTGGAGATGCTGAGACAGGGCATTTGCCTGAGTGAGAATGGCTCTTCATGTGAAATGATGGGGGAAAGCTGCTGTGAAATGAAAATCAATGCTCATTCACAAATCCTGGCCTGGGAAGGTTGCAGAAACCTGAGGGCCACAACCCGATTACCCTGAGCTAATGGTCAGATTCACTCAGATTCCTGAATGAGACGTATATAACCTTCATAAACCTTCATAACGCAGGCATCTGCAAAGGTCTCATCCCTCCTGCCAGAGGTTTCCTCCCATCAGAGCAGCCCCCAGCCAATGAGGACTGCGGAAAGCAATGCTTTATGCTGCTGACAGCAGGTTTTGCAGGTTGGTCTGTTGTACATATGAACATATTGTGGTTCAGAGCACTCAACAGCATCCAGCATTCTGGTTGCCCCTTCATATGATTGTTCTATGTTTGGGATCAAAACTGTCAAAACCTGCAATCCCGTTGCTTATAAGAGGAACCAAGTGGTGTGCAGGGAACCAGTTGGTGCTGTTGTTATGCTGGTGTAACAGTGAGCTCTCTGGGCTGCTGTGGATGCGTTGCTGGCAAGAGCATCGCCATTGCTGTAGGAGGGACTCACTCTGGTATCTCCCAGCGTTGTGCAGATCACAGCCCAGCCTGTCTTCATCCACTGGCTTCCTGATGCACTTGCAAATAATCTTGTTGCTCTCCCTTCTTCTCCTCGCAGCTATGGGTGAACCAAGAAGATGGAGTGGAGGAGGGAACCAGCGACGTGCAGAACGGCCACTTGGATCCAAGCGCCGACTGCCTCTGTCTTGGCAGGACCGTCCAGAACCGAGACCAGATGAGAGCCAATGTCATCAATGAGATCATGAGCACGGAGCGCCACTACATCAAGCACCTCAAGGACATTTGCGAGGTACGTGGGGGTGTTTGTGGGGGTTGTGGTGCTGGGGACACTGCAGGACACGTCATGGGTTGTGCTGTGAGGACTGAGTTGCGCCCTGGGCTATGGGAGAAGATGTTGCAGTGTGCTTATGAGCAGTGTGTGTAATAGAGGAGTAGCATCTGTCAATAAGTATTGATACTGTTGAGTATTTTCTACTGAATCTGCTAATTAGCTTTAGTTTGTATTAACCAAAAGAACAGTTTTCTGATCTTTTTTCTGTACTTCATTGACTGAAAAATGATGAGGTTGAGATCGTTCAAGCATTTCTCTTAATTAAAACCCATTGCCATCTACTTTTGAACTTGTGACTGAGGAAATTAGGTTGTAATTAAACCTATCAGTTAACCGTTTCATCTGTGTCTTTCACATCAGGTTCACAATTTCCCTTTGTTCAGAATGGCTTCCATTGTCTTCTTTTACAGTGGGCCTGAGAGCAAAATGTTTTCACCATGGGAAATGAAATACATTGCATTTACAGAGTGTAAGGGAAACTGCAAGCAAATGAACTTTGATGACTGACCCCCTCATATCCTTGACTTTGTTCTTCATTATGCACAGTTAACTGCCACAGCTCCTTAGCGTCCTGCAGCCTTAGTACCATGAACTACTTGTGAAGTCCATTGCCTGTGGTGCTGGATGCTTGGAAAGGGGAATGCACAGCTGTGCTTCGGTGTGCTGCAGGACAGCTTGGGCACTGTCTGATGGAATGGAGAGGGAGAAATTGGTTGGCACAAAAATCACAGTCCAGGGCTTTCAGCTCATCCCTCCAAGTGTTCTGAATTCCATGAGCCCATGCCCAGTCTTTCCAAAGTCAATGTGGCAAAGTCCTTTGTGACTTCTGCTTAGAAAATGTCTTCCTCCGCCCTTCATACTTGCCACTTTTCTATTGACAAGGCAAAGCAGACAACCAAAAAAGCATCTGTGATGCTTTTCAAATATGGAAGAATCTTGGGATTTCAACTTCGAAACAAATGAGCTTAATTTCAGTGTGCTATTTCAGTCAGAGGGCTTTGCATTAAAGAAGGGAAGAGCTGCAGGAAATTTTTCACATCATACTCTTTCCCTGCATTTGCACTTTTCTGTTGAAAAACTAAATAAATCTGAACTTGCATTTCCTGGCCATGTCACCATGCTTTTGCCAAATAAGATTCTCAAGAAGAGCAGATCGATGCAGTTTTAGTGACATCTGTGGAGTAATGCTGACTTGCAGCACCTAACAACATGCCCAATGTGTGAAAGAGATGTGTGATGCAGAATGGTATCGAGGGGTAAATCTTACCACCAGGTAGAGCACCAGGAAATGATTCAGCTGCCTCACTTAAAGAAGAAGGAGGACTGAAGTGGGCATTCTCATCTGCAGAGTGATGGGCTGTCCCTTGCTCAGTGTAATCAGAGCAGTCAGTTTGCCTGGAGAAGGCTCAGGGCCAGCTCGGTCATGGCAGATGTTTCAGCACAGCGTGACGTGGCCGTTCCTGTTTGTGTGTAAGAGCAGGTTGGAGATGCCATGAATTCCTCCAAATGGGTTTGTACAGAGGTGATGTTGTGCCAAAGAATGAAGAGACACCAGACAACCACTGGTGAGATGCAGAAGGGCTGTTGGCAGTGGCAGGTCCCCTTTGCTCTCTGTTTGAAGGTGTCAGGACAAATGGCAGCGGTGTGCTGTGCTGACGGAATGCAGAGGAGCTCCGGCTGAGTGGCAAAGGCTGAGCCTGATTTAGTGTTGAGCTCAGCCGTGTAGTCGTACTCACAGTGCTGAATTACAATAAGAAGTCCTAAGGCCAATGAGACACCTCAAAATATGAGGCTGCTGTCACAGGACCGTAGCCCCTGTGAGGTGAGTAAGAGCCCTCCAATTGCTCTTTTGTGCTGTAGGATGTGTTCCTAGAACCTGCCACTCTGTTATTGTACACCGTGTTATTATTCATAATACCCATGGCACCAGCTCTGCCAAGTCAGGAGCTCACAAGCTGGCCAGCACCAGAATGAAAATGACCTGTGCTGCACGAAGCAGCCGGCTTGGAGGGGAATCCCCCCTCTCAGCAAAACCACACAGTGCCGAGGAATGCTGCTGCCGTGGCACTGCTCAGTGAGAAGGTCTGGGTGCAGTTTTTGAAGATTTTTATTGGGGACAAAATGCTGAGCTTTCTCTGGACTGCATTATCCAGGAGCAAATGGATCGTTATTCTGAAATATCACCAAGGGGAAAGGAAGGAAGAAAGAATCTAGCCTTAGGGAAATATCCAGCAATAGGAATTTCAGCCTTAGCAGTTAGAGCTTAGAAAAACAATCAGCTACTGAAAACTAGGCTTTTGTAACAGGTAGCAACAGCCAGCTGCTGCACCAGGGCTTTGAGCATGGGATGGCACGGGGTCTGTCCCTGCCAGGGTGACACCAGCAGAGCACCCAGGGTGTTTGGGCAGGGCAGGCAGCTCGGTGAGAGCAGCAGCCCCAAGGGTGCTGTCAGCTGCAACATGTGGGGAGCGTGGCTTTGGGGAGTGAGCAGGGCTTGGACCAGAATAGGATGAGGAAGTTTAGGCTAAATTTATGGAGGCATTAAGGGGAAAATGATAGAGCTGGGATGGGAACAGAGAGGTGGTTGGGAGATGAAAGGAAACCTCTCTATTAGGAGTAATTTGGATACAGCATAGAAAGGCCAGCCAACTTCCGCTGCTGCATTTTTGCTCTGTTCCAAGTAATTTAACTCTGAATTTATTTTTTAATAATGTTAACTGGATCCCACCTAAGCTTTGCTTTGGTGCCAGGACAACTCTGAATGCTGAATGGCAATGCATGTCAAACAGAGTCTGCTGTGCAGAGCTGATGGGACAAGTTTTCACGTGGTCCAGGTAGCATTAGCCTGATTCATTCTTGGAGACGGAGAACGACTGCTTTCTGTGCTGCCTTGGAGCCAAGCAGCATAACACCCTCCTGGTAGCGGTGTGGTGCACCTCCAGAGAACCACATCCAGGGAGATGCTGGCCCTTCTGCTTGGCTGGTTTCTCACCTATGGATAGCAGACTGAGGGTGGTTCTGCAGAAAGTTCTTTAGGTTCATCAGGAGGTATATACATACGTGTGTTCCCTAGGGTACAACTTGTAGCTGTCAGTCACAGCTTGTGCACACCTTGTTTTTCTCCTTTGGAGCTGGCTCCATCTGTGTCTTTCTGAGGAACCAGTCTGTGTTCCTGATGAATTTTATTTTATATTGTAGGTGGGCCCAGGGCAATCCGTGGTGCCAGTGGGAATTGGAGTGCAGCAGGACTGGTGTGTGGCTCTGTTCCTGACACATAGTACTTCTGTTGTCTAGTGCTTCTCAATCCTGTCTAGGCTCTAGTTTGACTTTTTAATTCAAACAGCCTCAACTTTGTTCTTGGGTTACTCTTGAGTTTGCATGTATGGGCATAATGATGGATGCTGTGAGCAGTGCTCTAGTAGATAGCATTGTGACAATTCAAGTGGTGCTGGTGCAAAGTGAGGGCAGTCTACAAGACAGTGTCTCCCCCAGACTGGCTCAGAGCTGGAAAGAAACTGGAATGTTACCACAGCTGCTTTTAGCTCACAGCCCACAGCAGCTATCATCTCCTCACTCTTGCTGAGAGCATTCCCCTTGCTCTCAGCAGGACAAGAAGGACAGATGGATTGTCCACCTCTCCTGCTGTCGCTAAACCTATTTTGGGGTGGAGAAAACTTAGCACTTAACCTTCTGCAAATACTTTCCAACTTTGGCCCTTACCTCAGGGACTACATGGAAATGTACTTAAAAGGGAGACAGTTTGACAGCTATTTTTAGGCGTTCATTGAGCAAAACACACTGCAACATCTGCTCATCAGTCAGCTATCCCTTCTCGGAGCAAACCTGATGGAATGAGCAGGAGGAAGATGACATTGTTTTATGTAACAGAAATAAATTTACTGGAAAAAATATGCAACATCCTTCTAGCTGGCATTTGCTGCATGTTGTATCTGCACCTTCAGCGTCCTTTTTGCTGGAAATCCAACATCCAAGCGCACAAGCTGGATGGAGGGTAAGGCTTGGGAGCTCCGTGCATTCTGTTATTCTCCCTGTGGTTTCATAGGTGCCTGTGCAGGAATGTGCTGCTTCAGCTTCTCTGGAACACGTGACTTAGGCAAAGTGATGAACCAGCACCGAGAGGAGGGGGAATATTCAAGACAGAAGTTGCAGCCAATAGCAACCCCAGGGCTGAAAGATGTTCACATAAATCATCCATGGACTGATTTCACAGAGCAGCGTGCGCGAGCGGCGAGCCTGGCTTGCAGGCAGCCTGCAGCATGCAGCAGGGCAAAGGTGCTGACACAAATGCCTTGCAGCAGCCGTTCAGCACTGCTAGCACTGCAGCCAGGGCCAAAAAGAAGAGCCTGGCCTCGTGGGCAGGTCCACGTGTTAGTGTTTTTTGTAGCTATTCTGAGATAAGCAGGTAAACATGGGAAGGAGTGTGGAAAATATTCTGTTATTCCTTGATTGTTTGAAATTTCATTTGCCAATCAAGTGTCCTGCAGCATGGGAAGCAGCGTGCTCTCATTCCTCCTGGCCTTGAAAAATGAGACAGGGAAACCCAGGGAAGTGAGTCATCGAGGAGCTCCTGGAAGAATAAAGACCTAGTTTAGTAAATGTGGAAGGTATTCCATAACCCAAGCTTCCCAGCTGAAAAAGCAGGCAAATTCAGGGTAATGGCATCCTTCTGGCTGAGCTGGACATCACAAGGGTTGGTTCTTTGCCAGGATGGCCAAAGCTGCATTTATCATTCAGCGGTTTGAAGCTCTCCCTCCCAGAACCACATGGTGAGGCTGAAGGACGCTTCCTTCATTATAGCGTCGCAGTGGCTCGCATGATGGACCAGCAGCTGCGTGTCACCAGCTGGCACTTGGTCTGTGTGACTAAGCAGCTAGAGCTCCCAAATACAGCCATTCAACTGGAGCTGTTGGCATTTTTTCTCCTTCATTTTTTTTTCTCTCCCTATATAATAAAGAAATAAAAAGTCATCTCGTGATGACCCGCATATTATTCTGTTTTCAGCCAAGAGGCTACAGTCCCAAAAAGGCCAGCACAGCATTTGCTATTTGGCCTTGCGAGGTTCCTAGTCTAAGTCGTGCAGACAAGTGAAGCGCGGGGGGGTGAAGTGATTTGCTCAATGTCACACAGATCAGTAACAGGGTCAGAAATTCAGCCCAGGCATCCCAAGCCTCTGTGTGTCACCGCATCCCCTGTACCACATGTGCTTCAGGCAAGCGTGTTTGAAGTCTTCATGACTCAGCTGAAACCAGGATGGTGAGCTCGTGGGCAAGGCAGGGTCAGCAAAGCAGGGAGGCAGGCAGAGCTTGGTGTGCTATGCTTGTTGCCAGAATATCGATCCACTCGGTCTCTGTAGGTCAGGAGGACTTCAGAGCAATGTACAATGTCCACCTAAACCTGGGCTCAGCACCTGTGAGTATCATGGGCAGATGAAGAATAAGTAAGAAGGAACTTTTTGTTCTTGCACTGGGCCAGAGTACAGGAGATCTGAATTGTTGCCAGCTCTGCTGCAGATTCCCTGTGTTGTTTTGGAGAATTTCCTTAAATGCTCTGCACCTCAATTCTTCCTTTCTCTTTCTCCATTTATCTTCCACGTCTGCAGGTTCAGTGAGAGAGCCTGATGTTTGTACAGAGCAGGACACAAAGGAGGAAAAGCAATAAAAGATGATAGCTGAGAAAACAGGACAGAATTTCTCCCTGTTTTGCACTGAATAGCACATTTGGGGTAATCCCATGAAGGACAGAGGAAACAAAAATTAAAACAATGCTGCTTTCCTCTAGATGGCGTTGATCAGCAGCTCGTTCTGCTCCCTGGCTGGGGCGAGCTCCTGCATCACCTCAGGGTTCCCTGCCATGGTGCTCGCAGCGCTGCAGCCCTCCTGCTTTTGTCTCAGGGAAGGGGAACAACGTGGGGATGGACCATGCTGTTTCCCAAGTCAGAGAAAGCTGGAAGGGTGCTTGCCTGCAGCGTTACGCTTGCTGCTGAAATGACTCTGGGTAGATACCCCATCCATAGCCTCTTCCCAGAGCAAGGGCGTGCGACCACACATTGACAGAGTATTTCTCAGCATGGCCAGCCGCTTCCTTGTCCTGATTATTGTGGCTAAAAAGAGAAACCAGAGTGGGCAGGGGACTGGCAGTCCCTCATAGCTTTCTCTGTAACACCATGTGCCACGGAAGTGGATGTGAAAACAGCAATGTTTGTAGGAGCTACCTGTGATACTGGGTATTGCAAGGCAGTGAGGTTAGAAGTGACGGGTGTGCAATGCTGTAACACACCTCTTTGGAGCCATCAGCCAAATTTTGCTGTTCTCTGCAGCACAGGTAGGGACAGTTTCAGGCTGTACTGGCTGGGATCTCAGGGGAGCTTTCCATCTGCAAAACTGATTCATGCAAAATGCTGAAGGACATTGAAGTATAAGGCAGCACTGTGTCTCCTCTGCACTTTCCTTCAGCACATGCCATCTCCAGCATCTCCTGACGCAGGCTGTGAAGCCTGGTGCAAACCAACGTGTCCTGAGAAGGGGTAGTGCTGTGGTCTGCTCTAGGTTGCAGCGGGAGCAGGGGCTGCAAGTGCCAAATGTTGCAAATGACACGTTGTCTGTCAGAAAGGCTTTGTAGCATCTCCAGGCATGTTTTGCTTATTGCATGCTCACATGTAGAGAGGAGTCCATGGAGCTTGTCATGCTATAACAAATGGATTTTGCTTTCAAAGACACTTTCTGATTTGTTTTCACTTGTTCCTTCCTCAAGAAAAATCTGGAAGCAGCCTCAGTAAAAATGTTTGGGCTGTTTTACAGATTGCTCTGTCCTACTCCTTATAGGGTTACTTGAAGCAGTGTCGGAAGAGGAGGGATATGTTCAGTGATGAGCAGCTGAAGATCATTTTTGGGAACATTGAAGATATCTATAGATTTCAGATGGGTTTTGTCCGGGACTTGGAGAAACAGTACAACAACGAGGATCCCCATCTTAGTGAAATTGGACCATGTTTCCTTGAACACGTAAGTTCATTTGGCACTTTTGTTTGGGGGGACTGGGGTTGGTTTTTTGGGGATGCAGAAAAAGTCAGAAGGCAGGAACCACTCAGAGCCTACTTCTATTCATTGGTTCTGTTCTGTTCTAGTGATACATCATAGGCGACTCCATAGTCAGATGTAGATGCAGGGAGAACTCCAAGTGAAGCATATAGTTGGATAACCCCCTACTGCAGTTGAATCCCAACATGTTTCTGTATCCACTCCCACATTATGTAGGCACAGTGTCCCTCACATCCTCTCCACCTTCTTTTTCTCTTCAAAATATGATTTAAAACCCCTCACAAGTGATCCTAATCAGATCAGGGATGACCAGAAGGTTGGAATAGGTAAGGAAGTCCTGAGGAGTAAAAAGAAACCTTATTGTGCGTTACATACAAAAGTAGAGGAGAGCAAATGCCAGCGCTGCTTGGTGGTGGCACTGAGATGCATTTGCAAGGGATGAAAAACCCATGGAGCTTTGATGCCTTCCCCTGCAGTGTGGCTGGGCCAGGAGCGAGGTGGCAGCCCGTGCCTGGGTGGCAGCTCACGCTAAGTGCATACCGAAGACGACATTTTAGCTGATGTTGCAGTCCTGGAGGTTTGGCCCTGCCTGTCCTACCGTTACATAAGCAACATGCTACAGGAGCTGTTAGTTTGGCCAGTGCTGTAAATATGTCAGGAAGTGTCAAGAAAATTACAGTCCTGCAGCTGTAGGCATGCCTTGTGGGAGACTGAAGTGCTGTATCAGAGCTTACAGTTGAGGTGCTGTGACCCAGATGTGAGTCCTGTACTGTGATACTGACAGCAACAGTTCGCTTATTAGGGAAATTTCCTATTGACATTCATGAAACTTCAGCAGAGCATCCCTGAAAAGGCTTGTAGTATCTCTTAAATATCCCTTGTCTTCTAATTAAAAAGCAAGTTTAATTTTGAGAAATTGCATTATGGCGTTAAGATGGCTCACTTTTATCAGAGCCTGCAATCGCTGCTTTTTGCTTTCGCGCCTTTGTGCAAAAAAGATGGAAGAAATCTTGGTGAGAATCAGTAGCTAAAACTTTATGTCCTAAGGCTGTGCTGTCAATTCATTCATAGTAGCAATAGTACAAGTTCCTGACGCTATTCAGAGGAATATCTGACATCTTCGTTTCCGTGGAGGGTGAAAGCTGGCTAATAAACTCCTGAGAAATTCTCTCTGTTGAGCCATCTGGGGAAACTGAGGGAGGAAGACATTAAGGTCCTGTTTGAGTCAGCAAAGCATCCTGTTCCTCATCCACTTCAGTAAGAGAGAGGTGTCAGCGCTTGGTTCTTGGTCAGCTATCAGGTTGGGGAAGAAACCAGACTCCCCCGTTCCCCAGACGGCAAGTTATTTGGGACCCAAAGAAGCAGTATCAGTATTGGGCCCCCAAAAATGTGTCAGTCCCTTCTGTAGTTGGTAAGGCATCAACAACAACCTGGTGTAGCATCTCAGGCTTTTAACCTTCAATACCTAGGCTTACATCAAGGCTGTCTCAACTATTGAAAGATTGCATTGGAAGGGAGAGACAGAAACAAACTGACTGCCCAATATAGTTTCTGTCTCTCCCTTCCAGTACAATGTTTATTAGACCTTTTTTTTTTTTGCATTATCTGCATGGCCCAGGCAATATGGGGTGATGAACTGCCATGGCCCCATCTGTGGTCGGAGAAGGCAGGAAAAGGTGATTCCACTCAACCTAGTGCAAAGAGACTGCAAAGGGTGGCTGGGCACGTGTGTGCAAGTGGGTTTCTTTTTTGTTGTTTGTTTGTTTGTTTTTCCAGTCTTTGTTGTTTTCTCACTCTCTGGCCAAGGGATGTTGGTTCCTGGGGTTCCCTCTTGGTAAGGGGGTGTTCAGAACTACCCAGCTCCTAAGCACTTGCCAGATGTTTCATGACCCTTCAGGGAAAGAGCTCTGGAAATAACATGATTGCCTTGAGTGCAAAGGCCAGAGCTGTGACTTGGTTCTACCTTTACCTTTTACAAAGAAAATCACACCGCTCAGTTTGAAACTGAGAACACCCACATCACTGCACAGGGGTTCACTTTAATGCAGCTGGTACTTACAGAGACCTCAGCCACATGTCAGTGCACAGGGCTCTCTCTGACTCTCTTCCTCCAAAGCAACTGTCTCTGAGCAGGAAAAGAACTGCGGGATCAGCCCTTCCTCCTCCTGCTGGGGTATCACCTCTTCTTCAGTCATAATGTTGGCAAGTAGGGTGATTGACTGACGTGTGATCCCTTCCCTCCTGCCTTTCACAGCAAGATGGCTTCTGGATCTATTCGGAGTACTGTAATAACCATTTGGATGCATGCATGGAGCTTTCCAAGCTGATGAAAGATAGCAGGTACCAGCATTTCTTCGAAGCGTGTCGTCTGTTGCAGCAGATGATTGATATCGCCATAGACGGTTTCCTTCTGACACCAGTGCAGAAGATCTGCAAATACCCCCTGCAGCTCGCAGAGCTACTCAAGTACACTGCACAGGATCACAGGTATGGGGCTGCTCTTATTGCACAAAGGGGTTTGGTCACTGCTTCTTTACACGGCCTCTGCACACACTCGGGTTGTTTTTTTTTTTCTGTCCAGCTCTTCTCTTCATGACATCTTGTATAAATTGAAGCAGGGCAAAGGTTCAGCAGATAGTTAAAAAGCTTCTCAAAGCACTGATTCTCAGTGGAGGCAAGCTCATCTCTCTTACAATCAGACAAGTGAACTAATTACCCTTGAATGGACTTTATGATGCTACCAGTTACACTAGAAAAATTACTTAATTAGCATTTGTGGTCAGAAAGGCTCATTTCTTCGTCCTAGAGGGGACCTCAGCACATAGCAGGTGGAGGGCCAGGATCCACAACTCAAACCTGAATATGCTCAGATTTTGGGAGAGTTCAGAACCTGTTCTGCTATTCAGCCTGTTTCCATCTCTGTTTTTGCCACTGGGTTTTTAGAAACCTGGCAGTTCAGTTTCTTTCCCAAAATTTTAAGGAATTTTAAGGATCTCTTCTGTTTCTGATGAGGGCAAGCGTGACTCTAGACTTGGTGTGAATCAAGAACAGTACCTATGATATCGGTTGTGATAGGTGAAAGAAAAATAAGGCCCCCTGGGAACAGATTTTCCCCTCTCTTTGCCAGTTTTCTTTCTTTCCAAAACCTATTTAAAAGAAGTGGTTCAGAGGGAAGAAAAAAGACCACAAAGGTTTCAGAAACTTCTGCAAGTATCTGATTTTTTGTTTTTCCCCTAAATCAGCCTTGGAAGCACACAGAGAAATGACATGAGCAAAGAGATACATTGATTTGCTCTGACCAGCTTCACTAGTTTCACTGCTTCATACGAGCCGAACACTCAGCTGAAAATCACCTATTTGGACACGCATTTGGCTCCAGATCCAATTTCTCTTTTTCCTTTCATCACAAGGCCAAGTCGAACTTGGATTGGACTCATGGGAATGCTGGGATATCAGAAACCAGCTCTAGGATCCCAGATGCTGTGGCTTCTTTTGCTTACCAGCCATGTGATGTCCCCACAGTACTTACAGTGTGAACTTGGATGTGTGGCTTTGCAGTGGGGAAACAGAAGCAGCCTCAGAGGGGAGAGGTCTGTGTTTAAAGTGAGTTATTTGGTACCGCTTTGATACCAAAGAGGATGTGGACAGTGTGATTACACAGTGGTGTACTATTTTGAGTATGTTCCTTTGGGATGTTTTAAAATCAGCATGTTGCTCAGTAATCAGATTCAGTCATATTCTGAGGAGGCTCAGACCTTTTCTGTGGTTAAGCAACAATGAGTTGATTTGAACTGAGAGCCTTGTCTCAGCCCCGTGCTGTGCTTTGGTTAGTGTGGGCATGCCCCACTCATGGCAGGATGGCTTTATAACACATAAATGTGCTGGGTTGCCCCACACTCCCCTGTGGTCTCACCCCTCCGATTCAAGCATTCAACCGATCCTCCTGGCAGCCCAGCTCGTGTCCCAGGCCAGCCTTAGGCCATGGTGGGGAAAGTGTCTTACTCAGCACCAGGTGCCTCTGCAGCAGGGCTCTGCAGAGAACCCAGGCTGCCTTGACTACCTGAAAATATTTTCTGCTGCCATAATCTCTGGTTTTGAGATTGGGGATTAGAAGAGTGAAGTCTGAGAATGGCAAAGCAGTAATTTAGGGGGGATGTCATGCTGTGACACAGGGAAAAGCCAGATACCCGCAGGCTGGGATGCTGTCAGTGTCAGCTAAGAACAATAGGAAGCACGGAGCCAACTGGGGAGCTTCAGCTGGGCTCACTGATCGAGTGCTGAGCTGTCCTCGTGCGCTTGCAGCTTGACAGTGCTCACAATTAGATTGTGAGTCTGAAATAGAAGCTAGAAAATTACAGTGGACTAATACAATGAAATCAGACCCATCGTTGGCTGGATTGGGAATCTCTTAGGCACTCTGATTACAGTTTTGCTATGTAGAAAACACCGTTTAAAATCAATTGAACAATGTACAGAGTAAGATAAAACTCAGGAAGGACCAGGGGAGTCCCTTTGAAAGCAACTCTTAGGTTCATATGAGAGTGGGAGATAGCATTCCTTTTCTTTGCTCCCTCCTATTCACTAATACCATGCTTGCAGAGCTGTGCATTTTCTCTGTGCCAGTTCAAGACAACAGAGCAGAAATCTGCAGCCTGACCGCTCTCCCTCAAGTCAGCATGTGATACTTGGCAAGAGTCTAGTTGCGTCCTGGATGACCCCTGGAAAGAGGTCAATGCATCCCCAAAGTAATCAACAAACAATTTATTTACCTTAATGTCACAGTTAGTGCTATCCCATTATGAATTCACTGGCCAAATGCTTCGCTTCTGTTATTTTTTCTTCTAAGTTTTTGCCAGCTCTGCCATAGACATGGGCTAGGAGCCCAAAAAGTTCAGGCATGACTCTTTCTTCATTACTGTGTAAAAGAAAAATATGCATGGGGTTTTCTCTTCAAACAGAACATTAGTGAATTAGCATTACCAAGATAAAGCCCAGCTTGATTGGCACTGGCCCATCGGCGCAGAGGCAGGCATGGGGGTGCTTTCAAAGCCTGGCTCCCTTCAATTGCTCATTGTTTTGAGCGTGGTTCATTTGAATTTTTCACAAAGCCACATCTGTTCACCTCCTAAAGATCTACACCAGCTTAATATGGAGTAAATATATGAAGATCCTGAGAGCAGCTTGCTGGTGTCCTGAGTGCTCCTGCTGCAGATTGGAGCTGGAATTAGGAGTGGGTGAACATGACGTGACGGACACTGCTGATGGGTAGACTGACATTAGCCTCCCTGCTTTGCATGAGCATAATTGATGGATTACTGATGACTGTCTCCAAACCCTGCTCTCTCCCTATCTCTACAGTTCCTTTCTGCCCCTAGTGACTGACATATTTCCCTATGAGAACTCGAGGATGTTTTGAAGACCAGACTAGTGTGTCTCATTGGCATAGCTTGGTTTCTCCCTAATGCAGCCAGGTATTTGATTTCATACAGAAGGCCACAGAAAAAGAAAGTGCAATAAATCCTTCATTGTGTATCAGGATGTGTATGTCAGACAGACCATCCTCTGTTCTCCTCCGCTTTGTGAAGGACCAGCCTTGATGCTTTGGAATTTTGTAGGATGTTTTTGACCCCAGATGGAATTGTGACATGAGAATTGAATAAAAATTGAAAATGGATCTCAAGATTTCATCCAAAAATGGATGGCAAAATAGCAAATAATATTCCATTGTATATTTTATTGTGCTTGTTTCTTAATATTTGTCCTGTTTGGAACAAATGGGGAAACGGCTCTGAAGCTTTACTCTAATTCACAGCACTCACCCCTATTTTAACTGTCACCAGTGCAATTCTTTAGCAACAATTGATAAAGCCATTCCCTCCACAGCTGCCCAAGATCACAGCTTTTCTCATTAGTCAGCAGTCAATATCAGCCCTTACGTTAATAATAAATGACGGTGGCATTATGGCAGCTGGCCTTGTCTGTCTTTCCGATTGAAATGAACGTTAAGGTTCCCTGGAATGGAAAAGAAGGCACAGGCGGAAATCAATAGCATTGATCTCGGCATCACTTTTTGAAAAGACTGATCATCATCTTTGCTGGCCCTGGTGGGAAGCTATTTTCACTCTGTGTTATTACACTCACAGGCACGTCCAGGAAAAAAAAAGGAGAATTGTTTTGATTTGCTCACCTGAAGTCTGCAATGTGTGTGAATGCCACTGGATAGTGCTCTGGGGCACTCCTGGAGTCACCATATGGCCCAGAAGGGGTTCCAGCTTGTCTAATCAAAAATATTTCCTAATGTTCATCCTAAAAACATAAAAATCCAAGCTCAAAGACAGGCTATAAAAATGGTCAGACTTTCTCTTTGGATGCTCTTTAGCGAGCACCTTAAGACTTTATGGAGTGATGTCCACAGCTGTTGCAGGTTGGGTTGGCAGAGGCCAGACTGTGGGCTCCCAGATGCAAACTGTCTGGGAAGCTGCTGCCTTCATGTGTCATACATGCTGTTTTGTTTGCAGCCTAGCTGCCCTTTTTCGATGATCCAAAAAGACATTGTCAATGAAAAAAATACAGCATCGTAATAATGAGCGGCAAATCCTATCTGCATTTCTTTCTATAAGGGTGGTGAGATTATGCAGCTGACGGTAGACTGCTACCATGCAGTCCACTGCAGATCAGGCTTCATTTCATGGGCTTCTCTTTTGTGTCCAACAGCGACTACAGGTATGTGGCTGCTGCTCTTGCCGTCATGAGGAATGTGACTCTGCAGATCAACGAGCGGAAGCGGAGGTTGGAGAACATCGACAAGATAGCTCAGTGGCAGGCGTCCGTTCTGGACTGGGAGGTATGGAATCCTTGTTAGGTGCTATAAACCTGGAAAAAGTCAGTTCCATGCAGTTGTTGGAATTCTCCTCGGCCACATAGCTCATTTCACACCTCCTGGTATGTGTTGGAGAAGACTTCAGAGCTGGGATTAAACTCAAGGGCAATCTGCTTGCAGGCTTTGGAGATGGGACTTAAGATGTAAAACATTAATGGTATTTTGAAGAAAACCGAGCGTCCAGTTCCAATTTCATAGATATAAATCTGGAGTAACTTCTGTTATTGCAGTGCTGTTGTCCTGGCAGTAAGAGAGATTTGGATCAAACTGTGCATTCTGGCTCTGTGCTTTATGACTGGGGAAGAAGTAGGGAAAGAGGTACCAAAAAGCCCTGGAAATTGTGGCAGTTCAAAAAAATGGAGAAAACATCCGGTTTTACAATTAGAAGCCAAAACATTAAGCTGAAGTTAGAGATGCTGTGTGCACATTTAAAATGAGTATCCTCTTAAAGATATTTCTGAGCCCACTCTGTGAGTAGTTGTGGTATAATTAATGAGCTGAGAAGCACAGGCAAGGCAGAGTCAGCAGAGGAATTCCTCACCAGCAGGCCTTCACTCTGCTCCATTCTCACTATGGGCTTTAAAAGATAAATCCAAACTAAACATTTCTCCTTTTTTTTTCATCCTTGAATTTTTTAAATTGTCGTATGAATGTAACCTGTGAGTTGGGTTCTTAAAGCGGACCAAAGATGAACATTTTTGTAGATTGTCCCCTGTGTTAAAACATTGATCCATGTATTTAGCAGGTAGATACTTACAGTGATGGAATGGCCTCCCTTCTTCCTTACAGTCACAAAGGTTTGGAATGACTCCACATTCAAGTTACTGGGACCACACTGTATGAGTTAGTATAAGAGAAAGTTGCATGATTTGTTTAATTTTTTTTTTCTGGAAAAGATCTAGGAAGGCTGAGAGTAGAGGAAGAGAAATGCAGGTGCCTCACCTTATGGTTGTGCATCTTGACTGATTCAGTTTCATTGCTATCGTAAGGATTAGATTCAGCCCTGGATCTCTTGATAAAACATACAAATGCAGCAATCATAGCTGGTTCTTAAATTTTGACTGGCAGTGAGAGCAGAGAATACAGATGATTTACTTGATTGTTTTATTGTTGTTTACTGTGAAGAAACCTCTCTAATACTGACACACACACTCATTTTCAGAATTGGAAAACTGCTCAGGGAGGCACAGGACCATCAGATATATCTTCAGCCCTCAGTATATTCTGTGTGATGAGCTAATGTGTGTCATTTGTAAGAAAAGCCAAGACCCTCGCTGTAAATAAATCTAGATTAAGGACGGATCAATTCCAAGCCAGTGAATATTCATGTGCAAGTGGAAAGCCAAGGTGACCTCCACATGGGATCTGTGGAATAGAAGTTTCCTTTTCTCTTCCATTAGCTCAGTTGATAATGCATTTTTATTTAGCTATATCCTTGATAATTCACTCCTGCTTAGCTGTACCTATTCTTTATCTCCATCCTGTCCTCAGGAGCTTGCCAAATCATTCTTCCAAGGACTTTTTGACTACTTTTCCAAATTTCTAAGCACAATATTGCAGCACCATCCTTCAGCTTCTCATAATACAACAGCACCTGCTGTTGCTGCCACTCAGAGATCAATAGGAATACAGCTACTGCCCTTGTTCAAAGGAAAACACCATTCTTGCCATTTTTATACTGTGTTTTGGATCAAGAATAGTCACAGTTGTGATGAGAACACTAGAGGTTGAGAACTAGATGCAGCAGAGGACTTTGCTTGATTCTTGCCTCTGAAGTAACTTCTGAATCATCAGATTCAGCCCCCACATGCACAGATGCCCATGTAATGGCCAGGAGGATGCACAGAAACAAACCCAAAATACACAGAAATGAACTATAGTATAATGCAGGAAGAGAGCAGGAGAAATCAAAAGCAGTGCCAGGTGCTTGGATCTGTCCTCGATCTGTGCAGATGCTCTGCAGGCACTGCATCCTCAGGCTGCGAACCTCCAAAAACCCCACCGAGCTGATCTCAATCTGCAGGACGCTCTCCCAGGAAATCCAGCCCTGATTTCCTCCCCAGGCAGCAGGTGTTCCAGCCTAGGGCTCCTGTTAGGGAGCTGGGGAGGGATTTCCTGTTACATCTCCCCAGTCTCTTCCAGGCCTTGGGAGTGTGCATGCCTTATCTGGGTTGGAGAGCAGAACATGACTCCGAGTTCTTCTCTGGAGGAGGACAGTCAGCTGAGAGAGGGTGACCCAGCGTCCACTTTGAGCTTCTGGAAGTGCTTATCCAGTTAGTTTTAAAATCTCACTGAAGCAGAGACAGGAACCCACAGCGTTACCCTTCCATCTTCCTGTGGCCCTATTCCTCCTCTAATTGCCCTTGGTGCCCAGAAGCACTGCCTGCCCATCCCCATGCGTGTCCCAGTGGCTTCCCCATCTCTCCAGCTGGCACCGCACTGCAAACGAGCAGTGGAGCACAGATCTGGGCTATGGCTCAGTCTTGCTTGAGACAAACAAACAGCAACAAAAAAGTACTAGAAAGTAGGAACAAGGAGAAAAGCAGGCAGCTCCGGCATTTTTTCTTTTGTCTCTCTCTCAGCAGAAATCTATCCAGTGCACAAGACAGAGATAATCCATAATTACTACTATATTTTGCACTCAGTGACTTATTTCAGCAGCAAGTGAGAGTAAACATTTAAGAATGTTGAAGTGCTTCAGTTGGAAGAATGTCACTGTTTCTCCTTAGCATCTCCGTACTAACAATGTTGACTCTCTGATTTGAGATTGCTTTTTAATCTCTGAATTTACCTGTGTGTTGTGATAAGGTGTCGGAAAAAGATTTTTAAAAGAGAAGAAAAAAATCCAAACCAAGCAAATATTTAGCAAGTGAGTATTTGAAATGTTCTTGTACACAAGGAGTGCATACACATATTCTCGCAAGGAGAGGATGTTATTGGGAATGCATATGTATTGCTGATCCTAAAGCAAATAGAAAAAGTAGGGGGCATGTCCTAGTTAATCTGAGCAGAAGGGATTTTATTGAATCCTGTGGAGCTGTGCCTGTGAGTTTCAGGAGTCATTTTAATCCCTCAAGATTTTCTGCATGGCCCTGTGAAGGTGAATTTCAGGGTCAGCAATTGCAAAATGTGAACATCCTTTGTTTACCGAGGCCAGGGCTTGTTCTCAGGCAGCCACGTGAGCAGGGGCTGCTCTCTGGCTTATGAGTGGGACCCCGAAGGGGTGGTGCCCCCGATGCGGGGGCAGCTGGCAGCAGTGCTGGGGGAGCCAGGGCACGGAGCCCAGGGAGCTGCTGGGGGCTTTGTGCGTGGAGAGACTGAGCAAAGCCTGCAGGGAGGGCTCTGATCTCATTGACTGCTGTAAATGAGAAATAATCCCCATCACTTTGAAACGTGTTCCTGTATAATTTGTAGGAACGTGGTCTTGACCAAAAGGCCTGGACTGGACTGTTGCCCTGTGTGAGTCACTTTTTTGTTTTGTAACTTGAGTTTCCGACGTATCAACAGACCCGGAGAGGCGCTGCCACTGCCTGCACTGAATGCTCCAGTGCCTTTTGTTCTTTCAGTTGTTAATGGCGCAGAATATGGGGCTTCCACCACCTCCTGCCGAGACCTTTCAGTGCCTGAGAGCTCTCCTGGTTATGAAGTGCTTCCTGATGCTCAGCCCCTATTTCCCTTCGCTCCGCGCC
Organism: Penelope pileata; assembly: GCA_013396635.1. Lineage (NCBI taxonomy): Eukaryota > Metazoa > Chordata > Aves > Galliformes > Cracidae > Penelope > Penelope pileata. The sequence goes on along the minus strand of WBMW01005209.1, from coordinate 40,657 downwards.
ATCCCCGTGCTGGCAGTTCCATGCCCGCAGATCAGAGCAGTGACGCTTAGAGGCAGCAGGCAGAGCTGGCACAGCTCGCTGCAGCGAGCTCGGAGCAGTGTGCAGTCTGCTTGGGTCAGCCTGAAACAGGCATGGCAGAGCCTGTCCTGGGCTCCCTACGTGCTGCAGCCCTTCCTGTGCCCGGAGAGTCATAGGTCTCAAAGGTCAGTGGGTGATGTGTACATGTGTGTGTACAGTGGTACTGTAAGGAGATGAGTTCCTCAAAGCCCATCGCCATTCTATGTCCTTGCAGCCCCAGTGCAGGCAGTGCTGCATTTGCAGGTGCCCCAGCAGTGCCTGCCCCTCCTGGGGTGCCCAAGGCCAAGCTGAATGGGGTCCTGGGCAGCCTGAGCTGGTGGGGGGCAGCCAGCCCATGGCAGGGGTTGGAACTGGAGTGGGCTCGGAGGTCCCTTCCAACCCAACCATTCTGTGGTTCTGTGATTGCAGCCTGGCCATTTGCTTGGGCTGTGCCCGCTGCAGCCTTGAGCCTCGCTGAGCCCCTGCTGCAGATGCAGTGCTGATGGGAAGCAGATGTGCACTTTGGCAGACTCCAGAGCTGCTCCCCTCAGCCTGGTTGTGCCCGGAGCAGGGAGTGCTGTGGCTGCACTGCCCATCCCATGGCTGCTGTCCTGTGGGGGACCAGCGGGTCCCAAGCCAGCAGTGGGTGTTTGGGACAGGACAGAGCCCCACTCCCAGCCTCGATGAGCCTTCGCCTGCTGTTGTAGCAGATTGCTTTGGGTTGTGCAGATTTCTAGATATCGCTGCCCGAGATTCTCGTGGGTTGCCACTTTGGCAGGTTTCAAGAGTATTAAATTTACATGAAGGGTACAATGTATATGATTGAGAAGTATAATGAACACTGTCCTTTTAAATCTCTTCATGTTCTTGTTATTTACTGGTCCTTTAAAACAACGCTCGGTGCCCTTAATTATGTAATACATAATAGTTGGCTTCAGCCTAATATTACGTTATTGAATCCAAGAATGACACGGAAAAAAAAAGATCCATGCAGCCGACGCACTGTTTTCAAAGTGAGGACAGCCTGATGAGAAATCCTCCGAGGAAAAATCACAACGGGGACTGAAACAGATCCTTCTTTTTCTTTTTTTTCTTCTTTATTTTTTTTTCTCAGCAACAGAAGGTATCAAAAAATGAGCCTGATGAAAAAGACAACATTTCTCTCGCTTTCCTTTTTCTGATCTTTCTGTAGCCCAGAGTGCTAATCAGCCTGTCAATCTCTAATTAAAGAACAGCAGTGTCAGGCAGAAGAGAGCCCCGCTCGCTGAATGTTAACTAGGAAAGGGGATTTTGTGCCCGGCAGGAACAGCGAGGAGCGTGCTTCCAGCAGCATTTCTTGTGTGACAGCGGTGAAACCCTTTGGTTCCTCCCAGCTCCTTGTTGCAGAGTGGTCGCCTATAGCAGAATGGTCACCTATAGCAGAGTGGATGCCTACAGCAGTGTGGCTGCCTATAGCAGTGTGGTTGCCTTTAGTGCAGCTGGGGAGCTGGGGATTGCCATCTTCCCATAGCAGCAGAAGGGCTGAGCTCTGCTCAGGAGCCAGGATGAGCCCCAGGATGTGTGCATCCCTCTGTAGCGCAAAAATGGAGAGGGAAAGAATTTTTTTCCTGATTTTGGATAAGGTTGGAGGGATGCAGGCCTGGGGCTGGCTTTAGAGAAGGACTGGGAGCAGCACTGCAGCAAGCAGGACCAGCACCAGGCATGCTGGAGCAGTCCTGGTAGCAGTGGGGCAGCAAAGCAATTGCTTCCCCCCTTGCCCACCACCCTGCAGCGGACTGGGTGAGCCCCCAGTAGGGATGCCCGGCCAGCAGAGAGCACTTGGTGCTGCTCAGAGAGGTGCTGGAGCTGTGCAGGCCCCACAGTGCCTGCCAGGGCCGAGCGCTGCGCGGGGCAGCTCCGGCTGGAGCTGCTGCTCGGGGCTGCGAGCTGGTCCCAAACTGTCTGCAGGATGACATTTCCAAATTTGCTAACCCAGCACTGGAAATCATCCGTTTCTAGCGTATAGACCGCATGTAAAAATTGTTTTCACGGCATAGAAAATGCAATACAAATCCTATCATTTCGGATCTGATTTTTTTTGTTTTATATTGCTCGCAGGGACTGCACAGTTTGGATTCAGCTAATCAAGTAGAAGTGTTTACAGAGTCCTCTGTGTGTCCTCAGGCTTGAGATGCTACCACAGGAGTAAAAGACAAAGCTGCTTTTCTATTTTTAGCAGACGGCCTCTCCTAGGCTTGCCCCCTCTCAGAAAAGCTCCCGTCCGTAGGCTTGTATGGATCAACTCAGATGAGCTCCTGGTTAGCCAGAGGAGCCCACCATTCCTGGAGCTGTGTGCTTCCTTCAGAGGCTTCTGGTTCACGGGTCTGCACCTCCCTGGGCCCTGCTGTCACGCCAGGAGGTGCCACCGCCGTGGTCATCCCAGGCAGGCTGCCCTCATCGGGCCTTCAGCCATGGAGCGGGATGGGGGGTGAGCACCTCGCTGGGGCCGTCTGAAAGCCCCTGCTGCACTGTGATGATGCAGCCCCATCACGAAGCTGCTGCTGTCACAGGGCCCAGGGACTCAGGCAGCTGTTCCCAATCAGTGCCTGGTGGTTAATTCCACATTTACCTGCGTGGCACACTGACATCCTCACTGAGGGCTGAGGGTGGGGACGACTCCTGGCTGCTTTGGCACCCACCAGTGTAGGTGGAACAAGAAAAGCATAAATCTGGGTGCCCCACAGCCGGCTGAGCCCTTACAAGCTGTTCGCTGAGATTTGGGGCTGTTCTTGTCCCAGAATTGGCTCTAGTTTGGTATCAGAGCCAGAACTGCACTCGTTTCAGAGCCAAGAAAAAAGCTTTTCTCTCACATCCCGTCCTTACCTCCTAGCTGCAGTCATCCCGCTGCCGTCTGCGGAGCTCGGAGTGAGATGCCCACAGGGCAGGTGGTGGTGAATTCACCCATTTTTAATAAATAGATTTTAATTAACTTTTTTAAAAGTCCAGCTCATCCCAATTAGTGGAGGGTGACTGCATTTGTTCTCTCTGAGAGTGGGAGAGAAAGTGCTGTGTTTTCAAGACCATCTGCTCATGAATCCTTAAAAAAAAAAAAAAACAGAGAGGAAAACAAGCGTTAGCCAGAGGCAGAGAGGGGTGAGGGCATCCTGGCAGCCGGCCAGGCCCAGGCGCTTTGGGGCTGGGGAGCGCTAACGAGGTCGCTGTGGGAGAGGGGACGTGGCTGCCTGAAGGAGCGAGCACTGGCAGCCTCCATGTGAGGGGTTGGCAGCCCAGCGTGGGTGAGGCCTGGCACCTCCAGAGAGGACCTGTGTTGGGATGCTTTTCCAAAGGGAGGGGAGGCAGGAGGCAGGGGTTGCCCTCAGGGTGCACACAGTGTGGTCACAGGAGGTGGCTGTGGGGCTGGGGGAGGCCCCGTGCCCAGGGGGCCTGCGGGATGGCTGTGGGGCTGTCCTGGAGCCACTGTTCTGCTGCTGCTCCGTTCCCTGCAGTGTGAACCACAATGACCACGCTTTGTATGTCCACACTTACTTCATTTCCTTTCCTTCAGAATGATCCCCCACCTCCTGTTTCTGGTCTGAAGTCAGGCCGGGCAGCTTTGGGAGCTGCAGAAGGACCAAAATCTTATTTGGTCACTGTTTCTCTGCACCCTGCAAGGAGAAGCGGGCCCTGGCTGGGAGCAGTGGCTCACACGGCCTCATTCTCTGTGCCCTCCAGGGAGACGATATCTTGGACCGCAGCTCGGAGCTGATCTACACGGGAGAGATGTCCTGGATTTACCAGCCTTACGGACGGAACCAGCAGCGCGTTTTCTTCCTCTTTGATCACCAGATGGTTCTCTGCAAGAAGGTAAGGACGTCCAGGGAGAAACAGCACTGCTAAGGACGTGCTGGGGACAGGCTTGCCATTCCAAAGTGGTTTTTAGGGCAAGGTGGCTGTTAGCTACATGTGCAGAGGAGGACATGGAGAGTGCTGCATGCTAGAAACACCGAGTTACATGGTGCTGAGTATAACATGACAGAGGGATTTTGATGTTAGTAGCAAATGCAGCCTCTACTTGTTCATACCATGTTTTTTTCTCATGTACCCCTTGTTTTGGCTCGTTGCCTCACTTCTACTTTTGGGCTTTGGCTGCAGTGTATGATCTGGGATTAGCTAGCCCTAGAATTTCTGTGTGAACTCCGAAGCCTGGCACTTGGGCACAGCTCAATTACTGTATTAGAATGATGGTTGCTGCCTCTTGAAACAACATCAGGCAGCAGCCCGGTGTGTAGCAGAGTACATGTGCTGCCACTCAGTGAAATGCATTTCAAGCCTCATCTTCATGCAGTTGCTGTGCTGGTTTGTAGAGGTTGTCTCTGCCGTCAAACCCACCATAAAGGTAAGAGGAAGGTAGCCAAGAACTAATGTGTGGCAGTATTAATAGCAACAGATGAGCTGTGGTTTGGAGCAGCTGTGTTAGGCAGCAGCATCCTCGCTGCATTGCCACAGTGCCACGGAGCTGCTCCCAGCTCATCGTTAGCACCATGGCTGCTGGGAGCACAGGGACAGAGCTCCCAAGTGCTGGGTGCTGTGGCTGTTTGTGCCGTAGCTATGCCAAGCTCTGTGCAGACGGAGCTCCCTGGGCCAGCTGCAGATGCAGCCGAGCACCCAGGGCTGCGTTCCTGCCACATCCGATGGGCTCAGGTTGCTGACGGGACCTGCGCAGGCCCCTGGGAGCACCCGCGGCTGCAGGAAGCCGTGGGCGGGCGTGGGTGGCTCCTGAGTCACTGCTCCGCTGCCCGCTGCCGCGCGGCTCTGCCCTGCGCCTTCGGTGGGTGGCACTTTCTTCTCCTGAGTCATGGTTGACTGAAATTTTGCCTTCTGGAATGCGTGCACTTCTCCCCACCCCCTGCTGTTGTGCCTCTAACATCTTTCCTGTCTCTGTTAAAAAAAACACAGCAACAATAACGAAGTCAGATGCTCAGAGAGCTGTCAACACGAGTCTGCAAATATGCAGCTGGGTTTTAAGTTTTTAATCTTGACCTCCTAAACTTTGATTGTGAGCCTGAATGTCTGACTCACAAGGCGGAATCCAGGCTGGGGTCTGCTCCGGAGGGGGCTGAGCCTTCCCTCTACCCCCAGGAAAACCGGAGCTGGGATTTCCGCAGCCATCAGAAGGAGCAGAGAGCACTCGGTGTTTCTCAGCTGGCTCTGGGGGCTCGGGGGTGGGATCAGTATGCAAACAGCGTTACTGTGACACTGTCCTCTTCCCTCATGTGTTCCAAAGGCACTGTGTGGCAGTGTCACGCAAGCGGTGCCATCGCAGGGAAGCAGCCTGCAGATCTGAGCGAGCTCAGCAGCAGCGCGGTGGGTCTGGGTGTTGCTGCCTCCATGGCAGGGTCGGGCAGGGGGGCAGAACTCATCCACAGGGGCTGCTCCAGGTTGTGTTGTCTCCTCCTGCACCTGCTTTTCCAACACCAACTGCAGGTTTTGTTTTTCAGAGTGATGGGGTAGGAGGGGTTACACCTGGACTATCCCATTGTGATGGAGTTTTCCTTGAATGTTGTTAAGCATTGTTCAAGGTCAGAATTCAGGGGAGCGTTAGCTCACGTTTTTGGGTTGCATATTCTACATAAAATAAATGGGACTGATTTATAGCCTGTGTCGTTCTGAGCCTGTGTCAGGCTCTGCCGTTACAGATCGCAGCCATCTGGCAGGGTGACCTCCACGCCAGCGCTGGGGCTCAGGATCCTCGGGCTTTCTTAGCAAAGCAGCACTGGCAGCGAGGTGCAGAAGGCAGGGGTCTGCAGGGCGCTGGTGCTCCTCTGGCCAGGGTGGGCAGAGCACAGCGTCTCGGGGCTGTCTGCAGCACGGCGATCAAAGTGCACGAGAGTGGCACATGCCTTGCGATGTGCTTTGGTGTCCCACTTGCACAAGCCCTCAGGGAAGTGAAGTTGCTTGAGTCCAGAAGGCCAAGGCAAAAAGCTGAAGTTTCAGCTTTTCCAGAAGGTCTGAGTCCAGACCAGCCCGGGGCTGCCAGCTCCTCTGCCTTGTGAGCAGGGACAGCAGAGTCCTTAGAGGCTTCCAAAGCAGCCGAGGGAACAGGACTGCTGGTCCTCCAGGCATGGGCAGTGAGAAGGTGCACGAGCACCCTGCTCATGTTCTGTTCGTGATCTGCCTGGGGTTTGTTTGGTCTTTGAGCCTGATCAAAATTTTCAGCTTTGGTACCGCTTCCAGTGGCACACCCCAGTGAATCTTCCTCTGCAGGAAACCTTCTGCATGTGCGGCTTTCCTTCTGCTATAATAAATGAGTACGTGTGACATGTTCTTAATGGTGACACAGTCTGCTTGAGGATATAGATCTGTTTTCAGATTCTGGTAGTTGAATTTAACCTGTTTATTGGTCAAAAGAGATTTTTAATATAAGTGAAGAACTAAAACTTCTTATTTAAATATATCTGAGATGCATCAGTTTGATGAACGCATGCTAGATGTGCTGGGAGGCTTTAGGAAGACAAGAGCATATTCCCAACAAGGTCTCCCACCCTTTGGGCCTCCCCCGCAGCTCTCTGCCCATCATCCCACCTTCGTGACCTGCAGAAGTTTGCAGCTGCTGCAGCTCCGTGCTCTCAGCTCCCTGAGTCAATGCATATGGATTCGGTGGTTTGGCAGATTCTGATTCCTGAGTTTTGGATGGAGCAGATACCGTTTGATTTCATAAGCTCTGTGACAGTTTTGGATGTTGGTATTCTCTGTCGTTTGCTTTGTACTCAGCTGTGTACAGAAGTTTTCTCACCCTGGGCTCAGATAGCTGCTGCTGGGTCGTGCAGTGCTCCATGAAAGGATTTTTGTGTGGCAAAAACTGGCTGGGATGCACATCACCCCCTTGGCTGAGGCGATGTGGCCATGCTGGGGAGCTGTGAGGATGGCTTTGTTTTGGCTGCCGCGTCCTGTGTGTGCTCTGAAGGCAAGGCACACTCTCAGCCACCATCCTTGTTTCCATTGCTCACGTGCTGGGCCGAGTTTGTTCCATACAGACATACGGCCTGGGAGGGTTTCAGCAGGACTCTGCCCTATGCTCCCAAGAACTGCCATGTTTCTTTTTCCTGCTGATCCACTTGGTGTTGCCCATGCTGAAGGGATGGGTTGTGGGCCACGGCTGTACCTGCAGGACCCGGCTGTCTGCTCTCAGTAGCACTTAGTGTACTTCCCATGAACTCCTCTCTGCTTTGAACACGACCTACTTTCCAGAAGCTTTGCAATCCCTCTCTTTCTGTTGATGTCTGAAGACGCTGTAAGGTTGTGGGGTGCTTTTGAACATCTGGCCAAGACGTCCCCAGGAGGGAGGCTGGCTCTCAGGGTGGCTCTTCCCAGGTGCCCCGCGGTCGCTCCCTGCCTGCTGTGCCTGCAGATCAGCAGAAAATGCAAATTTGCTCATACCCTCATGCAAAGATGCCTTTGGAAAGGAAGAGGGGAATAAGCTGTGTGGGAAGTAAGCGCTGGCCCCAGAGTGGTGTTCCATATGTCTGTGATCAGGAAAGAAGAATACATATTCCAGAATGCTCACTGAAATTACCATGAAGTCAATCCTTGATGACGTTAGCATTAAAAGATGGTGCCTTAAAGGCACAGGGTCTGCTTTCCTTGTCAACCTGAAGTTGAGAGACCTTGGCATAGAGACACTTTAAGTTTGCAAATCATAGTACTTAGCACCCAGGCGTGTGCCACACAGCGTTAACTACGATCAGAGCTTGTGGTGTTGGGGGATGCTCCAGGTTCTTATCATACAATAGATGAACATCTCCTTTTTTCTGCTCTGGGTAATGGTTTGGATTTCCCCCCAGGCCGCAGAGTACTGTGGCATTAGGCTGGAGAAGACAGCACGCAGTGAGGGTTAACAATGCTTCTGCTCCAAACGATGCTTTCCTGTCACCCGCGGTGGAACAGCCCTCGGTGGGGCTCCGTGTTGCGTGTTTGCTGACAGCACTGAAAGATCAGTGACTGCAAGCAACACATTTAGTTTTCATTTGCACTTTTTATGTGTCTCTCGTAATCAAGATGCAATGTAAACTCCCGCTTGTGGCTTCTTGCTATTGCTGTCTTCCCTTGAGCTCCCGAGCAAAGCAGGTTGGATGAGAAGCGAAATGGGACCGGTTTAATAGCCCAGCCAGCCAGCCAGAAATAGCTGTGCTGTAGGAGACAGAGTAAATAAAATAATCCTGTCAAACTCCATTGCAGTTCAAGTTTCCAAACAGGAAGATAAAAGAGACGTTTCTGAGTGCGTTTAGTGGAAGGAGGTCTATTCCCGTAGCACTCCTGCTAAAAACACGGCGGCAATCTTTGCACCACCGCAGCAGCACTGCTTTCATTGCAGGCTCAGTAGGGCTCGCAGGGCTGGCTGAGAACCTTGTCTGCAAGCACAGAGCAGCACGGGGACACTTCCTGTTACTTCCACTGGTTTTCTCACCCACAAAGAAAATTTGACTTTTGCAGCACCTCCCACCCTTGCTCTTTCGCTCCCAGTAATGCAGAGCCTGCGACGTGCCATACTCCAAAGAAAACACACCAGGGCTGAGGATGGCTCATCCTGCACCCATCTCTGTCAGCCCCTCCACAAACAGGGAGCTGGCCATGAAGGACGAATTCCTGCAGCTGGCAGAACGCATATGAAAGGTGGTTATGAGGAGGTACTTCAACTTTCAAAACATTCCTTTTACCGTTTGCTCAAAGCAGCCCTGGATGCATGTGCTCAGTGACCCTTTGCAGGGCTGTGCATGTGCTCATCATGCACCTGAGCGCAGTGCTGCAGGAGGACCCGTGTTGCTGTGCTGCCCCGGCCACAGCAGCCCCCAGCACTCTGCACTGCAGCAGGTTCTGCTGGGACATGGTGGGTGGGCGGGCAGAAAGCAGCAGGGCCAGCCCGATGTGGGACACCTGCAGCCCAGGGCAGGAGAATGCTCTATGTTGTTCTTGCCAATTGAATGGTGAAATCCAGAAAGGGCTGCATTTAGGGACTCTTTCGCAGTCTGTGTTTTCTGTTCTCAATAAGGAACAGGTTTAGCCTACTCATGTAACTATATAGATATGCAAGATGCTGTACAGCATTCTCTGTGCCTCATTTATCGCTCTTGGAATTATGGTGGGTGTAAATCTGGCCCACGAGCAAAACCTCAAAAGCTGAGAATGCAGCCCTGCTGCTGCCATGTCCTGCCAGCAGCACGACTCCAAGCCCTGGGAAGAAAGGAGAGAAGCCAGGGGGTTGGCTGCAGAAGGGCTTCCCATCCCTTCCCAACCCTTCCCATCCCTTCCACAGCTGTCAGTGCTTTGGAAATGTGCTCGCCTCGCTGCTTTACATCCAGCGTGACTGGGCTTTAGGTGGAGCAAGGCATGAAAATGCCACTGATGTTCCCCTAAATACATTGAACAAAAATAGCATTTCCACATAAATGCTTTCGGCTCCAGTCCTCCCCCACTCGGAGCCCACACTGCAGCTCCATGGAGCTGGCAAGGATGAATCAAGCAGCTCTTTCCAAACTCCGGAGACAGACATTGCTGAATAATTTGGCAGGAATCTGCCGACCTCCCCAGCACAGCTGTCCTTGTGCAGGAAGAGTTACGTAAACCCAAACTCAGGGCTGGGCTCCGCATGGCAGCCCCTGGGGAAGCTGCTGACTGGCAGCTCGGCCCATGCTGGGGAGCGCCCAGGGGCTGTGGCACCGGCCTCCATCGCTCACCGCGCACCCGTTCACCATGAGCAGCCCCCATGCCCCTTCAAGGCCGGCTCAGTCCAAACCATGGTGTCTGATGGGGCGATAACGAAGTTCACAGCCAACGGCTTGCAACCATTCAGCAGGGCTTAGATTTATTTTCTGATATCAGGAATGTTTAGGGCAAAGACCTGGAAAAGGGTTCATTGAGTTTGGACAGAGCAGAGGCCCCGCACTCTGTGCAACACAGCAAGAAGGGTGCGTGGCCGTCCCACGGCAAGAACCAGCCCGCAGCGGGGTTGGGTGAAAGGAATGAATGCTGAGGAGAGCCGTGTCCTGAGCGTTCCTGGCAAGCAGGCTGTGCTGCTTTCTTCAAAGGGTCGCTTTAAGGTAAATTAGATTTTAAAAATGTAGGCGCTGAATCTTTTTTTAAAAAGCCAAAGAACGTTGAAAGCCCTTATGACTAAAGATACCCAAAGACATGGCGAAGTGGCAGCGTGCCATGCTCTCATTGCTCACGGCAGGCTGGGCAGAGAGAGGATAGAGAGCAGGCAGGCAGGAAAATCAGGATGAATTTCAGGAGTACATTGAAGAGCCCTGCTCGCGCCCTCTGCAAACCCCATCCTGCGTCACAGCCCCTGCCCAGGCCGGCGAGAGCTCACTGCACAGGAGGCTCAGGCCCACAGCTGAGTTCAAAACACAGCTCAGCCTTTTCCAAACTAGGGGCTGGTGTCTGGGCGTCATTATTTGGTGTCTGGGCATCTTTATTGTGGACCCTGCTTTAGTCTGTTCCCAATTTCAGCATCAGCTCTTCACCATTCATTGACTGTTTCAGCCTCCGCTGTTCACCAGCTTGCAGTTTCCTGCTCGGCAGGGTCTCTTTCTACAGCCTCATCCCTGAATCCCCGTTCCCCTTCGATACCTGAAGATCCCACCAACTTCTAGGGCAGCCTGCATGATTGCTGCTTCTCACACTGAGCACACTGCTGCCCCATCGGCATTGCATTTCCACCGCTCACTGTTCGGGGCAAGCCCTGGCCGTGCTGTCTCTGCACATACACAGTGCAGTGCCCGCAGCCTTCCAGCCCCATGCGCGTGTGCGAGGGCTGCTGCTTGTTCTTGCAAGGCTTTCGGCTGGTAAAAACGGCCATCAAGGGCTTTGGGCTGGTAAAGAAATGCCATTAAGGGCTTTGGGATGGTGAAAGGCCATCAAGGGCTTTCTGTGTGTGTCTTTCACAGATCACTTATTTCCAGCTCCCAGTTGTGTTCAAAAGACCCAACTGCACCCAGCACCATTGGAATGTGCAGGGTTTAGGTGAGCAGGAGTGCAATGAGAAATGTGTAGCAGATTATTCTGGGGTTGGCATCTTTTATATTGTCAGTTCATAGGGGGATTGAATGACTCATGGCTGGAAATGGCTCTTTCTCTACAGATGATTTGTTTTATGCTTGAGAAGTAAAGTGAGACCTAGCACAGAGTAAACCATGGCACGTGAAAAAAATGGGACATCCTCAAATCATAATGCTTCTTAGGACCTCGCAGTCTCTCCAGGCATGCCACCCACCAGATCCATCTGTATATTGCCTGTATATTCCTATAGGAGGAGTATCTGAAACATGTGAAAATGGCTGTGTGCAGATGCAGGAACCCACTGCCTGGACACGCACCAGGCCAGGTCCTCTCCAGAGGCTGCATGGGGAGCAGCCAAGGATCCATTGCGTTCCCCAGCACCCACAGCTCAGTCTGCAGAGTCCTGTACTGCAAGAAGCGTTGGAGTTGCTGGGAGCCTGCCCACCGCAGTGGATCCCAAAAGCACAACTGCTTTGTGTCCCTCCAGCTCCCCTTAGACCTTACCCAGTCCCGTGCCTCACCAGTGGGACCACTAGTGGAGGCAGCACAGGATCTTGGTACCAGAAAGGAGCCTTGTGGGCTCCTTCCAGGCAGAACTCACCCCACACCTTGCCCTCCATAGCATGAAACACGCATGTGCTTTTTTCTACCAGAGACGACAGCCCTGTGCTGAGGAGTGTGGGCATCCAGTGCGAGCAGGCAGCTCCCCAGTGCTCAGCTCCGCCCTGTGATGGAAGGGGAAATTTCTTCCTGCTTAATCTCTTCAATAGCTTCTAGTTCTGAAGCCATTTTGCGGGCAGATTGCCCTCCTTGTGATTAATATTCTCTTTGCTCGGCAGCAGCAGGGGGCTCCTGCAGGGCACGGCACAACCCCTGCATGCGAAGGCTGCAGGTCCTGGCAGCAGGAAAACATGATGGATTAGAGCTAGGGAGCAGGAGAAGCAGCACTGCAGACCAGCAGTAAGAGTTACTGAACAGTCAGATTCACAGGTGCAATCCTTTATCCAGATGGCTATATCTGGTGTAATAATGTGGGGGTAGGTGCATAATTCATCATGGAAGCCACATAGTAACATCAGATTTTCCAGTTAAAGACCAGCTCAGTTTCCTGATGACGGGCACAAGGCAGAGTGAGGACAGCAAAGCATCGGGGTGGAAGCAGGACCCCCCCAGAGCACTGCCACAGCACTTTGAACTGCAAAGCTCTGAGAAAGCAAACGCAGAGAGCAGAGTCGTGCAAGGTTTATGTAATGTGTCACAACTTCATTTTATGCTCCCATCAAAATTTTTTTTTTTGCTTCATTTTTTTCTTGTAGATTGTTAGTACATATTATGTGAACAGACTGCAGAGCATTTTATTCAGAAGAGTTTAATTAACCTCAGCTAGAGAAAAGAATGTACAGAAGCTGTAGGGTAAAAAAAAAAAAATCATATTTAGACAAATAAGTGCAAATGACCTAAATGCATCAATTTTCTTAAGAGCCATGCAATGCAGTCTGGATGCAGTCTGCAGAGACTGCAGGTCTGTGTCACTGCTCCTCGTGTTTGCTGTCCTGGTCCATCCCTTGGGGCTTCCCTCATGCTGCCCCTCAGGTCCGTAACAATCCTACCTGCTCTCCTCCCTTTGCTTCTCCATCTGTCGCCTTTCCCTTAGACATCATCACCATGCAGAGCTGGGAGGGACCCCAGGAGACCAGCTATTCCCTTGTAGGATTACGTGCACTCAGATCTTCTCTGACGGATGTTTGTCTAACTTTATTTTTTAAAATCTCCAAGGAATGCTGTCTCAAGACTTCCCTATTTCCTCTGTTTTAGTGCTTAGCTACTCTTATAGCTAGAAAGAGTTTTTTCCAAGTATCTAATCCTATTCTTCTTCATAGTAAACTAAGCCAAGCCACCGTCAAAATGAAGAATAACTGATCTCTTCAAAGAAGCTTTCACATTTTTGGAACACTGATAGCACATTTCCTTTTTATTTATACTCTTTCTAGATTCAACAGCTCTATTTCTTTGGCCTTTCCCCACTGATCAGAATTTCAGAACCTTTTTTTTTTTTTTTTGTCTTTTTACATTTCCTTGCACTTATTTAACACTAATTTTTTTTTGGTGTGGCATCCAACATCAGTCAGCATGAACCAGCTGGTCTTCGTGCTGGCTCAACTATAGCCAGGATGCTAGCTAATGCTATCCTAATATAGCCAGCATGGAAACTAAACTAATTTCCATAGTTTAATAGTTTCTTCCTGACTCTCCTGTATGGTATCCCTGGAATAACTGGGAGTAGTGCCGGATGCTGTCCCAGCTGCAGTTTCTGCTGTCCCCTAAGCCTGAGCTCCTTTGCACAGTGCAGCTACCTCGATAGCTGATAAATCTCCATTTGTGTGCACATATTTGCTTTGTCCTCCTGACATGTAGTACTTACCAGTCCATTTAGGCAATCTGTTTTCACCCTCCACCACACATCTGTTTTCCTTTATCTTGTGTGTACTTGTTTGGCTCAGCTTACGTGCTGGGAGAAAAGAAAAAGATAGTCCTGTGCTGGGCAGAAAGGGTGTGCAGAGCAACGGGGCACATTTCTCTGCGCTGCCACGGGCTTTCTGTCTGCTTCTGGCACAGACTGCACAAAGCAGCACTGCTTTCATTTCCTGCATTTGTCCCGAATGTTGATTTTCTTGTCCACATCCATAGGAAGCTCTTTAAAACAGGGGCTTGGCCTTGTTTGCCAATCCGTGCAGCCCAGATGAATTCCTGACTTTTGTTGACATTTATTGTGTTGTCATCTAAGTGCATTTGAAGATGCCCGTGCTTGACAAAGGAGCTAAGTAATACGTTTTTCTTTAAGAGCTATAGGAACATATGTGATAAAATATCTGTGCATCAAATAATTATTATGGTTCCAATACTATGGAAGATTTAGTCCATTAGTAAATAATATCCATTGATTAAGTGTAGGCACAGAGGGAAGAAAGGAGAAATAGTAGGAGACACCTAACCCATTGCATGTGATGGTATGCAGGTACAGTTATCAGTCTGCTCCATGGACTGAGCTGTCCTGATCCAGGTGTACACAAGCCATAGGCAGACATGGGCTATTCACTAGGATGTTTGTGGGCTCTACCACTGGGAAAAATAAAAGGTCCCTTGAAATCTTGGGGTACCCGTGCTGGAGTTCATAGCGGGTGGGTGGGAATGGTCCTTCTTGTATGGAGGCAGGAAAGGAATGCTCAGGTGGCACTGAGACAGCCGCTCGGTCACGGCACTTAGGGCTGGCTCTGAGCTCCCTGTACCCCTGCATGGCTCTATCCTCCTCCTCTCCGTGCGTTTCTCTCCTTGGGGCCTCCCCTCCTGGGGCTTTTCTCCAGCAGCAGGTTGCTGCTGGGCTGGAGGCTGAGCTCTGGGGAGGCCGATGGAAGATGATTCATTTCTTCTCGTTCTTGAGAAGTTTATTCTCAAAACAAAAGTAAAAGCGGCAGGCAGGAGCTCAGCGCTTGCTGTCTTTCCCCAGTTCCCCATGTGCTTATTTAATGCTCAAGGACGAAGCTGCGGCGTTCCTTCTTTGTGTGTTTTTTGCAAACAGTCTCAACAGCTGAGCTCGTTCTTTCCTGCTATTGCATTTTCGCCAACAATAATATTCCGTGGGGCCATTTCGTTTCCAAAAGCACTTGTTTGATGCCATTATCTCCCTATTGCTCCTTCAGTAACTCCTAGGCAACGCCGCTACCTTCACACCCGATGCCCAGCAGCACCTGCACAGCCCGGCAGCACCGCAGCAGCCCCATGGAAGGCAGCGGCTGTCGGCTGCAGCCTGGGAAGGGAAACGCGTGGAGCTGCTCGGTCAAACGTGTGCAGACCTATTCCCTCTGGAAGTGTAACAACTGCACGAGACTTTATCAGCAGTCACTTAGCACTAGCTGTTAATGATAGCTCATAATGTTTGCTAAACAAAAATTGAAGCGATAAGAGGGGAAAAGAATGCATTTAATATGTGCCAGAAAAAAGCTGATACACAGAGTATTGTATTTTCAGCACCAGATGAAAAGGAGGGTTGTGATTATTTATTTTCATAACATTTTCATGAACAAATCTCTGTATCGTCATGAATATTGCACAAAAAATATGTTTGATCCTACTTCACCTATCTCACAAGGACAGTCTGTTTTGTTCTGGAAGTTTTCAACAGCAGCGAGTTCTCTGTGAAGAGAATTTGTGGGTATAACTAATTTAAGGAGCACATCTTTTTTTCCAATGAGATTTGTTATCGAGTTTCTTGAGAACGTGGTGAAGATGAATGCTGTTTCTAAGAACTAGTCCAAGGCTAAAATGTAAAGCAGCGCACGGTATTGATTTAATTGAACGAGGTTAGTGATGCTTTACAGCCTTTTCTTAGCATTTCAGTGGGGACAGAGGAAGAGGAAAGAAGCAGTTTTCCAAATTAGGGCAATGTAGAAAACTTTTACCTATTGCATGTTCAGCCTGAAATATCCTTCTCTTCTGTTTTGGACAGCATCACTGCTCAAAGCCCACATACTAGAGGAAGATATCTGTGCAGTATGCTAGTTAATCGATTTTTTCCTCCCTATAGAGCATTTCAGAGGAGGGAGCCAGAACTGAAAGACTCCAAGCTCCTGGGCAATGCCCCGTCTCATGGCAGCTAACCCTGCCGGGCAGATCCGTGAGCAAGTTCGCTGAAAAACTATGATATCCCATTTACTTTTTGAGATTAATGATTTGTTTAAGATAATACCTACTGCAAAAAAGCCTTCACTCCTAAACCTTGAGTAAATAAATGCTGTATATTGATCTTTTTCCTCTCAAATGAATCCTTTGACATAACATCTATCTTTAGGCACTTTCAAAAATCAAGAAGTATTTAAGTTAAACTAATGTAATACACCTAAATATTGGCTTTTTAGAATGGGAAGAGGAAAGCAATCTTAAGGCTATGTTTCTGAGTTTAAGTTTTTAAATGCTTATGTCTTGTAACTTGAAACACCTTCCCTGGTCATGATTGTATATAATTAATACTCTGTTTTCTGATGGTCATTTTTTGTTATCTGTTCTGTTAAAGAGTCCAATGCTCCTGTTACACCAGTATAAATCAGGAACAGTTCCATGAAAGGCAGTACAAAATGTGATGGGCAAAGCCAAAATAAGCATGAAGAGGAAAAGGGAAAAACAGGATGGTGTCTGTCTTTTACCACAATTCATCAGCACCACAATTTTCACACCTGTGATTGAGCAGTTGACACAACAGCTCTCAGAAGATATTTTTTTAGTGCTGCGTCTCCTTCTGCCGTTCCCCTGCTGCTGTGAACCCGCAGCCGCGCTGCTTCGGTGGCAGAATTCATGGCAGCAGCTCTGCCTGCTCTGCTGCCAGCACAGGCACTGGGCATGCCCCAGCCTGGGGAACCGCGGGGTTCTCATCCAAGTTCTGAAAAAATAGCGAAGGCAATAGTTTCTTTTCCCTTCCCAACGGAGAGAAGTGAGCTCTTGCTGAAAAACAAGGAGGCAGCAATGATCAATTTAGAAAGCAGATGATGATGAGCAGGTTTGGTCACAAGGGTTATGAACATCACAGAGGAAAAAAGCAAATATTTAAGCTGGATCAAGAGGTTAAAACCAGGTTATAATGGGAAAGAGTTTGAGAGTTCTTTGAACAGAGAATCGGGCTGAGTTTCTCACCAATGAATTGTGTAACAGTGGGAAGTCAGTGCCAGGGAGAATTGGCAGAGACCCATCTCCCCTGACACCCAGAGCAGGTCTGGAGAAGGGAGACCCAAGTCTGCACTGCCAAGCAGGCACAAGCTGATTTCTCGAGGTTTATTTCTCCACAAAGCCTTTTCTTGCAGCACAGGAATCCCATCAGGCCACTGGCTCCTGTCATATGGAGCAGGAGTGGCACCTTACGCTCAGTAAGAAGGCACTAAGCCCATGGTAAATGATGGAAGGGTATTGCCTACTCAAAGGCATTTTTTCATTCCTGTAAGCAAAATTTTGCAGCATGAGGATTTGTATTTTGTTCTTTTTGCTCTATGATCTCCCCTATTCATCCAGTCAGCAGCAAATATATTCACAGCAGATGAGGCTGGAAGACTCTGACCATGTTTCACCATTGCTTCTTTCTTTTCTTCAGCCCTCCTGTGAATTCCCTGCTGAGTGCAGGCTCTGTAAGGATCTGACGATCAGCCCATCTCTGCTTTTGTCTCTGCAGGACCTGATACGAAGAGATATTCTGTATTACAAAGGTCGCATAGACATGGATAAATATGAAGTGGTAGATATAGACGATGGGAGAGATGATGACTTCAATGTCAGCATGAAGAATGCCTTCAAACTTCATAACAAGGAGACTGAGGAAATGCACTTATTCTTTGCCAAGAAACTGGAGGAGAAGTTGCGATGGCTCAGAGCTTTCAGAGAAGAAAGGAAGATGGTAAAAGAAGATGAAAAGATAGGTGAGGAATATGAAATGGATCTGAAACAACATCTGAGATTGTTGGTAATGCTTAATTTAGCCCCAACTGTTGGAGAAGCCCATATTTTTATTAATTGTAGCAGTACAGTTAAACCTTGTTCAGATGTCCTCAGCTGCTCTCACTGCCATGAAATAGTCTCGTTCCTGTTCAGTTACTGGTATTTTTGGCCCTCAGTGAGCAAATTCTGCCCATAGTTTCAAGCCTGGACCTCCAGGGCTACGTGCGAGACAGAACTCTTGGGCCACCTGACCCAGAGTCACCTGGCTGCCTCATTTCTGCCCTGGCTGTGCACGTCCTGTGTGGGGCAGGGAGGCGGCAAGTTGAGGACTGATGAGCCGTGCCCTTCCCTCAAGCATCAGCCCAGAAATTGACTGCAGCCAGCGTCAGTTCAGGCTCAGCTTGTGTTGCTCAGCTGTAAAGCACTGGGCATATTTATGCTACTGTATGTAATAATGAAAAATAATAATGGGTCTAATCTTACTTTCCATACAGACCCTGCACAAGTGAGATTATAAGGAGGCCTGTCCTTTCAGGGAAGATTTGCTTTTCACTGAAACACCTTCCCGTACACACAGCTCGCTGGGAGATGCTTTGCCACCTAGGGAGCTCTGTGTTTGCCAAGCAGTGCAGAAAATTCCCCCCTCCCCAAAAGAAAGAGAGGCTTTGTAAGCAACCTTCTGAATTGTATTTGCCGTGTTCCCTTTTTCAGGCTTTGAAATTTCTGAAAATCAAAAGCGGCAAGCGGCAATGACAGTAAAGAAAGTCAGTAAGCAAAAAGGTAACCGGCAACACGCACTGTGCCTGGTGATGTGAGGGTGGAGCGGGCTGGGCTGAATCCTGCTGGGCTAGGATCCAGTGTCTCCCTTCGATTTCCCTCTCCCCTTTCTCTTTTTTATAAAATACCGTTTGTGCTTTGTATCCTTTCTTAATGTATTTGTGGGCCAAATTAATCTCTGGTCTGATGTGGCTGAAGCCAGTGGAATTTCACCAGAGATGAATTTGACCTCGTGTCTCCAGTCTGATGTCCAGAAGCTGTCCCTGGGGGCAGAAATCTTTCTCAGTTGTTTATCTCAGGCTGAGATGGGAGTGAGTGCGGAGATGTGTAGGTGTTTTGCTAATTCCCAAAGTGTCTCCCATAAGAAAAAAAAGAATGATGGCTAAAATACTGGATATGGCAAGGGACCTACCCCTTTCCTGCATTTGGAAAGGGGATGCTCGTGATTCTTGGGGCTACCTACAGCTTTTAAAGGACAGCACAGTAGCATCAGCTTTAGGAAGGAATGTACCTTGGTAAAGACGTTATACATCTCTAATGTCTGCTTCATTTCCCCACCTAGGCAGACTACAACCAACTAATAAATGCCATGCTAGACATTAAAGAGCCTCAACTGGCAAACCAGCTGGTGTTAATTATCTCTTGCAATAACTCTTGCAGCTACAGGTTTTGAAATAGTAAACATGGAGGGAAAGTCAGAGATATAATTTTTCAAGTTTTCCAAAGCTTCACAAAGTCATGGACATATCGATTAGTTACCAAAGTACCTTGGCACAACCAGGCCTAGGAAAGGGTTCTGTGAGAACTCATCACTTCCTGGCTGTAATCAGTCCCAGGCAGATTCTTCCTCATTCTCTACAGGCTTTGGGTTGTTTTTTTTTTCAAAGTTGGAGGAGCTCTTTGCTTTCTGCCTCACCTGTTTGTTGTCTACTGGCTTTGCTGGTCCAGTAGTGGTTTGCTAGGCCAAGTGTAACCGCCGTGGTTTGCTGTGTCTCTCCATTGTCATTAGTCTTCTCCTCTCTACTAACTTCCTCTGTTGTCTGCTGAGTTGTTCTCTAAAAACTCTCCTGGCCAGATTTCCTAAGCTCCAAACATGCACACACCCACAGCTGGGGACACGCACCTGACAGCGTTGTGTAGTGCTGCCAGCAGCGGACACCAGCACGAGCTCAACTTTGCACATCCACCCCCCAGCAGAAAGCAGTCACAGAAATTATGGCAACTGGAAAACTGGAGAATCTGACTTGCATGATGGCCATGGCAAAAAGTTTTAATTATTCTTTGCTGTTCAATTAAATTATTAATTAATTATTAATTAATAATTAACGTTCAAAGGTGCCTGAGCATGCCTACCAGTACTCCCAGTTAAATCCCTGTACTTGCACCCTGGCAAACACAATAAGCCTAACTGTACCGTACTGATTTCTCAGTCAGCGATTGCTCTCATTTCCTCTTTCTCTTTCTCTCTCTTTCTCTCAGATAAAAGTATGGGGGGGTACTAGCTTAGGCTTCTCTGATAAAACTAATTAGCTGGTGAAACACCAGTCAGTATTTCTTTTATGCAGAACAAGCATATGCTGTAACACTGGGAGTTCTTCTCAGGAGATGAAGTCCTCGAGATGGACAGTAATCCAGTCCTCAAGCATCCAGTTAAGCAGTCTGGTTCTTTAACATCTGACATAACAACAAGTAGGACCATTAATTCAGTAGCTCTGTTTCTTTTGCCTTACGTAGCCCAGCCTCACATTAGTTACATTATTTACCTGCACTGAATGTTTGCCTGAAAACTCTTGGCTTTCTTACCCTGGTTTGCCTGGTGCTTTTGCCCAAGCCCCAGAGAGGCACGGGGCTGCCGGAGCAGGGTGCTGGTGGCAGTGCTCCGAAGAGGGAGGCAGGAGGGTGTTCCTGAGAGATGGCTTTTAGTGACTGATACGCTGAATCCTTCCACATACCTTCTACATTATTGCCAACAGATTTGGCAAGGTGCTGTTCTCAGGGCGGCCTTTGTCCTCCCCACGCAGCCTCCCATGGCAAGCCAGAAGTGTTGGAAGGGGATGTAAGGTGTTTTGGGAGCATCAGTTGTATCTGGAAAGCAGTGAAGCCCCTTGGGAATAGGAATATTTCCACTGCATTCAATGGAACTATTTATTCATTTCAAGTGGAGGACTTTGCTGGGCAGGTCTCAGTGGCTGCTGCGGGGCTCGGTGGCTCAGCAGCCCGAGCTGACGTGGCGAGAGCTCTGCTGTCAATGGATGCCTATTACAGGCTTGTTTCTAGATTATCTCAGTTGTTCCCTCCACCTCTTAAATGGGAAACCATGGTAATTTCCCTGTCACAGAATACTTAAGGAAGAGAGAAAAGCCGTGAAGGAGGTGAAATGGAAAATGCAATCAACTTTGTTAGAGGTGAAGCAGAAAAACATTTTTCAGATAGGATAAACTGCAGCTTACTTCATGCGCTGTTGTACCACTCCTCCCAGAGGCATTCCTTGGGAGGCAGCTGGGGCACGTTCTGAAAGGAAGCATCTGAACCACCGCTCGCTGCAGCGCGCCGGGAGAGATGGGGAGATCACCCAACAGTGGGAAACAAAACCTTAGCACTCAGCTTTCTGCGCTAATGGAAACTTCCTTCAGGTGGTTGAGTGAGAGCACGGCTCTGTGTTCTGAGAGATTCCCAGCCCCCACAGGGTCCCCTATGGAGCACAAGGCAGCTCGTTGGGCAGCAGCCACCCCTTAGCGCTCGTGCCCACACGGGAATGGTGCATGCATGCAGTGCCAAGCCTCCTTCCACATGGACATGACGATGCACAAGGTCAGACTTCAGCAATATACTGGGATTTGCACTACTTATTGGATTGGGCAAAGCATAATGATATTAGACCAGGTGCCTTAAGACAGCATTAAACCAATTTTCTGCCTTCTTTAAGTCCATTAGACATAAAGTAAATGGGTAGTGTTGGTCGTGCAGCTTTCCAACAGAAAGGGGCTGTTTGTTTTTTTCTTTTTGCATTGATTGTTCAAGGTTTTGCCTCTCGGTTACAGCCCTTTAGCCTCTCTCAATGTCAGTGTTGTAACTGGGAAAATAATTCAGTGTGGTGTTTCCTAGAAATAGTAAAATAATAGAGAAATTTATTTGGCTTGGCTTACAAAAACAACCCTTTTAATGCTACAATCGAACAAGTGTGCAATTTCTCTGCAAATCAGTCCAGGTACCACTGAAGACCTTTGCTGCCTGCACTGGCAAGCATGACATTAAGATAGCATCGAGCTGCACTTCCAGAATTGCCTTTGTGATTGACTATAGCTGTGGAAACAAGGCTAAAGCTCCCACAAAAATGGATCCCTTGTGGATCTCCAGACCATTCTTAACACAGACAAAGGATTATCCAGGGTACTTTTTCGATTTCTGAGTGTCTGAAAACAGAAGGCTCCTTTACTGCCTCTATCCATCACAGGCTTCCATTCTGATGGCCACTTTTAATCTCCCCTCCTGCTATTAGTGTTTGCAGCTTTCAGAAACATTCAATTACTTATCAGATCCCCAGCTTTGTCCACATCTGTCCCCACACAGGCTGCCTCCTTTCCTCAGGCACATCAGGGATTTCTGCCTGTGTTCCTAGAAGCTGTCAGCCAGGGTTTTCAGGGTAATTAGAGGTTCCACTGCCCAATAAAGAGACCCCTATCCCAAAGCTCTGTTTTCCATTAATGTTTCCATTTTGGAAAATGAAATGTCTGTTCAAATTTAAAGAAGTGACCTTGGAGCTGGGTGGGAGGGTTTCCCACCCCCAGGAGCTCTGCAGACCTATGCTATGAACCAACTCCTTCTTGCCATTCTCTCTGTCCTGTGTATTCTTCTCTGTGCTGTGCCACAGCTACACCAAAGCAGATGCCCCTAGCCCAGACAAGCCTGGTGGTCCTGGGCTTGTGGAAGGAGGAGAACATATATTCAATCACCATCACCCCTCGCCTCCAGCTTGGAAGGGTGCTGTCATTAAATCTGCCCATAAATACCCAGCTGTGCAAACCCCAGCAGGGGTTAAATCATCAGCCAGCATGAGCTGCTTTGGCCTGCAGTAAAACTCCCTCTGAGTCACTGCATTTTCCTGCTAACTTCTTCTTTTCTGATCACTTGAGCTGACGGCTAACTATCTCATAAAACCCTGACCCAAACACTCAACAGCTTTTCTTTGACACCTCAGACTTCTACACTTTAAACTCCCCCCCACCAAGCCTGCATGGCAAAACAAGATGACTGTACATTAGCATCCTTGTGCTGGCTTCATCCAGCTGGCAAAGCCAGGTCTTACCAGGTAACAGGCTGAAGGAGCTGCCTGCAGTTCTCCTGAGTGTTTGAACCTAGATTACTGCATCTTCATTGCTAACTAGATGGACGTGGCCCTGGTGTGTTTCCCCATCCTATTCACACCTGGGGAGACACAGCCTTGGGGGGACTGAAAAACACTGAGCAACACAGACTGACCACTTCAAAACAAAGAGGGCATTTGCAGATAATTGGGGTCATTTCCTATTTTTCACATAGCTTCCCACAGCACAGGAGAGATAATGGAGTTAAGCGTGTACTTGGTGACATTTCCCCACAGACTCAGAGAAATCACAGAGCTTATCCCATTGTCTGTAACAGAGACTCTGCCCCAAACCTCCAAAAGCTCCCATTGCAGCTTGCCCAACCGCTTCATCATGCTTTGGGTCCATGAGCAGTATACTGTCTCTGTGATGATCATCAAGACAGATGCCTTCTTGCTTAGGGCATTACGAACCCAGCTGGAGTCAGGAGTTTCATCTGAGATCTGGCCTGACACTGAGTACGGTCATCAATCTTTTGGCTAGGAGACCTCTGAGGATGGTATTGGTGACCCAGCAGCGGGCACATGCTTTTGAGCAAATTCCCCGGGGGAATGTTTGGTGAGATATGAAACAGGCCTCTTGGGTTTTCCAGCAATGCCAAGCTCTCATGTGAAGAGCCAAGTCGTGGACATCAATGTCATGTTAAGACTCCAGCAGACACTCCTGTACTTTCAGCTCAGTGAGGTGCTCCAGGTGAGGGGTAGTGTTGCTGGGTGCATTTCTTCAACCCAGAAGAGGCTGCATTTCAGGGCAGTGATGGATGAAGTGATCTCCTCCTATCCATGAAACAGATGGAGTGTTCTTGGCTGTCAGCGTAGAGGATGCTGGAGGAGAGGGAGGCTATATACATGCAAGACAGGATAAATTAGTTTTCAACTGGCTTTGATGGATAAAGCCCTTGTATCATTTATTCCGTCTTGCCTCACTTAGCTTTTGCTTATCACATGAGGAATCGTTATCTTAATGTCTAGTCTAATGACACCAGGTAGCAGTAACAAACTTGATGAATAGATTCAGGAAGGTAAAGTTACCTCAGGATTTGCAGATACTTTGCTTGACTGTGGAAGAATGCAGACACGAGCTCCCTGTTTTCCTCTGTTGCTTTTCTCAAGGCGGCAGGGTCCCCACAGGGCAGCAGGGAGCCGTATTTCTCTTCCTCCAAGACAGAGAAGTTAGGCTAGTGCTTAGCAAAGGGAGCTAAGGCACGTTCTCCTCACCGGCACCATTCCTGCTAATATCTACCTCTGCCAGACCACTGAGTAAAATCCCCTGCTGTGTAAGGAGCCATGGCTAATGCACCATTTAGATGCCTCTTGAATTGGGTGAGCATGACAAAATTTGAGTCAGTTTAGCACGGAGGTGAAAACCAGTGAAGTCTGTGGCTGCTCAGGACTGCTACTGGAGGCAGACATGTCCTGCTCCCAGCTCCCATCCCCACTTCTTGATGTAAGAACTCAGCCTGCAATCATAGAACTAGTATCAGACACAGAATGGTTTGCTAACTCTAAATGTAACAGCAAACACATGAACAGTGGTGAGGTGCTTTGAGATCCTCTGTTGAAACGTGCTGAAGAAGGGCAAAGGGCTGTACCCCTTGAGCCATGGCTTCTTCTTGTTTCTTTAAATAAAACTTGTCACTACTGCAGGAGTAATTAACCATACAGCAATTAGTGTTCTTGAGGTATGTTCTTTGCTACCCACGTTGTGTATGGGTTACAATATTCACAGGGAAACTGAATTGATGAGATCCAGGGACTGCTGTTTAGATCACAGGGAATGAAGGCTCTGCAGCACAGCACTGCTTCCTTTCCAGCCAGCAGCCTCCCCTCAGCTGGCAGAGAAGTCAGGTGTTGATCTTTCATTGTCTCCCACTCAGCTCTGGCTAACGATCAGCATGATATCTAGATGGATAGGTGGAAGAAAAGCTTAGGAAATAGCTCCTGAGTAAAGCAGAAGATAAAATCTTAAAGGGTGAGGATGGAATAACCATCTCATAAGGCAAGTTCCTTATGACACAAGCAAATTGGAGTGTACTCTGGATGCACTGCAAGGTGCAGTGCTAATGGAGCCATCCCACTAAGTTATAACTGCACTGTGGATTGCCTGAGTTAATAGCACGCTCCTAAATCTTCAAATGATAGTGAAGTCCTGCTGTAATAACCTCAGATAAACACTTTGAAAAAAAAAAAGAATTAAGAGAGAAAAAAAAGAGACCACGTTAAATCTTTTTGTTTTCTTCTGAGTTGAGAAATCCAAAAGATTCCAAGTGACGTGTCCCAGCACTAAAATAAGACATGATTTAACTCACAGTGCAGCATCCCTCTTTACCAGTTTTGTCTAGCCAACTCATAAACCCTGGAGTTTTCTTTGTGCTCATTCTGAACAGATTTCCACAGCCCCCACTCTGCCAGACAATCTTGCTATGCAGCTGCAGCCTTTATATTCTGCTACGGTGCAGAATTATGCATGAACCAGCAGAAGGAGCTCCAAGTCTGGTCATTGGTGTAGAGCTGCTTCCTTATGCCTCGGAAAGGCAGTGCAGCAGCTGTGTGTAGAAATCATTACTTATCTATCGATTCTTCCCCTTTGCGCTTTGAATTCTGTTCGCCGAGCAGCCCGAAATTGCATTGGAAAAGAGCTGTGCTCATTTCTTTCTGTTGAATTGCAGTGAAGCGATGGCTTTGCATATAAAAAAATCCCTCAAGAGACAATTTTGCACAACAGCCCCAAGTTCTGATGAGAGAACAAACCACTTCAGAGTGGAATAGAAAAACAGCAACCTGTCATACTTTTTCTCAGAACTGCTCTTTCTTGCGTTTTGAAGATGTTCAGATTAGGTGAATTTCCCTCCTTCCCCCGCATGTAATTCCTCTGTTCCACTTTCTCGAGAACACGAGTATGTCAAAAACAAAGCCGTTCTTGGGGCACCTCTAGCTTTTGCAAAGTGCTGTATTGCAGTTTCTCAAGAAAATGTATTCTTAGGGAATTATCAGCCTGACTTGCCAGCGCACAGTTGTTTTTATTTGCATGCCCACAAACACACAGTGATTATGCATGCCATTGAGATGCACAGTTTTGATCATTTAGGCCATGGACGCCATTTGATAAATATGATAAATATGCAACCCTTCGGCTGCTTATTCAAGTAGAACCAACCAGCTTTTGAAGTTCATCCAACTTCGATGCGAATATTACCAAAACCCTACATCCTTGAGAAGGGCCACACAAAAAACTTTGAAGAATATTGCTCCGAGCTTCTTTACCGACAGTGTGTGTTTGCATGGGCATGTTCCAAGCGGGGATAGATGTCTTCCAGGAGTTTGGACCAAAAGGACTTATCTTGGGAAAGAACTGAATGGGGTTTGCTAGTGATCTGGCCAGGGGAGTCTGCCTTTTTCTCTTTTGGAGAAGACAGACTATGGATTATATTCTCGCAGCGTAACTCCATCAATGTCAGTGGACTTCAGCCAAACTGTCCTTTCTCTACTTCTCCAGCCTTCCAAGTGCATAACATTTTGCTGATCCAGGAGATTTCTTAGCATTTCTGTGTTGTGATTAAAAAACATTAGTTCACTCTCCACAAATTGGTTTAAAGACAATAAAGAGCTCAGCCTGGCTCAGCATGGCAGAGCAGATGCATCACAAGGCTAGCTGCAATTCTGCAGCTGCAGGATGCAAAAGACATAGGGCTATGTCATTGAAGCAATGTAGGGCTTCCAAAGCTAGAAACAACTGCTGTATGTCCTTTGGTAGCAGCTTTAGAGTCACAGCTCTTTTGTGTTGTAGAGCATTAGATAATTAACCTGGTGGCACAAGTCAAAGATCCAAACCACGTACCAGATATAGAAAAATAAATATTTCCCAACACCACTCACATTAAGGGGCTGTACCAGATCCTAACCTTGACATAGATCCTAAAAGTCCGCACCAGCCCCTCCTCACCTGGGTGAAGTGGCCAAGCACCAATGGCTGGGGGTCTCCAGGGGAATGTCTGCACCTGTGTATGGGTTCAGGGCTGGAGTTTGCTCTCCAGGCTGCAGACTGCAGTTGGTTACACTGCCCGCACCTTGAATTGCCCTCTAGCAAGGCAACTTGGAGCAGGACAGCAGTACAAGAAGAGATGGAAGAGGTGGAGCAGAGATGAGCTCAAGCCCATACTGTGCCCTTGTAGGACACTACTGGCTTAAGTCACAGTGTGGCAAGTGAGCGTTGGGCCCCACCATCAGGGATGGTACAGAAGTTGTCTCAGGTATCCCAGCACTGACCCTGCTCTGCTCTGCAGATGTTCTGGCAGAGAGGTGCTTGGGAAAGACAGAGTAGGAAGGTCATTGATGAGTAACTCTATCCCAGCTACAGATACAGGTGCAGAACAACTCTGGACTGCTCTTTTCAACTAAGTTTGAAATATTAACTGTGTTGAATTTGTTAAAGGTTAATGAGTAATGAATCATGGAGCAGCTTTTATCCACCAGAAGGGAAGGCCTTGGTTACTCCCTGCAGAGGACTGAGAGCTGCGTGGTTTGATGGTATTTGCTTCAAAGAAGGAGAAATCAGTTAGATATAGTTGTGGTATCTCCATTTGCTCTGAACCTTTTGAAGTTTTTAGCAATCCAGAATTGGTAAATTCTGTAGCAAGGGGAAGCAAATTCTCTCTCCTATAGCTGTCCTAAAGCTTTAGCTTCTATCTAAAAGAAGTCCTGGATTATAATGTGGCAACATACGTACAGAAATTGTCAGGTGAGCTCCATGAGTGCACTTTGTGAGGCTTTTTCCTTTGTCTGTAAGTACCCGACTGTGTGCAGCCTTCCTGTGCCCGGGCCGGCTGGCGCTGGTCCCGCCAAGCATGTGTTTGTGTGTGGGTAGGAACCGCTAACTGAATGCAGTCGCATTTCTTTGACACACATTGCTGTGGTACCTGGGTGCTAATCACCGTATTTTGCCTTCTCTAGCACCTTCCCAGCCGAGGATCTCAAAGTGTTTTACAAACATTAATTAATTTAGCTTCACAACCCTCGTGTGAGGTAGGTGGGTCATGCCATCCTGCTTTCCAGATGAGGACACTGATCCGCTTGGTAGAGTCACCTCGCTCCTGCGGTTAAAACCAGGGAGGCAATGCCTCGAGATGGCCCTTGCGAAGCTTGCCACCCGTCACGCAGCCGGGGCTGCCCTCCCTGCAGAAGGAAGAGCAGTTCTGCGTGCAGCAGAAGGGATCCAGAGATGGCCAGAGCTTACAGCAACCTGCTTCCGAGCCCCGCTCCTCCCTGCTTCCTGCTCTTTTCTGGAGTTGTGGTTTCCAGCTGATTACAGCACCCTGAGGCTGAAGGAGGGATTATCCCTCATCAATGGCATTGCGGGGAGGAAATGCAGACCTAGCTGTGTGACTTTTCCCTGTAGTCTGTGCTTCAGTGGCAACATGCCTCCCTCCTGTTCCACTTCCATTCACCCAGAACTGCAATTTTGTGCGTCATCCTTTACAACTGGCTGTGTAGGTCCCAGCTTGCTGAAGCTCCCCTTTTCCGTGGGAAAGCTGTAAGAGCAGTATCTCCTTACCCCTCTCCCGCACACAACTTGTGACTCACATATGAGGAAATTACGCACCAAGCTGCTGACAGACCCTGGAGATGTAGCCTTGCTGGTCCATCCATTGCTACTCATTTGGATTGAGCAGAAGCAGCCTTTTCTGCATTGCATGTAGCCACTTTTGGCTCAAACAAGAACAGTAAATTTGAAACAAACCCTATGGAAAAGTCCTACCAACATTCCGAAATAACGAGTTGCCCTTTGGGTAGGCTGAATAGCACCGAAGCAATCCAGGTCCGTGCAGCAGGTGCCCTCCGTGCTGGCGCAGGAGCTGGTGCCGAGTGGTCCTCGGGGTTGCACTGCTCGGGGTCGGTCACGGGGACACGTCGGGGCAAGGCTGCCTGCTGAGTGAGGCTGGGAGGGAGGGTGAAGCTCAGCTTGGAAACTCCAAGTGCTAGGTTTGAGAGCAGCATCGACTGCTGTGGTTCTCTGCCTCTGTCTGAGCGACTAAAAGCACGTATGGCTCAGCCATATGTTTGCGTCCCGCTAGGTCACGCAGGACTTTTCCATGAGGGCAGGCGAAACTCTGCCAATACAAAAGTAATGGATCTTTTCCAAATCTTCTGCTTGTGGTCTAGTGTAGGTAGCCTCTGAGCTGAGAGTTCAGGCAGCTGCTGCATTTCTCCATAGATCTGCCGTCTCTAGCATGTCTCCCTGTTGTTTGGGACCCTGGTTATAAAGTGATACGAAGCGATAGCATGACGAAGAAAGACTATTGACCCAATTGCACTTTGACTGATCTGTTTCTTTTTCCCCCCAATCATCGATGCAGGTGTGAGCTACTCCAAGTCGGTTCCTCCAGCCTACCCACCACCCCAGGATCCATTAAATCAGGGACAATACATGGTGACAGATGGCATATCCCAGTCCCAGGTCTTCGAGTTCACCGAACCCAGACGCAGCCAGGCACCATTCTGGCAAAACTTCAGCAGGTTAACACCATTCAAAAAATAATACCTAGAGAGATGGAGAATTTTAACTTAAAAGAACTTAAATTTAAAAATAAAAATAAATAAAATTATATTTATAGATGGACCTTTTTTCGGAGAAGCACTGTTGCAACTAAATATATATACATATATATATATACACACATTTAAAAAATAATAAAATATATATACATATATGTATATATATCGAAGGACCAAAAACTTTTTTTGTCGTTTTTGGGAAGCAATCTGCTACTAGATACTAGGAAGCACCAATGATTTCTACTCATGTGACCTGTTTTATTTTATTCCATTGGTCGGACGTTGTTGGTTTTTTTGTTTTTTGGTTTTTTTTGTCTTCATTTTCATTGAAGTCATCATTGGCATCCCAGAATGCTTTCTTGCTTGTGTGAATTCTTCATCGAAGTTCCTCATGGACTACATTGGTGTATATTTTATGTGATTTTATTTATGGGGGGGTTGTTTGTTTTTTGGGGTGCTGGGAGAGCTCTGCTCCCTCTCCCTCCCTCTCCATCCCTTCCTTGGCTGTCCCGGAGCTATCATTTCAGTGGAGAGCATCGACCTTCTCCCATCCCCGTCCTGCATTCTCTGGTCTGACTCGTGCCTGTCTGGATGTGCTCCCTCGTGCACCATGCTCTGCTGCGCAGTATTTCTCTGGCTTTAACTGTTTCGTTGTCGGCAGGTGAAAACAAGCAGAAGGGGTAGCAGCTATTTAGGAAGTGAGAGATGGGTTTTCCTCAGTTAACTTATTGCATTTTTTAAGCACTGTCTTTTTCTCAATTCAGTGTGATTTGATCACACTTGGAAGTAAGACTGAGAAAAGAATATTGGGGACTTGAATTTCTTTTGCATTTAATTTTGTTTCTGTGGGGTTATCTTTGATTTTGATTTATTTTCTTTTTAAGCTGAGACACAACTCTCTGAAAAGCCCACTCCTATCTTTGTTTTCCATGCAAAGATAAAAGCTTACAAACTGATGGCTTCATGCCCTCCATGCCAGCTAGAGGAAAATTGGCTATCAGGCTCCAACAAATGGCCAGTTTTCTTTCTTCAGGAACTAAGGTCCCATCCCATTGGCCGCACTCAGCCTGCACAGCACCGCATTAATAAGCCACTAATTGGTATTTGCAGGAGCAATGATCCCAGAAGTGAGGACCACACCTGCACTCGCTGCCTGTTCTACTCCATAGCATTTAAGGTCCCTGGCTTCACTTGGGCACTGACCTCCCAAGCAAAACATGAGTTGCCAGTAGTGACCCATTAGCAGAAGGATCATTGCCTAAGTAATTGGAAGTCTTTACCTGCTATTTAATGCTCCCAGCTGCAGAGAAGTTGAGGACTGCCTTTCAGGAAAGACACAGATGTGACCTGAGAAGTTCAGCCATATGACCATGACCAAAGCACCAATCAGTTAAATCTGAACCGCAGCGATGGGTCAGCGGAGCTGTGTCAGTGTCAGTGGGCTCTGGAGTGATTAGCTGAATTCTCCAGATCTCTTTCTCTCTCTTTTTCTCCCTCTGGAGATTCATGGCTGTATTTTCAAAGACATTTCCTACAATTTTAGCCTTAAGTACATTTGTTTGCAAGCGCAAAAAGCTTATCTTTAAGCTTGTAAAACAAATCATTGTGCACTTGGACAATTGTGATTGTTTAACTGGGTTTAGAAGATGAACTTAAACTTTGCAGAGCTATTCTGCAACCTCCTTTGAAAATGTGAGATGAAGTAACAGATCATGGTAGTTATAATTTTCTTCTGAATTTTGATACACCACATAAGCACCTCAGGCCAGTAGCATGGATAAACATTTTTTTTTCTTGCTTAAGAAAATGGCAAAAGCAGGGAGTGTGATTTCAGTATTTCCGTGGAGCTTGGGTTATTTCAGGGCATGTTGGAAGGCAGCAACTATGTTTTTTATTTAAGTACAAAAATAATGTCAGCACCTTTGAGTAATCTAGAAACTATCAGTAAAAGCCACGCCAGGTTAGCATTCTGGAGAGGAGGAGTGGCCCCTCCGTGGCAGGCAAAACACTGGGAATCCCAAATAGGAGGCAATGAAATTTTTTATCAGAACTAATTTCTATGCTCTTTTGTATCTTTGCATTTTTATGCTCAGATTTTCCTCCTGAACATGTAGCAATTACTATTTTGTTTGTTTAACAGAATGGGTATTTAGAGAAGCGCATGAAATTGGTTCGCAGAAGTTAACTGGAATGTTTCACTGTTTCTGAATGGCTGGAGAGAGATGCAGAGAGAGAGAGAAAGAGAGAGATTATAATCTGTTGTCAGCGTGACAGAAATTTCTCTTATTCCTTTTCCTTTTTAATTGCTTAGGGAAAAAAAGTAACAAGCACATTAGTTAAGCCTGTTCATTTACTGTTTTGTGCCTCAGAGAGTGAGAATGAGACATCCATAATTTTTATGAGAAGATGCTTCCTAAATATTCAGCACTAGGAAAAAAGAAACTCCACCGCCACACCATTATTTGCATCATAAATCAAGACTGGCTTGATCTGACAAGGCCACTTGTTGGACTCGCAGCTTCTTTCTTAAGTGGAAAGCCAAAACAAACGAGCGCTGCTAGCGCTTGCGGCAGCCAGGCAGCAGGCAGAGCAGCTGCGGGCGTTTGTTCCAGAGGGAAGAGGGGCCTGGCTCTCAGGCATGGCACTCAAGAAAGCTCTTCCCCTCCATAAATTGCCAAGGTGCTGCAAGAGATGGAGCATTATCACAAAGAAGAACCAGCACTGGGTCCCACTTTTACGACCTGCTGTGGCTTTCCCAATAGGGAGCGGGGTTGGGCTGCCTCGTGTGTCTGAAGTGCTGGAAGCAGCGTAGCTGCTGTCAGATCGGGGTGATTGGGACTGAGCATCCGATACAGACTTTCATTCCAATGCCAGACAGGAGGAACCCACTTACCATTCCATATGCAGAAACAAGACAGTTGTAACAAACTTACATGTTTACGGTATTTCTCTGGCTGAAACTATATATATATATAAAAAAAGAAAATACCCTCCTCCCTAGGTAAACGACATGCATTACCCCTTGACCTAGACACTAGAACAGAGGATCTAAATTCAAGATTTTCGCCTCCCCACCCTCTCCAAAAAGATCAAACAAGAATCAACCTAGGTGCATCTAACAGTTGTAAATAGAAAATAATACATAGAGAAATATATTTGAAATTTGTTTCAGTTTCTGGATGGTCACTGGCCGTCCATTGCAATGTTATTGATAGTACACTGTGGTGCTTTGGGTTTCTGGTTTTGTTCTCTTTATGCTCTGTCATCTTTTCATTGCAGCTACATTTCAGGGAACATGTATATTTAGTAGCTATTGTAAGTTCTGCATGGCATCACCAAGCTTATTTTTCCTTAAGAAGAAAAGAAGAGTCTGTAGGAGTTTAAAGGCACTATGATGACAGGGACTTGTAGCAGAGAATTTAAAAAAAAAAAAAAGGTTTTTAAAATTCTAGTTTGAAGCCAAATACTGATATTTTAGTGCTTTTGGGGTTTTAACAGTAAGAGAAAAAAAAAAAAGAAAAAAAAAAAAGAAAAAAAAGGATTTTGGTAACCCGGCTGATCCGCACTTGCCAGTTTTATTATTTTGTTTATATTGGACTGTTTGACCCTGTCAAACAAGTGTCAAAGTTGTGTGTATAAAACAAAAAAAGTGTTTAAAAAAGTGTTGTAAAGACACTGAGCCTTATGAAAATATTTATGGAATTAAATAAAAAGAAGTGAAAAGGTATCTGAAGGCATTTTAAATCATTTTCCTCAGAGCGGTCTCACTCTTCTCCCAAAGGCTGAGCGTGAATCGCTGGGGTGGGGCTCCAGCCAGTCAGCAGAACAGGCACCAAGGTGCTGGTGTGTAACCAAAACATAGGCTTGTTCTGGAAACAGCCCACCTCCCCCTGCTCTGTGTCCTCCGTCTGAACTGAGAGAAATGATTGATGAGTAGCTGGAGGTTCAACGCTACCAAAATGCTGCCTTGCAAGTCTTCTGGGAAACGTGGTTGTAAATGCTTTCTGTTACTGAGCTTTGCTCAGCTCCAACCCAGACCTGAAGACAGCCTAACTCTCCTAACAGACGTCACAGATACGCTGTGAGCAATGTAACAAGTGTTTCAGAGCACATCATGGAAGTAGTGCAGAGGGTGGGTTTTGAGGGGAGGGAGCCCTGGCCACGTGCTGCCCCGCTGCAGAAGGCTGAGCCCAAAGAGATGAGCAGGTTCCTGCCCTGGTTTCCCTTGGAGTGGAGGGAGAAAGCACCCCCAGGGAGAAGGAACCTGGTGCTTTAGCCCTGAAAAGCAGAGTGCTCTCTCCAGAAACCCACTGGCATCTCACAGGTAAGCGAGCTGAGTGATGTATTTCTAGATAGCACGAAAAGGCAGTTATAACCAAGAAAACGGGGGTTATCACACCACGGCATCCAGACCTGGTGGTGACTGGGAGCGATGCCTCTTGTCATGTGGAGAAACGCCCGCACACTACTGAGTTCCTGTAAGTAACTGCAGCCAAAGAGCTGCATTTCCAGGAACGACACTGCCTTCCTGCTCGTTCCTATCTGTGCCTGTATGTGTGAATGATGGCCATTTTGCTGGCACACAGCGTGACCAAATCTTCAGCCCACACATATGAGAAAAACAGGCAGACAAGGGAATAAAAAAATGCAAAAGCCAAGCAGCTCTGCTCTGGGAGAGAGAGGGGGAGAGAGAGAGAGAGAGAGAGGATATGATGCAAAGCTGCAAGCACAAAGGTTTCTGTGGATCCAGACTGTGAGCAAGTTCAGGAGCAGGGACACCCTGATCTCAAACATCACAGCTTCACATTTGCCTCCTGCTTCAGCAGTACCCCCAAACCAAGCTTTTTGCTCTTGCTTACATTTTTGCTTGCAGTGAAGATGCCACGGGTGCTGTGCTGGCGTTCACCTGTCTGAATGATGCTGCATCTCTTGTAGCACATCGCTGAAGTCACGCAGGTGGCTTGGCACAGCGCTGTTCCCAAAGCATGCTGCTGGAGAGAGCAGACCCCAAATGCAGTTATACATGAAGTCTGCCTTTGGAGAACATCCCTCCTACCCACACTGCCATCTTTGCAAAATATTCTTTTATATAATCAAGGCCAAAAAGTTGTTTGCCAGAATTTTGCGTTCCCCTCTGAGTTTGCAAGTGTGAGCTGTGGGGAAGGAGAGGAAGTCGGGGGGTCAGGGAGCACATATGCATTGCCCATGTTACGCAAAGTACCAAAAAAGCCCTCACAAGGAAGCAGTGGGGAAGAAACCCAACTCCCCATCATGCATGCTGGGAGCAAGAGCACCATCAAGGCTCTCTCAGAAGCCACAAACCACCTGCGTGCCCCTGCAGTGCACTCCCACCCCTGGCTTTCTGTCCTGGTGGTGGCTCCATGGCTGGGAATGCCACAGCAGCCCATAGCTGTCAGCCAACATGAGTTGTTTAATTCAGTGACAGCGTTCATTTGTTTTAGCTTTTTCCAGCCACCCAGCATTCAGCCTTGCTGCTATGATAAACATAAAAACTGCATAAAAACAAAAATAAACGAAGAAACCCAGTTTAAAGCTCATTGTCTTAAGGAGTTTGTTAAGCTGTATTTCTGGATAACGTCCCAAACCAGTGCTCTAAGGTAGCGGCAGGGCCACACAGGGTCCCTGACTCAGAAATTCACTTACATGCCTATGGTCACCATTTTGCACCAAAGCTTTTATTACAGCTATGTCAAAGTACAGCTCTGATCCTCAGAATGAATGGCCATCAGTATGGAAATGACCTTAAAATGAAAGTCTGCACTGATTCTCCCTCTGCTGAAGGTACATCGTGTGACACCACGTACCTGCACCGCCATCAAGCTGCACAGTCAAGGTCACGTTGTACAAAACATGGGGCAGCTCCGTGTCGCACTGTCAGCCTCTGTGGGCAGCGCCGGGCCTGGACTCCACTTTGGAACTGTAACACAATCAGTAAATCATTTACGCTGATACATTTGGGACGTGACAGGAATGTTGCACGAACAGCTCTGAATGTCAAAGCCGTCTCAGTTTTATCCCTGTGTATATACCCGTGGTATTACAGCTGAGCTTTTCCTTTTCAAGGAATCAGCCTTTCAATCCGACTGATGGTGCTAGGATTACAGACCCCAATCTAGCCCCGACAGTACATTTTCTTGTTTTTTCTGTAGCTAAGAAGGAGCACCAGGTTTTCACTAAGTACAGGAGCGGGTCAGAATCCTCCAAAGCATGTAATGCACCATCTGTGCTGGGTTACTACAGAACGAGCTGGAGTTGCATGGTGCTGTGGATGCAGGGGGAATAACTGGCATTTCTGAGAGTGTTTCTGAGTGCTGTCCACTTTGCCACTAAGGAAGGACTTTTAGCTGTTTAACCACAAACATAATCTCCCCAGAACTGCAGGTACGAACAGGATGTGCCTGAATCTCTTACCTTTGCTATGGGAAAGCGACACGTGGTATTTCTTAAATGCTTTTAATGTTCACAGCCTTTTCTTTCCAGCTCTCTCAAGGCAAAATGCATCCTGGTGAAGATGTGCAGTTTCTTGTTTCAGAGCAACAGCACTTTGTTGCCTCTCGTGGATTTGACAGGGTCTCATTGCTCAGCACTTCCCACAGGCTGGGGCATGCGAAGGGGTAGCTCAGAAATGTTCCCCTGGTCCAAGACCCCCGAGGGCCCATTTCCAAACCTTGCTCCCTGGAGCGTCTCTGCCATCAGCACAACAGCCAAAGCCCATCGAGGCGCAGGCACGTTGTTTGGGGGACACTGCTGAGCACTCTCCTCTTCTTTCAGGGCTGATTACAACAGCAACAGAAAAAAAAAATCTGCAAGTCAGGAACATTGTGGGGTTTTTTAATTTTTCATTAAGGCAACATATATAAAAGTTAATCCCTTGCAGAAATGGTTGCCTCATAAAGAAAACGTTACAGCCTGAAGAAGCACTCGGGTCTGTAGCTGACACCAGCAGCTACCATGGCTGCTCCCCAGCCAGGGGGAAGAGCTGGCAGCCAAAGTCAGAGCAGAGCTGTGGGCTGTGTGCGCAGGCCTTCACTCAAGCCCCGTTTCTTGCCCTGTTGCTGTGATAGCACTGAGACACTACACAGCTAGCAACCACCTGGCCTTTATAGCCACTGCACAGGTGGAGGGAACAAGGCACACGTTGTTACTCATCTTTCAGAATAAACCATGTTCAGCCAAGGGAGGGACGTGCTGGGGGTTAACCTCAGAAGAGAACTGCTGTTCTCTCATCACTGGGAGAAGCAATAAGAGGATACATGAGCATATTTCCTTCTGGTTTTAACTGTACTTTTATGAAAGGTGTGGAGTTTTCCTCCGTGTGTGTGTGTGTGTGTACATGCACACATTTGGGCCTTTGCAGATTCATAGGAAAACGGAAAGCAGTGAGCTTATGCCCACAGTGTGGTTTGCCCTGGGCTGTGGTGCCAAACACGTAACAGCATTTATCTGTGCCAACATGGCCTGGGCTCCTCATGCTTGTACCATCCACAGGAGCCTTTGAATCAGTGGGATTTCCCTAGAACTCTGTAACTGAGTTAAACAACCAAAAAAAAAAAAAGATCTCATTCATAACTGCGTTCTGAACTTGTACGAATTGGAACAGCGCTGGTCACCTACCACAGGTGTCTCACAACTGTAACAGAAAGAAGTGTTTGATCCAAGGGCTCAGAGACTGGACTGATCCAGACTGGAAATGCTTGGAAACAGTCTAGCTCAGCCACTTAACACTACCCCTTCCAGCTAAAGGCACCGATTCTGAATGCAGGTTTTATAGAGGCTGGGTTGATGCTGTAACACACTCACTGCAAAACGCTGCAGAAGTCTGAAGCGAGCTGAAGGTTCGAACAAACAAGTCATTTACAGAAGTGAAAGTCACTGCTGTCACCTCAGCAAGTCCTTTGTCACTGGCTATTTCTTCATCCCGGGAGAGAGCTGTCCTTTCTGGATGAATGGTCTGAGCAGAGCTTTGCCGAGCTGCATTGCCCCAGTTGTTTTAATACCAGTTTGACGCTGGCAGGCCTGGGCATTTGATGGCTTTTCCACCATCAGTCACTGCTGTGCAGACCAGGCTGCAGGTTTGTTTGAGTCAAGGCTATTTTGGTACATTTTAAAGTGGAATTGCTTTCCACATATTTGTACTATGATGCTAGTTCTTTGTTTTCTGTTTGGAATATGGATCAATGCAAAGGGGTACTATTTGCTGTATCTTAACAACTAGCACCCAGACCAGTGCTTTTGCTGTGCCTTATGGCACACTCTGCTCCCCATCCAGTTCTCAGCTGAGATGGAGGTGTGCACTGTTACACAGCCTCCCAGGCCCGAATCCAGCCAAGGAGCAGACAGGTTAACAGCCCTAACAGTGCAATTGCAAACACGGCTGTCACTTGCTGCCTTACACAACCTAGAACACATCATTTCTATTTTGCAATTTATGTTTCAGTTTGGCTGGAGCCAAGGGCTGACTGTGCTGGTGTCCAGGGCCAGCTGCGGACAGCCTGTGAGCTCCCAGGGGACACCCAAGGGACACAAAAGCCTCTGGCAACCACCAAAGGCCCTACTCCCAGGGCAGAGGCACCTGGGTGCTGTGTGCACACATGAGGGGGCCAGGAATGGGAGGGGGTCAATCTCCTGTTTGACCAAAGGGAGCCATAATCACCTGCCTTAACAGTCCTTACCCCACAGGCTGTTTTTCTGAGGGAAGATGTGACCAACGTACTGATTTCCTCAAAGTTTCACTCCCCCACAGATACAGGGCGGCAAGAGAGGAGCTCCTGGCCAGCCCTGCTGCTGCGGTGGTTTCATGCTATACAAAAGAAGTCCAGAATCTTGGGACCAGGAAAAGAAAATAGGAGCAAATACAGTAATTACTCATAGCTGGTGGTGAGAGCCGGGACGGGAGATGTGGTCTCTGGTTTGGCTCCCAGGATGGTTTGTGCCCCTTCTCTAAGGACTGTGAGGGCACAGGCTGCCAGCAAAGCCACCATGCTTGGTCCCGCTGAACTGCTGCTTGGAGGCATCGCTGTTTGCCAGTGACAACAAAGGTGACTGCAAAGGTGACACTACCGAGGCTTTGGCATATCAGGTACGTATCCTGCCCGCGGCACCTGCCCAGCCTGGAGTCAGGCTGCAGTACTCACAGCCTGTTCATCAGGGGGACAGGAACCCACGGGGGGGAGGGCAAAGTGGAGAACACCAAGGATTTTTTGTGACCGCAGAAAGGGTCTGGCTGACAGCGTGTGGCCTGCCTGCTGCCGGCTGGCTGGGCAGGCGAGCGCGCAGCCAAACTGCCCGAGGATGTGTCATGCTGCTGTTATCCATGCTGCTAGTGCAGTTACACCAGCTTTATTCTTACTGTCTGGATGTACCATTAAACGAGTTTGACTTTGCTGCCTGATTACAGATGAATGGTTTCAGCCTCACACGTAATTTGGTGCTAAGCAGGGGCTCCACTAACGACGTCTCTGGATAGGGAGCAGCAAGTTCTTTGCTGTCTGCAGATACACTGAGGTGTAATGATGGAGTGGGTGGCAGCAGCGCTTACCTGGCGAGGGAAACACACAACAGCGTTGTTAGGGGAGGCTGGGATTTTCCATCCACTTCTTGCACCTGGAGCACGCTGACCCCTCGGGTTTACCAACACGTGGCAAACCGGACTGTGTGAGAGTCAGCAGCAGAGACTGCGTTCACGTTGTCCAATCTCCTGTGGGGTAGAAAAGAAAGCAGAGCACATATTCAAGAGGCAGCACCCACCAAAGCCTGTGATCACCGTTCAAGTGATCCCCAAACAAACTCATTTTTGGCCAGAGACAAGAAGCAGATCCAGGAGCTAATGGGGATATTTTACAGTTAGGGAATGACAGGTCCCTGAAAAGCCAGGGCTAGAACCCCGGGGGAGAGCCATGTGGCAACTGCTCAGCACTGTTTTTTCCCCTGACTCTGTTTCTGGCTATTCCTGAGAAGGCATGTTAGTAATACATAGACTTTTAGACGGTTAAAGGCCATATTTATCTTGCATCAAACACAAACAAAAAGCTTTTGCTGGAAAAGAAAGGCTGATACAAACTGCTGTAGAAATGCCGGTTTGAATTCCACTCCCCTGGGTAGTAATTCCTGTGCTTTTCCCAGGTTGGGGGCTGAGAAATTCAGAGTGGAGACAAGAAAAAGGGCATTGCCTTCAAAGACAGGCATTATTTATACCTGCACAAAACAAGCATGAACTGTTTGTAACAGCAGGATCTGTGACTTGGGTCTGCTAACTAGTACAGCCACTGCCAGGTGTGCAGTCTGCAGACCAAGAGAAATACTGCGATGGGCTATCTTCCTGCCAATGGAAACAGATGGCTTAAATAAATAACCACGTCTCTGCAGTGCTTCTATCCAAACACGGCGGCAGAGACCCTTCAAGTGAAACTGAGCGCACAAAACAGAGCCAGCAGAGCTGAGCAGGGCTGCTGTCCCGGTCCGGTCTAGCAGAGCGCTGAGAGCAAACAGCGGGCAGATTGCAGGCTAAGGGGACTGTAAAAACACTTTCAGCAAACGAAGGTAGTATTAATGACATGGTAATGCTTGTCTAAGTAAAATATATTGATTTTTTTATTTTCAAAATTGTTCCCTGTGACTTCACAGCTCCCATCAACTCACAGCTGCTCTCAAAGAAGCAGTATTATTCGACTCCTGGGAACAGAGTTCGGTGCTGCAGCCAGTGGATGGATGACCAGGAGACTGAGGTGGGGTGGGGGTGGTATCAGAGGACACACTTGTGAGCATGCCAGTGGAAGCAATTTCAGTTTGAAAGGAAAGAAAAAGTTGAGGGCTAACAAAAGAAACAAAACTGGTACTGATCAAAGGGAATCCTGTGCAGAGAGCAGTGTCTGCCGCAATTGCAGATGCCCAGGGACCAGCACAGGCAAAAGCTTCTCTCTGTGCTGGCTTTACACATGCCTCCCACCACCTCGCTGGATGCTCCTAAGGGCCACCCAGAGCAGCTCTGCTGAATGTCTGTGACGCTACCATCCCTCTCTGAAAAAGCAGTCAGCACTTCTAGCCTGACAGGCCTGGAGACATGGCACGAGGCTGGCCCCAGGCAGCACCAAGGGTGCTTAGCTCCACTGGGGCCCTCAGGCAGCCCCTGGTGCCCTCGGGCAGCACAGCCCTCAGGCCACAGCGTCTGCAGGGTTCCTCCACCCTTCTGCAAGGTTAGCACGTTAATCACTGGGCCCCAAAGACACAGTCTGGGTGAAGGCAACTGCTTTGCTTTCCTGTCCTACCTGGGGTGCACCAGGCCCAGCACTGCCAGGTGAGGGGAGGGACTGTCCCGCTCTGCTCTAAGCTGGGGCCTCACCTCAAGTGCTGGGTGTGGTTTGGGCCCACAATATCAGAAGG